>OZ030009.1:24115771-24283271 GCA_964023405.1 Apodemus agrarius | reverse complement strand
AGGGCTGGGGGATTTCTTCAATTCAGACTCAGAGACAGCCATAGAGTTTTCTGGTTTGGGGGTTGGTTTTGTGGTTTGGGAGGTTTTTGGTGGGTTGGTTGGTTGCTTTGTCTTATTGATCCTAGAACCTCACACAAACGCCCCACCACTGAGCTGCAGTCCCAGCACTCTTTACATTTTATTTTGAGAGACTAGGTTGTCCAGGCTGCTGGTCCTTAACTTTCCAGCCCCAGCCGCCAGTCTGACTGGGATTACCCAGGCCTGCCGCATCAAACCGGGCTTCTATCCTCTCTGCAGACAAGTCACGTTGGGCCTAGCCTCAGGGAGTTTAGCCGGTAGTTGGGGTAGTTAGAACGGGGTGAGAACTTTGATTCTTCTCCAAAGTTGACCGTCCCTCGCCCGTCCCCACCCACCACGCACCGTGGAGGGGAGAAGGTACTTATCTCCTGACCAAACCCCAAACTGCCTTGCCTGACTGCCCTGTCCCCTCACCTCCCCTAAGACGAGAGGCTCCTCCCCATAACACAAATGCCCGAGTCTCTCAACCAGACCAAGTCATCGACCCCATCACTGCCCCTCCTGGTTCCTGGAGCTGGAATCCTCGGGTCTTGGACTGGAGCTGGGTGTTCAAAAGGCCAGAACCCACGTTATCCCAAGGCGGAAGCTCTGTCCCATTGGAGAGGCCTTATTAATGGATCCAGTTCAGGAGTCACCAGCTCTGCTTCCTCACCCCCACCCCTGCAACCAGGAGCCTTTGATCCCCCAGGCCCCGTCCCCACGGGAGGCCTGCCCTCTGTGCAGGCCTTATTCTAGCTGTCCGGATGGTGGCCAAGGCCTCCCAGGGAGCACGGTGTGGCCGCTGGATCACTTCACTTGGGAGGGGCGCTTAAGGGGAGGGGAGGGGAGGTCAGGCGGCAGCGCCACCGCCTGGGCCGTCGGAGGCGGTGCAGGCGGTGACACGCTCACGCGCGGTGGCCTGGCGGGGACGGCGGAGGCTGCCGGGCTCTTGGCGACCGCAGGGCGTGCGACAGAGCTGGCGGAAGCAGCGCTTGAAGTTCTCGTCCAGGAAGGCGTAGAGAACCGGGTTGAGGCTGCTGTTGGCATAGCCCAGCGCAATGCACAGGTGCAGCGCGGCCACCACAAGTGGGTCGCGCCGATTGATGTCCACCAGCGTCCAGACGATGACGAAGATGTGGATGGGCGCCCAGCACACCACGAAGGCGCCCACCACCACCAGCACCATGCGTGTGATGCGCCGCAGGCTGCGGTCCTTCTCCTTGGAGCCGGACAGCAGGCGCACGCTGCGCAGGCGCAGCAGCATGAGGCCATAGCACACCGTGATGATGAGGATCGGCACCACGAAGGCAAAGAGGAACACGCAGATCTTGGTCACTGTGTCCCAGTACCAGCTGGGGCTGGGGAACTGAAGCATGCATACCACTGCACCATCTGAGACCGGGGAAACAAGAAAAGACAGGGGTCAGAGGTCTGTGTGCCTAAGGGGTGCTGTCTGCCTATCCTCTTTCAAAATGACTAGCTGGGTGGAGGAGATTCTGATGTCTAGTATGTCCCTTTACGGGGTGAAGCTCTTCTTATGCTTAAAGACCCCAGAATTGGTCCTCATCTGGGAGGTCCCCTTCTGGGTCCTCTCCCAGGTCCTTTGTAAGCCTCTACGTCCACGAATGGCAGTAACAATTTATCCTGGCCCGGTAATGGCAAACATAGTGTGTCAACTCAACAGACCTCCTACCTATTTCCAGAATTGCTCCAGTGGATTGATCAGTACTGAACATCGATTTAAACGGTGGATTAGGGCTGGCGATATAATTCAGTTGCTAGAGTGCCCCCTGATTCAATTCCCAGCACCGTATAAACTTGGGCCTGATGGCACATGAATGTAACCCAAGCAATCAGGGAGCAGAAGTTCAAAGTTCAAGGTCATCTTTGACTACGTTAACTTCTAGGCTAGCCTGAGCTATATGAGAGCCTATTCTTAAAAAAAAAAAAAAAAAAAAAAAAAAAAAAAAAAAAATTGATGGGACCAATAATCTATCCACATTTCTTTAGTTACATTTAGATTTTTTTTTTTTTGCTGAGTGTGTGTGTGCTTGTGTATGGATGTACTCTCATACATGTGAAGGCTACAGGACAACCCACAGGGGTCTGTGTGGAGGTTAAAGGACAATATATAGTTGTCCATTCTCTCCCCCTACCATTCCTGTTCCAGGAATCAAAACTGCCGGGCTTGGTGGCAAGCGTCTCTGAGCCATCTAGCCAGCCCTCCCCTCCCCAAGGACATTTCTTAAGACAGTTGTGAAATAGACTCGAATACATAAGGTATTTAGCTCAATGGGGCTCAAATGGTTGATGCCCTCACAGGAAAGCTACATATTGAAGCCTCAAGAGGACAGGGCTAGGGCCTGTGTCTCAGGCAGATATGTATGTAGAGAACAACTTTGTATCAACTGGGGTACCACACACCTACAATCCCACCACTCAGGAGACTGAGATAGGAGGCTCTCATGTGTAAAGGCTAGACAAAATTACATGTTGAGACCATATTCAAAAGTAAACTAAAAAAGCAAAGCCCTTCCCAACAGCCAACCCTGTAGGAAAAGGAAGGGGAGCTTCCTGTCCTGGAGAACAGGCTTGGACCAGATGAGCATCTCAGTATACTGAAGGACTCTGACGCAGGCTGGAAGCTGACCCAGGGACGCTCGAGATCTCTAGGAACCACACAGGACACTTGCAGCCTGCGAGTCATGAGAAAGGGGCCAGAGAGCCACACAACATCTGGGGTGGTTCACGCTGGCAAGACCCGGGGGAAGACTGAGGATCAGCGTGCCTATGGGTGGTGGTGCTCAGAGAGGGAGGAGGGAGGGGGCCTCCTTGGCTTGTTCCCAGCAGTTAATGACTTCTAAACTCAAGGCTCATGGTGAGCCCTGGATCCCTGCTGCTCAATCCAAACCAAAGTCCAAAAGGAAGGAGAGACCTAAGGTCAGGAGACTTGGGTCGAAGGCCGAGTCCCATCAAACGCCTGCCAGTGAGGCTGGAACTAAACCACCTGATTGATTCTGTTTTCTTTTTTCTTTCGATAATATGTAATATAAAGTGGCCTTGAATTCAAGATCCTTCTGCCCCAGTCTCCTTGGGTACTAATGTATAGGCACCCTTCCACACTTCCCACCTTACATCAAGGTGGGACCATGTGAACAGTTGACACTAGGAAGGGATAAGCAATAACACTGAAAAGCTGTTATTATTTCTCCCAACTTCCTTTCTGTGTTTATGTGCTGGCCAGATGCCAACAGTGGATGATTTGGGGGCACCTCCTCTGGGAGTCTGGTACCCCCAAACTATCCTCCTACTCAATAGATTGTAGTGGCATGAGAAATAAACTTTTTTAAAAATAGTTTATCTTATTTATACGAGCACTGTATCTTTATGTCAGAAGAGGGCATCAGATCTCATTACAGATGGTTGTGAGCCATCGTGTGGTTGCAGGAAAGTAAACCCAGGACCTCTGGAAGAGCAGATAATGCTCTTCACCGCTGAGCCATCTCTCCAGCCCGAGAAATAATCTCTTATTGTAAGGCCCTGACCTCTGAGGATGTTTGGCACCGCAGCTTTGGTGACTAATAAAGATGCCCTGGGAGATGCGAGTGTCCGCCGTCCCCTCACGCTGTTCGCTGGACCTCGCTTTGGTCACTTGGCCAATGGTATTTTTTTTTCTCCTTATTTTTCTCTCTTTGTATTTGAGGCGTGGTTTCATGGTTCATGGCCTCAAATTCATTATCAAACTAAAGCTAGCCCTGAACTCCTGGTCCTCTTGCTGGGCTTATAGGTATGCAGTACCATGCCCGACTTATGAAATTCTGGGGATTGATCCCAGGGCTCTGTGCATGCTGGGTAAGCACTCTACTGGCATAATTACATCCTCAGGTAGAGCAGAATGTGCTCCTCTTGTTTGTTTGGTTTTTTGTTTGTTTTTTAGAAACAGGGTTTCTCTGTGTAGCCCTGGCTGTCCTGGAACTCACTCTGTAGACCAGGATGGTCTCAAACTCAGAAATCCGTCTGCCTCTGCCTCCCAAGTGCTGGGATTAAAGGCGTGTGCCACCATCGCCCGGCCAGAATGTACTCTTAACCATGGGACCAGCTCCCCAGCTCCTCCAGTGGTTTTCAAACTGGAATAAAAGGGAGTTTGGGATGGGTCTTCAGATCCTGTAGCCTCTGCTGCTCACTGGTCAGTGACAATCACACCTTGGCCATTTATCCATCTCCCTGTAATCTACACGGTCCTGGCCAGCCAGTTCCCAATCCTATTATAAATTCCTTTTGGCCAGCAACCTTTCAACCAGTCACTCACCCTCATGACAGTTGACCACCCACACCTCCCACTGGCTAACCACCCCACCCCCCACTGACTGACCGCTCACAGCCCCCCACTGGCTGACCACACACCCCCCACTGACTGACCACCCATACCCCACACTGACTGACCACCTACACACACACCACACTGGCTGACTTTCCACCCCACTGGCCAACCCTCACCTTTCATTGTCCTGAAACTCACACCACCACTGGCAACCACTCCCACTTGCCCAAATAAATGCTTTGGAAATCCACAGAGGCTGGCAGGTGGCCGGGCCCTCCTGTGGTCAGAGACCCACGCTGCAGCTCCCTCTCTCACTCACCCCGGGGCTGGGTCACTGCCATGACCATGATGGGAACCCCGACTCCTGAGGCCAAGACCCAGATGCATATGTTGATCAGCTTGGCCTTGGCCGGCGTCCGGAAGTCCAGGGCCTTGACAGGATGGCAGACGGCAATGTAGCGGTCCACGCTCATCATCGTGAGCGTGAAGATGCTGGTGAACATGTTGTAGTAGTCAATGGAGAGCACAGCCTTGCACAGCAGCTCTCCGAACGGCCACGTTTCCATCAAGTACTTGGCGCTCTGGAAGGGCAGCGTGCTGGTGGCCAGTGCATCAGCCAAAGCCAGATTGAAGATGTAGATGTTGGTGGCAGTCTTCAGCTTGGTGTACCTTGGAAGGAAGAGCACGGGTAACTGCCACCTCATTGATTTCAGCTGCCCTAAGACTGGGGGAGTGAAGGGACTTGCTCAAAGATCTACAAAGGGCAGGACCAGTGTGGTGTCACATGCCTGCAATCCCAGCCCTCAGAAGGCTAACCTGGGAAGACTGGGAATTTAGAGCCAGCCTGGGCTACATGAGGCCTTAGATTGGGAGCCAAGGTGGGATTGGATCCTTGAATCACCCAATCAGACACTACTTCTGCTCCCTGAAGGGGAAGGATCTCTGGAGCCTATGAGCCCAGCACCAGGGAGGCAGAAGCAGGAAGATCATGAGTTTAAAGCCACTCTTTGCTACATAATGGCACCTTGCCAAAAAAAAAAAAAAAAGATACAAGGAAAGAAAGAGTTATGGCAACATAGTTCATGTAGAATGTAGCCCTGAGTCCAGTGATTCTGTAACACTCAGGACACAGGCAGGGTTATATAGTTCAGCTGCTGGAGGGCTTGCCCAGCAGAGGTCAGAGACAACTCGTGGGTGGGTGTCCGTTCTCACCAGCCCGAGATGATCATACTTCATCTATACAGAATGAAGTTGGGAGCTAGACCATTTACCTGGCCTCTGGGGAATATGATTGGTCAGCTCTGAGTGACAGGCTCTGCTGGGACCTTTCACCTTCTGAAGTGTCCTCTGCGGTAGGCCAGGGGTTGGGTTCTGGTTGCCTTTGGTTCCATCCAAGCCTCCTAACCCCCACAGAACTAGACCCAACCCTCTGTGAAAGCCATGGTTCCCTCCCCTTGCTGTCCCCAGCTGTGAGGAAGGTGAGCCACTTTCACAGTCACACTTAGGGTATGAGCCCGGGTGTCAGGCTGGATGTATGCAACCAAACTGCCCCTAACACTCCCAGCATCCTCCACGCTCTGTGCTGCACACAGCCAACCACAGCACTGCTCGCATGGCTAGCACACACACAGCCATGTTCCCTTCTGTACAGGGTCTGGGCTGAGCAGGGGGTGGGGGGTGGGGGATGGGGAGGGTGGGGGGTGGGGAGGGTGGGGGGGTGGGGGCGTCTGGAGACAACTGTCCCAGAGCACAGACTTCATCATAAAGACACAGCCACACTGGGGCAAGGTAAGGTTCTTTCTCACATCCTAGACTGGTAAGAAAGTCCAGAGAAGAGGCCAGTCTAGTCTACAAATCGAGTTCCCCTGTCTCAAACAAAACAAGCAAACCAACCTGATGCTTACGGGGCTGGAGAGTTGGCTGGGTGGTTAAGAGTGTTGTTCTTGCAAAGGACCTGGGTTCAATTCCCAGCACTTGTATGGAGTCTCACTACTTCCACAGACACCACAGATCCATATAGCAGACAGATATACATGCAGGCAAAGCCCTCGTACACACAAAATAAATCTAAATAAAAAGCAACCAAATAACCAACCAACCAATCAACCAAGCAAAATGGTTAGAGAAGGGCCAGCTGGCAGGCAGGCAGGAGAATTCAGGTTATAGCTGGAGAGCTCGGAGGGTGGAGAAAGCAGAGAGTGACTACAGGGTGTGGAAGGGAAAGTGTGCACCCATAATCATGAACCTAGCACTCGGGAAGCTGAGGCAGGAGCATTACAAATTTGAGGTTAGCTTGGGTTTCATATTGAAACCCTGTCTTGGAAAGACAAACAAATCTTTGGGTGTGGTGGTACACACCTGCAAATCCAGCTTGTCTCACTTCTAAAGAGAATAGTGAACTCTGTTTTTGAGAAAGGATCCTTCTACATAGCCTTGGCTGTCCTATAACTCACTATGTAGCTCAGGCTAACCTCTAACTCACAGAGATTGCCTATCTCTGCTTCCCAAGTGCTGGGATTAAAGGCATGCATGTTTCCATGAAGCCCAGCTGACCAAACTATCTGTTAAAGCCTTTCCTCCAGAATGGATCAGAGGTTTGGGATTTTTGTTGTTAGTTTTGTTTGTTTGTTTGTTTGTTTGTTTGTTTGTTAGAGAAGTAGGAGGAGGTGAAGAAGGAGAAGAAGAAGAGGAAGAAGAAGGAGGAGGAGGAGGAAGAAGGAGGAGGAAGAAGGAGAAGGAAAAGGAGGAAGAAGAAGGAAGAAGGAGGAGGACTCTGTCACTGTCCTTCCAGACCAGCATCTGTCCCACTCCCTCCCAAAATAACTAGGAGCAAAAGTTTCACTTGGAGCCAGAATCTCAAGTCTCGGGAAGTGCGTCTTCAGCGGGGTGTGGATTGCAGCTGTGTGGGAGGCGGTCTCGAGCCCACAGCTGACTCGTCTAATTTCTCTGCTCTTACACAGAACAATTTGAGGCTGTTCTTTGCCTGCTATTTTGATTTGTGACAGCTCCTTCCATCCCCAGAGGGAGCTGGGCTGCCGCTGAGTGGGAGCTGAGGCTCTGGGGCTGGTCCCTGCCGGGCTGAGAGGCTCTCTTGCCCTCCACAGCCATGCCCTTCCCTGATGGCCTCCTCAGGTCCCCTGCGCTCCAGCTGCAGGAGAAAAACCACACACCCATTCTGCTCTCAACCCCCAGGACCTCTCCAAAGCACCCTCTGCGTTTCCTAAGTTGGCTCCGACCTCCTCTGGGATCCAGGCCTTCCAAGCCTACTCTTTTGACTAATGTCCTTCACCATATGGCCTCTCTGTCATTCCTTAAACACATGAAGCCCAGCCCTCCTGAGAACGTCCAGACTTACTGCCACCCTCAACCTCCAAGTTTGTCATGGCTGGCCATTTCACTTAACCAAGCCTCTATCTGGACATCTCTTCCAAGAGGCCTTCTCCGATCACCTTCTCTCAGGCCGCTTCTGGATCTCTAGCACATGCCAACGTCTCGTGTCCTCACTGAGGAACTCACTTTCCCCCAGGACTCTGGCCCCTGTATGCTTTGTGACCATCTTGTTCCCCCCTCCCCCCTCCCCCCTCCCCCATGGGTTCCCTTCACATGCATCACAGTAATATCTTATTCCAGGGCTCATGAGCCCTCATGGACGTTTTTCCTTTCCATAATTTTATTTATTTTTTTAATTCACTTTACATCCCCATTGCAGCCCCTCCCTCCTCTCCTCTCAGTCCCACCCTTGCAAATTCCTACCCCCATTACCCCTCCCCTTCTTGGAGGAGAGAGGGAAGCCCCCCCTTGGGTATCACTCCACCCTGGGACATCTAGTCCCAGCAGGACTAAGCACCTCCTCTCCCACTGAGGCCCAACCAGGCAATCTAGGTAGGGAAAGAAGATTCAAAGACAGACAACAGAGTCAGAGACAGCCCCCACTCCAATTGTTAGGGAACCAACATGAAGACCAAGCTGCACATCTGCTACAAATGTGGGGGTGGGGGTGGGGGTGGGGGCGGAACTAGGTCCAGCCCCTGCATGCTCTTTGGTTGGTTGGTTTGAATTTTTGAACGCACATTTTGGTCTAGGCTGGGGTGGATGTAACTTGATGTAACTGAGGATGACCTTGAACCCCGGATCCTCCTGCCCCCATTTCCTGAGTTCTGGGATTGTAGGTGTGTACCTCCAGTCCTGGCCTCAAATACCCTCCCCCCTTTTTTGTTTGCTTATTTCTATGTACATATTGCTAAACTTCATCAGACCTTTAAAATACTTCCCTATTTAGTCACATTATTTATGTGTTCCTCTGTTTTTCTAGTGATCTCCTTTTAGAGCCTTCCTCTTTCCGTTTGCTGGATGCTGTCTCGGGCGGCTGCACAGTGCTCCTGTCTCCTGGTTTCAGAGTCTCCCTGCCCCTGGGTTTACACCCTCACTTTGGTGGAGCACACCCTGTAGCCACTTCCTGAGAAAAAGCTTATAGGAGCAAAGTTTTTATCGCCTTCTCTGGAAATGTCTTCATTCTAACTTCTGGTTCCTTTGATGGTAAATATGATCATGGGCGGAAATAATTTTCCATCAAAACGTTTAGGACATGGTCTCCTCATCGCCTGCCTGGCAGCACCTGGCGGTACCAGAACCAATTCCGATTCCTGATGCAAGTTGTCCCTCTCCCCCTATTTTCCCTTTATGCTTAGCCATCTGGTAACAGGGGTGACACCGCGTTTTGGAGTGACTCTTTTACTTGCAGTTTGCCAACTCGATCCTTCTGTATGGAACAGGCTTCCTGGACAGCTTCTGACATCTGTTATTTCTTATATACTTTTAGTGCAAGGTGTGCTCACATATATATATATATGTCTGTGTGGAGACCACAGGTGACCTCAGGTGACCTTCCCATCATCTTCCACCTTTGGGGATTTTAGTTTGGTCTGGTTTGGAGACAGGGTTCCTCACTGAACCTGATGCTTGTCTCTTCGGCTAGACAAGCTGCCCAGAGAGCCCTGGAACCTGCTTGCCCCACCGCCCTCCTCCCTATGTGTACACAGCACCCTACTTTTCCCAGTGTGCCCAAGGTCCACACTCGGGTCCTCCAAGAATGCAGCTAACTCTGATACCCGTTCAGCCAGCCGCCCATCCCAGGCCTCTGGTGTTTTCTTTTCTTTCTTTCTTTCTTTCTTTCTTTCTTTCTTTCTTTCTTTTTTGTTTTGGTTTTTTGGAGACAGGGTTTCTCTGTATAGACCTGGCTGTCCTGGAACTCTGTAGACCACGCTGGTCTGTAGACCACGCTGGCCTCGAACTCAGAAATCCCCTGCCTCTGCCCCCCAAGTGCTGGGATTAAAGGCATGTGCCACCACCGCCCAGTGAGTCTGGTTTTCTTACAGTGTCTTTTTGATATAACCCCCAGAGAACTGCCATTTCATTCCCCCTCCGCCGTTCTGTTTACTTTTTTTTTGGGGGGGGGGTGGTTTTTTTTTGTTGTTGTTGTTTTTTGTTGTTGTTTTTTTTGTTTTGTTTTGTTTTGTTTTGTTTTGTTTTGAGACAGGGTTTCTCTGTGTAGCCCTGGCTGTCCTGGAACTCACTCTGTAGACCAGGCTGGCCTCAAACTCAGAAATCCGCCTGCCTCTGCCTCCCAAGTACTGGGTTTACAGGCGTGCGCCACCACCGCCCGGCCCATTCTGTTTACTTTTTAAAACCTACTTAGCCCCTTGTGGTTTGTTTGCCCCAGGTTTTCTTCTCCCACAAATCCCCCTCTAAAAGCCACGCCCTCTTGTTTCATGGTTCCAGTGTCCGCTCCTGACTCTGAGGACACCAGTCATGTTGGTTTTTTATTTTCTTCTGCCCTTCGTTGTCAGCATGCTTCGCTATCTTGGCCGGTCTGTCTGCTTTGGCCGCTCTCTCTGATCCTGGAGAGCCCCTTCAACTAAAGATGGGAGCCTGACTAAAATTCCGTCTTTAAGGTAAGGCCCGAATGAGCTGGCAGTTGTGTATGTGAGGAGCCGCGTGAGGAGGGCCCGCGTGAGGACCCACGTGATGGTCCTGACAACTCGTCAGGGGATTCGCTACAAGGGACCTTCACACTGAGAACATGTAAGAATCCATTTCTAGAGCTAGGCACGGAAGCATGTGACTGCAATACTTCTACTTCGGAGCTAGAGGCAGAAAGATCAGGAGTTCAGGGTCATCCTCTGCTATACAGTGAGGATGAGGCCAACCTGGGCTCCATGAGACCCTGTCTCAAAGGAAAAAAAAATAGATCTTTAATTTTATTTTGTTTTTCAAGGTAAGGTTTCTCTGTGAAGCCTAGCTGCCCTGGAACTCACTCTGTAGACCAGACTGACCTGAAACTCACCTGGGATCAAAAGCATGTGCCACCACTGGCCTGCACTTGATTGCAGCAATGTTCTTGGAGTGACTGGGTAGTGCGTTCCTTTGACCCTAGCATTTCAGAGGGAGAAGCAGGCAGTCTCAGTGAATTTGAGAGCAGTCTGAGCTATAAAGCAAGCTCCAGGTGAGCCGAAGCTATGTCAGCAAGACTGCCTCAAAATAAACGAATAAAGAAAATTCTCGGAGTATGTTTTCTAGCATGAGCCAGGCACTATGCCAAAAGCATTATCTCTGCTCATCTTTACGGCAACTTTGGGTTGATACCATTCTACTGGGTTGGTGCTACATACCTATAATTCCAGCACTTGGATGACTGAAACAGGAGGATTGCCAAGAGTTCAAGGCCAGCCTTGGCTATGAAAGGATGAAAATTACAGGCTAAAAATCCCCAGTATCTAACTCTTTTTTTTTTTTTTTTTTTTTTTTTTTGATTTTTTGAGACAGGGTTTCTCTGTGTAGTTCCAGCTGTCCTGGAACTCACTCTGTAGACCAGGCTGGCCTCAAACTCAGAAATCTGCCTGCCTCTGCCTCCCAAGTGCTGGGATTACAGGAGTGCACCACCACACCCGGCAGTACCTAACTCTTAAATGACCCCAAAAAGCAGAAGTTTAGCCCACTCTTTGTTAGCCCAGGAACACCTGCCTCCAGGGTCCAGCTACAAACTGCAGGCTGGGAAGGTCCCTAGCGTCCTTTCCCGTCTCGCCTCCCATGGAGCAGCTGAGGCATGGGCAAACGCAGCTGGGTCAGCAGGGTCACTGTGGCGGATGTGGGGCTCGCCGGCCCCATACAGACATATGTGATCCTGGCCCCATAACAGGAAATGGGTAACAGGAAATACGTATGTAAACCTGTGCATGACCCTGGCCCCATAATAGGAAACATGTACGTGGTGCCACATAAGCGAAATGACCTAACTAGTTTCTATCCAGCTTCTATAGAAAACTGATTGGTTCTCAGAGAGCGCGGGCGGGGATAATTTAAACTGATTGGCTTAGAAGCTATGGAGTGGTTTGTGTTAGGCGGGTTCTGTTGTAAGCCTATAAAAGCAGTCCTGATTCTGCACTCGTGGCTCACAGTCTTTTACCCTGCATGGTAAGACTGTGAACCCCAGAGCCTCTGGAATAAAACTCCTCTTGCTGTTGCATCAAGAACGTTTCTCTCGCCGGGCGGTGGCGGTGCACACCTTTAATCCCAGCACTTGGGAGGCAGAGGCAGGCGGATTTCTGAGTTCAAGGCCAGCCTGGTCTACAGAGTGAGTTCCAGGACAGCCAGGGCTACACAGAGAAACCCTGTCTTGAAAAAACAAAAACAAAAACAAAAACAAAACAAGAACATTTCTCTTGAGTGATCTGGGGCCTCGCCTTCTGAGGTGTGGGGCACTGGGGTGCCCCCGTTTTTCTTTCGGGTCTTAGCTACAGAGTAAAACCCTGTCCAAAGGGGGCAGAGGGAAAAAGGAAAGAAAGAAAGGGCTCTTTCTAGTGATCTGGGAAGGAGATAGTGAGAGAATTCAGACTCACATCTATACAGCTCCCAGAGCTCAGAGCTACTGCCCTACTGCTCCATTATTGTCCCCTGTTTTTCAGTCTGTCACCTGGACTCTCCATGCCCTGGTGATGGGTCCAGACAGGAGGCCAGAGCACTCAGCTGGTCTCCACATGTTCCAAGTCCCTCTGGGTGATCGGGAGACAACCTGCTCGTGGTTTGGGTATGACCAGACTTATTAATAACACCACAGGCACAGCGACAGGCAACGTGGAGAAGGGCCACTCGTGACAAAAGTGCTTATCTCTGTCTAGGCTTTCTGGACAGCCAGAGTACCTCTGCTTCAGTTAGTTTCCCTGGATAATAAACAACTATTGGACATTTACCGTGTGCGGGCACACAGAAGGGCCATTTACATCATTTAATCTCCACAGCACACCGTGGGGTAGCTAGCAATTATAGACCTCAATTTATCAAGTGTGGTAATGAACTTGTCGAGATGGCAGTCAGGGAGAGGCGTGGTGCGATCCTAGTGGTCTACCCTGAACGCCGGCATTTCCTCTGGATCCCAGCCTTAGCTTCTCCCCCGTGCCCGCAGTGGGCTGTGTGTGTCCCTCACACACTCCTTGACAAAGACAAGAGACGGAGAGCAAGGATGGCATTTGTCTCGGTCTCCTAAAAGCCTGGCGCCTGACAGCAGAACCAAGCACAGAGCAGGAACAAGCAGGCACCCAGATCACGTCTGCGGAATGGATGTATGTAAAGACGCCTGTCCTCCACACCAGGAAGGAACCCTGCCCTTCTCTCTCCCACTCCCAGCAGTCTGGGTAAGGACAGGCCGAAGGGGGGTCACACTGATGGGTGCCAGTGGATGGTATCAGGTATCCTAATCTTCAGAAGTAAGCAGCCACAGCCCAAAGGGCTCGGATCAGGGCATCTGTTCTTTATCATTCCCTCCTCCTCTCCTCTCCCTCCTCCCTCCCCTTGGCCAGGTCCCCGGAAGGATGCCTGGGCCTGATCCTGATCAGCTTTGCCCTGAGTCTGAAGTGAATCAGCCCTGCAGGTGGTGAGAGAAATCTTCCCTCATTTATCCGAGGGAGCTAATTTGATTTGAACTAAATGGAAGTGGTAATGATGTTGTTTTTTCTCCAAAACAAGGGCGTGAGCCCTAAAATCAACAGCAGGAGCAGCGGCAGCGGCAGCCCAGTCGACCTTGTGGGACCTCAGGTTGCAAAACTTAACATGGCCGCTTCAGCCTGTGCAAAACACATCTTCGGTCCCCAACCAAACCCACTGTAGATGGCTGAAGTATTTACAGTTAATATTCTTCCTAAATGCCTTCTCAACTCTGACATGTAACAGCTATTTACTGGAGAGTATTCGAACACAGAATTGCAGGAGGTAGAAAGATCATCATTTCGGGTATTGTGCCAACATGCAAATTCCATGTTCCATGAAAGGGAGCATGTTCAAAGGCTGTCATAACCTCTTAGTAAAATGTGGTGGCCATTTTTCTGTATTTGTATATGAATTAATATAATTTTTGGTGGTCACTTTACAGTTCAGAGGTCATCAAGTTTTTTCTCCACAGGGCCAGAGAGTAAATATTAGATAAATATTAGTCATTATTGAGAGTCCACTAGGTCTCTGGCTCCTCCTCCTCCTCCTCCTCCTCCTCCTCCTCCTCCTCCTCCTCTTCCTCTTCTTCTGTGTGTATGAGTGTTTTTTTTGCCTACGTGGTATATGTCTGGGTACTACTTGCATGCCTGGTACCTGATAAATCCAAGAAAAGACTATCACATTCCCAGAACTGGAGTTACAGACATTTGTGAGACACAGTGTGGGTATTAGAAATTGAACCTGGGTTCTCCGGAAGAGAAGTCAATGTTCTTAACTGCTGAGCCATCTCTCCAGGCCCCATTTATGTAAAGACATATAAAAAGAAAATTTTAGCTCAAGGACCATATGGAAAACAGACCGTGAGGTCATGCCTGGCAGTACAGGCTTATAATCCCAACACTTGAAGCTGAAGCAAGAAGGTCATGAGTTCAAGGCCGGAGTGGGGCTGCATAGTGAGACCCTGTCTCAGAAAGGTGCAGGCTGGGAGCGTGTTTGCCGGGCATGCCGAAGTCTTGGGTTCAAGCCCCAAGACTGGAGAAGCCAGGTGTGGTGGCACAGGCCTGTAGTCCCAGCACTCAGGGGTTCAGGGTCATCCTCAGATACATAGGGAGTTTGAGGCCCACTAGATGCAGGAGATCCTGTCTCAACAAATGATAACAGACTAGACTGGGATAAACGACTCTCACCTATGAGTCCTGAATAAAGTCGACTGGAAATCCTCCTCTGAAGGATGTGAAGGCCCTTTCCACTCTCCTGCTGTCATAAATAATACTGTGACCAAGCCTCTGTGGGCACAGCTAACTGATGAGTTCCTTGGGACAAAATTCCTGGGGCTTCAGAGCCAGAGGAATAGTCAAAGTGGAAACGGCAGGTGCTCCGGACAAGTTCTGTCCGGGGACTGCGGATGGGCTTGCATGCTGGGAGCACAGATCACTAATTCTCCCACTGAACCGGCGGGACCACACAGGAGAGGAGCATCGCTATTCCTGTGGAGAAGGCTGAGGGGAGGAGAGGTGGAACTGACCAGCAGGCCTTAAATTAGGTCTCCGGGTTCCTGGGATTCTAAACTCCGAATCCCTAGTCACTGCCCTGCCACTCTCCCAGGGGTCAAGTTCAACCCCTTTGGGTTTTTTCTTTTCTTTTTTTTTCTTTTTTTCTTTTTTCTTTCTTTCTTTCTTTCTTCCTTCTTCTTCTTTTTTTTTTATTTTTTTTGAGACAGGGTTTCTCTGTGTAGTCCTGGCTGTCCTGGAACTCACTCTGTAGACCAGGCTGGCCTCGAACTCAGAAATCCACCTGCCTCTGCCTCCCAAGTGCTGGGATTAAAGGCTTGTGCCAACTCCCGGCTCAACCCCTTTGTTTTACAAATGAAGGCTCTGAGACTGAGCTACAGCAGCGGCCCCAGAAGTTGGGTGCCGAGAGGGAAAAGACTCAACAACAAAGCCCTTGGCAGCAGTCCGGGGGTCCAGCTGGCGCTCCCTCTATTTGCAGACAAAGGGTGATTGCGCTCCCAGAGGACAAAAGACGCCTGGCTGGCCAGCGAGGGCTGCGAGCTGCTGCGTCCCTGCCTGCCCCTTAAGAGGGGAGGCACTTGGCCAGAAATTAATTAGCTGTCTCAGCTCTGGCAGAACCTGGGAAGGAAAGTGGTTAATTATAATGAAGCCCAGAGAGCTTATCAAGGGGAAGATTATGTCTAGGTCACGGAAGCAAAAGGCCCCTGGGTTGAAAGTGAGTGGCGAGACCTGCCAGACTATACCTAGCAATAACCAAGCCAAAGGCCTAGCTTCCACCGGAAACCCAGAGCACACTCAGAGTTCTCCGTTCCCTGATCCTAACTGACCCTGCTTAAGGATGGCTGGATTGTGGGGTGAACTGTATCCAGACACCATGGAAACTCTAAGAGAGCAGAATCCGGGGCTGGAGAGACGGCTCAGTTAGTAAAGTGTGTTCTGTGTAAGCATGGGGACCTGAGTTCAATCCCCAGGAGCCACAGAAACAAGCCAGGTGTAGTGTTGCTGAGGAGGCAAGACAGACAGACAGATAGACAGACAGACAGACAGATTTGCTGGGATGTGCTGACTGGGTACCTAGCCTGCCCAAGCCAAGGCTTTGCACCCCAGAATCCAGTGAAAGATCTAATCTCAAAAAGCAAGGTGGTTAGTTCCTGAGGCATGACACCCTGAAGCTGATACTGGGGGGGAGGGGTGTTTGTGTGTCTGTGTGTGTATATGTCTGTGTCTGTATGTCTGTGTCTCTGTATGTCTGTGTGTCTGTGTGTATATGTATATGTCTGGGGGGGTCACTGGAGGGAGAGGAAGAGAGAGTCCTTCAGTGTGGTAGTCAGGGCCTAGGTTTCCAGAAACAGGGCCTGACCCTCCTACAAACCATATGTGCCAGACTCCCCCACCCCACACCTACTCATAGGAACAGAGATGAGTAGTCGAGTGTTTGAAATAGAGCATGGAGGCTCGGGTGTGCTTCAGTGGTAGTACAGTTGCTTAGTATGCACGATGCCCAGGGTGAGCTAGACCGCACACAGAAGGCAGGGGTTGGGGGGGGGACAGTATCCGTCCCTGCTCTGAAGCAGGGACACAGGGGTCACTGTTGCCAACCATCAGAGAAAAGCTCCCCGGAGGAGAGAGTCACTTACGGAAAGTGAAAAGACTGTGGATGCCCTGGAGGGGTGGTGGCCCACCATCCTAGCAAGGGTCCTGTCCCTTTTATCTGGTGGCTAGCGGGTTTTTATTATAGAGCCCAGCAACTCTATCAACGGATCCAAGTGCCTGTTAGAGATCTAAGAACTAGGAACTATTCAGTGATGGCTTCTTAGGGCCAGGGCCTGAGTGAGCCGGAACAGGGTAAAGGACGGAGGGGACAGTTTCTGCTCTAAGAGAAGCCAGAAACAGAGGAGCGGCCAGAAAGGGGGGAGAAGCTAGAGAGCTAGAGAGGGAGAAGCTGGGGGGGTGGAGGAGGGAGAGAGAGAGAGAGAGAGAGAGAGAGAGAGAGAGAGAACAGATTGGCAGTGCCATCACCATAAAACCCCGCTTACCGACCATCTCTCATCTCTCTGTGGTCAAGATACAGAGGTCAGAGGTCAGCTTCCAGCTGTCCACCTTAGTTTTTGAGACAGGGACTCTCAAGGAACCTGGAGTTCACCTTTCAGCTAGGCTGGCTGGCCTGCAAGCCCCTAGGATCTGCCTGTCTCTGTCTCTCTGCCCCTGTCTAGCACTGGGGTCACAGAGGCATGTTGTTGCAAGGTTCTGTGGGGGTTCTTTATCACTCTTTGTCACCCAGCCCCCCTCCTCTAAGTGAAGGGAACTAGGAGGCACTTGAATATTGTCATCGCACTTAATCCTGACAAGAATCAGCAGCTAGCAAGGACCCTGAGCACTGTCCCAGAACTAGGCAGCTGGGAGAGTAAGGCTCAGAGAGGCAGAGGAGCCGGCCCAGGCCACACAACCCTGTCTAACCCATGTCAGCTCGACTAAACGACAGTATCCAGCTATCAAACTTGGGGATGGCCGGGAAGGAGTTTTATAATCAGCTGAGTTTAAATGAAGAGATTAACCTTGATCACCTGTGGGAGCCCTATCTAAAGAGTCGCAAGGCCTTCAGAATAACTCTGAGGGCCTCTGAGATGTCTCAGAGGGCAAAGTTGACTGGCACCCAACAACAGAAGCCCGCTAGCCTGAGCTTGATTCTAGGAACCCAGGTAAAGGTGGAAGGCGAGAGCTGATTCCACCAAGTTGTCCTCAGGCTCACGCTGTGGAATGGGCCTCCCCACTCCCCCAAAGCTAAACTGAATGACGTATTGCTTTAGGATACTGAGACCTTCCCCTGGAAGAAGAATTTGAGGCCATCCTGGTCTGCAGAGCGAGTTCCAGGACAGCTAGGGATACACAGAGAAACCCTGTCTAACAGGCAGGTTGTGGGGCTGGAGAGATGGCTCAGCAGTTAAGAGCAATGACTGCTCTTCCAAAGGTCCTGAGTTCAAATCCCAGAAACCACATGGTGGGTCACAACCATCCGTAATGAGATCTGACGCCCTCTTCTGGTGTGTCTGAAGACAGCTACAAGTGTACTTACATATAATAATAAATAAATTTCTCCTGTGAAATGCAGCGACAGCTTTATTGGAGGGTTTCTGGACTGGCTGGTCTTGTGTGCCAACTTGACACAAACTGGAATTATCACGGAGAAAGGAGCCTCCCTTGAGGAGATGCCTCCATGAGATCCAGCTGTAAGGCATTTTCTCAATTAGTGATCAAGGGTGGGTGGACCCGTTGTGGGTGATGCCATCCCCGGGCTGGTAGTCCTGAGTTCTATAAGAATTCAAGCCGAGTAAGCCAGGAGAAGCAAGCCAGTAAGCAGCACCCTTCCATGGCTTCTGCATCAGCTCCTGTCTCCAGGTTCCTGCCCTGTGTGAGTTCCAGTCCTGAATTCCTTTGGTGATGAACAGCAATGTGGAAGTGTAAGCTGTGTAAACCCTTTCCTCCCCAATTTGCTTCTTGGTCATGATGTTTTGTGCAGGAATAGAAACCCTGACCAACCTGGAGACTATTATACCAATATCCGACTTACCTACCCATAACTACAGAAACCCCCTCCCCCAGAATGGTAGCCCACTGGCTCTTTTTTCAAAGATAAAAGCAGAATTAATAAAGACTCAGGCTAAGCTCAGGGTCAGCGAATAAGGGTCTCGTCACTCCTTATCCAGAAAAGGATGTGACCGGACAGTGGATCGTGAGGGTCAAGGTTATAAAAGCCATCATGGCCAGGCAGTGGTGGTACATACACATCATTAATCCCAGTGCTGGGGAGGCAGGGTAGGGGCAGGCAGATTCTGTGAATTTGAGGCCATCCTGGTCTGCAGAGCGAGTTCCAGGACAGCTAGGGATACACAGAGAAACCCTGTCTAACAGGCAGGTTGTGGGGCTGGAGAGATGGCTCAGCAGTTAAGAGCAATGACTGCTCTTCCGAAGGACCTGAGTTCAAATCCCAGAAGCTACATGGTGGGTCACAACCATCCGTAATGAGATCTGACGCCCTCTTCTGGTGTGTCTGAAGACAGCTACAAGTGTACTTACATATAATAATAAATAAATCTTTTTAAAAAAAAAAACCACACAGGCGGGTAGTGAAGATTACATGAGAATTTGTGTCTTGGATCTTCTAAGCCAGGAGCTGAGCAGGATAGCATGGCTGGTCCACATACTAGGCTTTGCCAGGCTGCCCTGGGTGACCGGCTTAAGGAAGCAGGAGGAGCACCGCATGGCTACCCGCCCATCCAGCAGCTCTGCTTGTCCCCCAAGGAGTGATGGAAAACCACCAGACACGCGGTGCTTTGGACACTCTGGAAGGACACACATTTGTAACCAACGGAAGCAGATGCTCCCCCACAGGTCCTGCAGGGTTATCTGGCTTGGCCAGGAGCAGCAGTTTCTCTCCTGACTTAACCTTTCTCCCTGGGTCCCAAGTGCTAGGCAGCCAGGCCACAGCATCATAGCACGGACCCGTTCTGTAGGAGCCAGGCTGAGGGCCACACAAGCCTCGTCAGGGCACACAGGCATCATTGTCTGCCTAAAACGCTTCCCCCCAAGCCCGCCTCTGCTCAACTGTCACTTCCCATGTACATCTGTACTCCCTCCACCCCATCTTTTTTTTTTGCCTGTTTTAGTTTTCTTAATTGCCTGTGGGATAGTGTGTGTGTGTGTGTGTGTGTGTGTGTGTGTGTGTGTGTGGTTTTTTGTTTGTTTGTTTGTTTGTTTGCCCGCCCGCCCCCCCTTGAATTTCAGAACCTCTGCCTCTCAAGACCTGAAACTTCAATTGTACACCACTACTCATGGCTGATTCAGGACTGGGAATTGAACTCAGGGCCTCCTGGCACAGCAGGAACCACGCCCCCAGCCATGTGTCTGTCTTCTACTGACTAACTTATTGCCTATCCTTTCTCCTTAAAACAAAACAAAAACAAAACAAAACAAAAAACAACAACAACAACAAAACAAAACCCACGGCAGCTCCCAGAGGCCAGGGACTGCGTCTCTGCTTTGTTGCTTTGTTCCGGTTTCTGGAAGTGTGTCTCAGAAGGAGGCTCAGGAGGAGCCTCCGGTAAGAAGGTGCCACCCGCTGCTATGCAGTCATTTAGTGCCTCTCCCAGGTCACAGCCGGGAAAGCAGGCTCAGCAGGGGACTTGGATCTGAGCCCATTCAGCCACCTCTCCAGCGGCTGGCACTGCCCCAGAAAACCTGGGGTTCTGTAGGTCTGGGTGACTGTGACCACAGTCCCCAGAACTGCCCTTTGCAGTCCCAACACGACTGGCAGGGGTGGGACGTAGCTGCAGTCACAGGACTTCCACTTTAAAGGAGGAGTCAAGTCATCCTGTGACAGAGGGAGTCAGGGGACAGGCTGGCCTAAGTCAGTCTCTGTCTCAAGTAAATTTTAAAAAGAGCCCCTTTCTTTTACATTTTAAATCTTTTGGTTATTGTTTTAAAATTAGCTCAGTTATTTATTTTTATTTTGTGTACAGGCAGGGTTTTAGTTTGATTGGTTTTCCAAGACAGGGTTTCTCTACATGCCCTAGAACGCATTCTGTAGACCAGGATAGCTTCAAACAAGAAATCCACCTGCCTCTGCCTCCAGACTGCTGGGATAGAGGCACCACTGCCTGGTGTGTATATCAAGTGGCCTGCATGTATGTCTGTGCACCACGCGCATGCCTGGTGCCCATGGAGGCCAGAAGAGAGCATCTGATCTCCTGGAATTAGAGTTACAAACAACTGCGAGGCAACTGTGGGTGCTGGGAACTGAAACCAGGTTCTCTGGAACAACAGTTGATTCCCTGAACTGTTGGGCCATCTGCATCCCAAGAGCAGCCCCTTCTCACTCTGCCATGCCCCACTCCCACCCCGCCACACCCCACCCCACCCCACCACGCCCACACCCCCACCCCGCATGCCTCCACATTTATTTTCATGCACACTACTATTGTAGTAAATATTTAATCTCAGTCTGGGCTTTCTACCCTGCCTTTGGTCATTCAGTTCCCAGATAAAAGACATACAACCTTTATATTTATAATAAGTCTTTCAAGCGCTAGACCTGGGCAGAGGCTAGCCTCTAAGCTATAACTATCTATTTCCCAATCAATAACTTCGAGTTATAACTTGCCATTTTCAATCTGGGCAGCTTTTAATTTCAACTGGCCAGCTCTCATGGCCATGTTTTCAATATTCTTACCCTGAGATGTCTTCTCTTCTCTCCACCTTCTTCTCTCTCTTCCTTGTGGTCCTGCTTCTGACCGAAAGCCCAGGAACCAAAACTCTACCTACCTCTCTCTTCAGCCCAGTCTGCCCAGCTATTGGCCATCCGCATCCTTTTTTTTTTTTTTTTTTTTTTGAGACAGGTTTTCTCTGTATAGCCCTGGCTGTCCTGGAATTCACTCTGTAGACCAGGCTGGCCTCGAACTCAGAAATTCGCCTGCCTCTGCCTCCCAAGGGCTGGGATTAAAGGCGTGCGCCACTACCGCAGGGCAGCCAGCTGCTTCTTTACTTAACCAGTAGTTTTTAATTAAGGAGAAAGGTCACATAGCATTACTTTGTGCCCACAACCAGGCCTTGGGCAAGTAACCATACATATAAATAAAAATGATAAATTTTTAAAAAATTATTTGTGTGTATGTATCTGTGTGTGTGCTCACACATGTGTGTATAGGTGCCTAGAGAGGTCAGAAGAGTGTGTGTCAGGTCCCTGGGCTGGAGTTACAGGAAACCAGGAGCTGCCCAAGTTAGGAGCTGAGGATTAAACTGGTATTCTCTAGAAGAACTTCAAGGGTTTTTCTGGTTTTTTTAATTTATTTTATGTATGAATGCTCTCTCTGCATGTACACCCATCAGATCCCATTACAGATGGTTGAGAGCCACCATGTGCTTGCTGGAAATTGAACTCAGGACCTCTGGAAGAGCAGCCTCTGAGATCTCTCCAGCCCTGACCGCCCCCTGCTGCTCCCTGCTACAAGGGTTCCTAATGCTGAGCTCTGGCATTTCCTAAGTAGGAAGTCTTCTGACCTTGTTGGACTTTGATGTTGAAGCTCCATCTTTTCCCTCATCACAGGGGCTAAGAAAGCTGTGAGGAGGAGCTTCTGCACTTGCCCTTCCAGGCCTGAGACAAAGCCACTGATTTCTGCAGCTGTGCTGGAAAAGCTATAAATCAGGAGAACACAGCCAGATACCCCACCCTACCCTGCAGCCCGCAACGGGAAACGGGGCCGCGTCAGCCTGCGTGTTGGTAACTTGCTAATTTAAGCCGGGCTTTCTGTTCTACCCTGCGATTACCCTCCTTCCTGTGCATGTGAAGATATTCTGGGTGGCCAATTTGATTTCAAAGTCCCAGGATCCTGAGTTTAATGAAATCATGCCTTGCCTTGCCTCTCAAAGTCTAGATATCTGGCAGGGGTGTGTGTGTGTGTGTGTGTGTGTGTGTGTGTGTGCAGGGGATGAGTCCTTGGGTCACAGCACTTGAGACTTATTCTTGTGATCCCAGCTGGGGGTGAGGAAGTCTGAATTTTTGCCAGTCTTACCTTTTCTCCATCTATTTTATTTTTAAGATTTGTTTATTTTATGCATATGAGTACATCACCATTGCTGTCTTCAGACACACCAGAAGAGGACATCGGATCCCATTACAGATGGTTGGGAGCCACCATGTGGTTGCTGGGAATTGAACTCAGGACCTCAGGAAGAGCAGTTGGTGCTCTTAGCCGCTGAGCCATCCCTTCAGCCCTACTGGTGGCTTTCTAATGTCTGCTTTATCCCTTCAGCGACAGGAAGCTCTCCCTACAGGACGGCAGCCAGTTCTTCCTTAAAGAGGTTTGACTGCAGGAAAGGACTATGCAGAAATCGTGGGAGACGTCTACAACCACAAATATTCAAAATAGTCATAGAGGCCAGGCAGGTTGGCACACACCTACAGTCTCAGCACTCAGGAGGCAGAGGCAGTCAGATCTCCAAGTTTGAGGCTAGTATGGTCTACAGAGTGAGTCCCAAGACAGCCAGGGCTACACAATGAAATCCTGTCTTGAATGTCCTCCCCAACAAGAAAGAATACTCCAACCAGTCCACGCTACACTGAAGAGGTGACTCAGCATTTAAGAGCACAATGGTTCCTACAGAGGCTCCAGGCTCGATTCCCAGCACCCAGTGGTTGGTTCTCAACCACCTATAACTCCAGTTTCTTGGGATGTGATGACCTCTTCTGGCCTCCACAAGAACCAGGCATGCATGTGAAACATGTACAAAGAAACACACAAGTAAAAAAGTCACACATAAAATTAAGTAAAGAAATCTAATTTAAAAATTAAAAGAAAAGGGCGATGACAGGCCTGGAAAAATGACTCTGAGGTTAGGAACACTTGTTGGTGTTGCTGAGGACCCAAGTTCAATTCCCATCATCTGCATGAAGGTCCACAACTATCCATTAGCTGCAGTTCCGAGAGATTTGTCGCCCTCTTCTGACCCACATGGACATCGGGCATGTACATGGTACACAATTATACATGATGGCAAAATACTTATAAAATAAAATAAATAGATCTCTAAAAAATAAAAATAGCAAATATTTTTTAAGAATACAAGTTGTTCAATAGAAGAATACACTCACAATATAGCTATCAAAATCCATGGGCTTTTAAAAAATATTTATTTATTTATTTGGTTTTTTGAGACAGGGTTTCTCTGTGTAGCCCTGGCTATCCTGAAACTCACTCTGTAGACCAGGCTGGCCTGGAACTCAGAAATCTGCCTGCCTCTGACTCCCAAGTGCTAGCGTTAAAGGCATGTGCCACCACTGCCCAGCCTATAAGAATATTTTTTATCTTATGCGTGTATGAGTGCTTTGCCAGTTACTTTGTGCACCAGATTCATGCAGTACCCTCAGAAGCCAGAAGAGGGCGTTGGCCTGGAATTACAGAAGATTAAGCTGCCATACCTGTCTGTGCTGGGGTTTGAACCTGGGTCCTCTGGAAGAGCAGGAAGTGCTGTCTACACCTGAGCCTCTCTCTAACCCTAAACCAGCTTTTAAAAAACTGTTTCCCTTATCCCTTTGGTTTTATTATTTTGAAACAAGGTTTCAATTTTGTATCTCAGGCTAGCTTAGAAGGCAGGATGATCAGAAACCGAAGCCCAGTATGGGCTACAGAGTAAAATCTTGCTATTATCATCATTCACACAATCTTACAAAATCCATATAACTGGATCCTGATTTCCCTATGCAATCCTAATTTCATATAGACAAATGTGTGTGTGTGTGCATATGTGTGTGTTTAGAAGCAAAGATGGGGAAAAACACATAATGACTAAGCTTTCCTCTGCAGTAGGATCATGGTAATATCAACTTCTGCTGAAAGGTCTCCTTAGGTCCTGAAGTAACTATCTAGTTATCTTTATTATAAAAGTAAGCTTCTAATATCGACCTGATAAAGTGTCCCTGTAGCATCCAGCCAGAGCTCCTCTACAGCTTAATAAATGTTGACTGAGTGGAGGAGAGGGAGCCTCGCCCCTCCCTTTCCGTGCCAGCTTTACACATACTGCTTCTGAACAGCTGCTGAACACCTGGAGCTGGTTCGCACCTCATGACTTCTTTCCTCTCATCCTGTAAGGGTCTACCACGCTCCCATTCCACAGAGCAGACCACTGAGGCACAGAGAGATAACCTATGTATTATTTAAGCTCACTTAGAAAGTATCACTGTCTGATGATGGCCACTGTTTGATAGTCATTGTGTAACAGTCACTCTGATGGCCACTGCATGATGTTCACCATGTGATGGTCACTATGTGTTGGCCATTGTGTGATGGACACAGTGTTATGGCCCCTGGGTAGTTCTAATGTTCAGGTTTGCAGCTGCTGATATCAAATACTGAGACCTTGAGATTTGCATAAACCTAGCCTCCTCTCTCCCTGCCTCTCAAGCCTAGCACAGGCAGAGTGGTTAAGGTACGGTTTGGGGACTCAGACCAGGACTAAGTGTCTGTAACTCTACAACTTGAGCAGTAGATGAGACAGGAAGAGAGGAAGTTAACATTCATCCTCAATAATACAGCGAGTTGGGACCAGCCTTGACTACAGGAGACCCTGTCCCAGAACAAAAGCTGAGCTTCCATTCCTTTGCCTGCAGAGGCACTTGCTGCCTCTGAGCCCATGTCCTGGTCTATGAATGAGAAAAGGCCCCGCTGTAGGACTGAAGTGCAGGTTGGAGAATCCCTAGAATCCAGGAGAAGCTCAGGAGAGACTCTGTGTCCTTGGTGACTCCTCCCACTCACTCCACTGTGTCTGTGACTCACACACTCCCCAGGGAATGATCCTAAGACCTAGGAAATGGCAGGTTCTGGGCAAACAGCAGGCCCTGCCTCAGCTCACTCTCCACACCCGTTTTGCTTCATCCTAAGCCACTGGGCCCGTTTCTGCCTTCCTATTAGGTCTAGTAGGCTTGAGTTTCAGAGAGAGGCTAAGGGGGCTGGAGGCAGGGGTTCCGCTTACCTGTCCAGGGCTCCTCCCATTGCCCGGCACGAGCCTCTGATTCCGTAACACCTGCTCTCTGCCTGCCTGGTCCACCCCTTCACCAGACCCATCCTCTTGACCATCATTCTTCACAGATGGCACTCCTGACACTCAAAGCCCCTTGACTTTTCAGCATGGAAGGCCCGAGCTCGGGGCCAAGAACCTGTCCAGACTCCGATTCCACATCCAGACTAGCAGCCAGAGCCCCAGCGCACAGCCTGTCCCGACCACCCTGGCCTGTCTCCAAGCCTCCCCTTAGGGTCTCACTCCTTTCCCCCTGATCGCCCCTTGTCCCCAGGCTCTGTGGCACTCCTCCAACATCTATCTGCAACTTCTTGGGATCTCTGAACAGCAAAGACTTAAGTCGGCAGACTCAGACTGGCTCCAGGCACTACTGAAGCTCAGAACCCAGTGGACGCCTCCGCTTCCAGCAATCCCGACAGCCCTTGCGCTTCGGACGATCCCAACCACCCCAGGGAGAAGGACACCACTTTTATGGTTTTCATGCCTTTGTCCTGCAGCCTCTCTGCCTTCGCGGTCACCCAGGCCCCAGTGAAACCCTCTGCTCCCTACTGGATCTCGACAGTCTGTGCTGTCCTCTCTGCCTGAGATGTTCCACCCCACCTCTCCATTAAGCCAACTGCAGCATCCAGGACACCTCTCAGGCCAAGGACCACATGCTCTGGTTAAATCAAGTCCCTGCTCTGAATCCCACAGCCCTAGGAAGCTTCATTTGATCCTAGAGTCGCAACAAACCTTGGGTCCCTGGAGCGTGGCTGTTAAGGGGCAAAGGCCACGTGAGGCTTGTGCTCAGAGGCTGGGCATCAATGCCCAGTGTGGTGGTACACGCGGGGGGGGGGGGGGGCGGGGGGGAGGGAGGGAGAGGCGCCCGTTGTGGGGGAAGGCAGGTGGATCTCTATCAGGTGACTTCAAGGCCAACCTGGTTCTACATAGTGAACACAGCCAAGGCTGTGTGTGTGTGTGCGCGCGCGCGCGCGCGCACACACACACACACACACACACACACACACAAAGAAAGAAACCTGAGGCTGGACAGGTGTGTCGATGATTAACATCAGCAATTATTATTGTTCTATTTGTTGACTGACAAAATGTGTGCCCTTGCAGGATGGGAGACAGGACCCTCTGTGGAAACTATAGACAACTAAGCCCCAGCTACCCACTCTGCACACCTGCAGCAGCTGCAGGAATGCTGGTTGATCTGGACCCCCAACACACACCAAAGGCCTAGGGCACTTCCAGGTGCCTGCTATGAGGCCTCCACCTGCACGCCTCCGGTAAATCTTCCCAACAGCCTGTTGTGGGGTTTTGGGGGAGAGAGGGGTGGCAGGGAGATTGGGGAGGGTTGGTTTCTCTGTGTAGCCTTGGCTGTCCCGGAACTCGCTCTACAGACCAGACTGGCCTTGCACTACTCACAGAGATCTGCCTGCCTTTGCCTCCTGAGGGCAGGGATTAGAGGCATGCACCACCACTGCCTGTCCCCAACAGACTATCCTAAGTGTTGTACATTTTCAAATGAGGTAAATGAGGCTGGGGGAAGTTGAGCTGTTTGGCCAAAGCCACATTGTTAGGACATGTTGAGGTTGGGATAGAAACTGGGCACAACCTGTCCCGCAGCCCCATGTGGAGCCATGACCTTTACCTCTGCACTGTGCCATCTTTATGGAATGTCTTCTGCAGGAGAGTCCAGAATCTGAACCCCTAGTGCTCCCAAGTCTCAAAGGTATGGCTTGAGAACTCATCTCAGTGGCCCCTGGCACCTTGGCAGCAAACAGAGTGGGAAACCAAAACCTTTCATTTGCATACTGCATGTTGTGGAGCCTGCTGTGAGCCCTGACCTCAGCATGGGGTCTGGAGCAGAAGCTTAACTTACATCAGTGTGCCCACAGGCACAGAGGAGTGGGAAACAGTTTGCTTTGTTAATTTATGCAGTTCTCAGCCTTGCGTGTCTGTAGGCAAGTACCCTGCCATTTAACTATATCCCAAGCCTCAAATTCTCTATGTAACCAAACATGACTTTGAACTTCTGAGCCTTCTGCTTCAACACCCCCCCCCCCAGGGCTGAGATTACAGCCATGGACCACCATGTCCACTTTATAATGTGCTGGGGACTGAACCCAGGCATTCATGCATGCTGCAAAGGCTATCAATCAAGTTACATTTTGTGTCCCCTAAAGCCCCTATTAATAATCTCATTCATTCATTCTATCTATCCATCCATCCATCCATCCATCCTTTCTCATCCATCCATCTATCTATCTATCTATCTATCTTTCTTTCTTTCTTTCTCATCCTCTCTTCTCTTACTTTGAGAAGTGTGTGTGTGTGTGTGGGGGGGGGTGTCTTGGTATATTCTCTAGCTGGCCTTAAACTCACTCTGTAGCCCAGGCCTCAAGGAGGATAAGCCTGCCCTGAATCATGTCCTGAGTTCCTGGCCACACGGCCACTGGGAAAGGGAAGAGAGAACCCAAGGCCACTCCACAGGAACTGTAGGGCTCTCCATCAGAGAACATGCAGCACAAAGACTGGCGTTCAAAGCCATCCTGGGTGTCTCCATCACCTAGGACCTCTAGAGGTTTAACAAGAAACGATGCAAATACACTCTCAGTTTCATGCAGAATCACAGACGGATGGTGTGGGACAAGCACACACGGGACAAGCACAGAAGATGACTGCTCAATGTGATCTGGGGAGTGTCCCCATAGCTGAAGCAGACAGCATGCTCCAGAGACCTAAGGTATCCTGTAGAGCACCTCAGCTCACCCCTGTAAGGTTTCTGAGGACCAAACACACAAGCTCCTGTCAAATTGCCCAATCACCAACTGTGTGCGTGGCAGACACATAAAGTGATGCCAAACTGTCCCACCTCTGTGATGCAGAAGCAGAGATGTTAAGGATCATTAAATGTTATGTCATTAGGTTAGGCTAGTGCAAACACACACACACACACACACACACACACACACACACACCCTGTCCTTATAATCTCAGAGGACCTGGCTTCTATGCAGGGTATTTAGGAACCCGGGAGTCAGGGTTGGGTATCCTGGTCTACAGACAGAAGTGTCCACTCTGACCCTGGGACCAAACCACGCGACGCCCTCGGCCGACTCACCGGACGATGCCAAACATGACGAGCACGTTGCCCAGCAGCCCCACGGCGCACACAGCCGAGTAGAGCGCGGTGATGGCGATGGCCAGGGCGAGGGACGAGGCACTCCGGGCGCCCGGCGACCCCGACGCATTGGCGCCCGCGCTGGGGAAGGCGCTGGGAAAGGCGTCCGAGACGTTGGCGAGGGGCGAGAACTGCAGCTCCGCACGGGCAGAGGGCACCGGCTCCATGGCGCCGCCGCGTCCGTCTCCACCGTGCGCCCTGGGCGCAGGGACCCAGCGAGTGGCGCGCGGAAAACGGAGGCCACCGCCCCGACGCCGCAAGCTGCAGCGCTCGCTCCCGCCTCCTCCGCCCGGCCGGCCGCCCGCAGCGCTCGCCCAAGCCCCGGGAGCCCCGAGCCGCCGCGCGCACCACGTGGTCCGGAGGCGGCCGCCAGTCTGCGCCCGCGATCGGGGGCGGGCGCTGCACCACCAGGCTCCGAGCTGGGCCGGAGAGGCCTCTCGCACGCTCCCTGCCTGGGCTCCACTGACTCCAGGCGCCCCCAGCCCGGCCCTGCCTCCCGCCCTGTCCCCGTGCCACTTTGGAGTCAGAAGAACCTGGATGCGAATCCCGCCTCCCGCCTCTTCACGGACGACGGGAGTAACCTTGAGCGAGCCGCTTAAGCGCTCTCAAGTTCATTCTCTGTGTCTGCAAGATGAAGAAAATCTCCTGCCACCTTCAGAGGGTTTGGGGGAGTTAAAGACAACAGAGTAACGAACTCAGATTTTACCCCCCTGTGACTCCGTGCTGTGTGCGCTCTGCTCCTCGCCATGTCTTCTAAAACTGTCAAGTGAGTGATTTCTGAACAAGAAACAAAACCAAAACCGTCCGGTTCCCCTCAAAGGCTTCCAATGAAAACTGGAAATATGATCGGCTACAACCCCCAAGGGGTGACACTGGAAATACACCCACCTGGGTCTGTACAGCTCGGCACAGGAGATGGCAGACAAAAACCGCCATCAAGGTCACTAGACATCTCACCATATCAAGCTGAAAAGGTCACAACTATCTGGACAGATGCGTGTGTGGTACTGGAGACACAACTTTGCTGTCTGGATCGATTCTCTGAGATAGCAGGCTGCTCCAGCGATAAGTAAAAGCACAAACATCCGTTATCAGCCGTGCCTTTCTGCGCCTCATTCATTAGCTCCACATTCACTCTGACGGCGCCTAACGTTAAGAGCCAGGTACATTGGTGTGCATAATCAGATGAAGGCCCGGCTCCCAAGGGCTTACAGCTCAGACGGAAAGAGATACATCGATTCTGAACATCACAATGAGGTCCTATTCGAGGAATGGGAGGTGGGGGATGGGGGGAGGGGAGGGTCAGGATAGCATTCCTAAAGGAATGACATTTGACACTAATTCAGGAGTGGGGAGACCAGAGAAGAAATAGAAAGGGAACTGTAGAAAAAAAGAGAACAACATATATAAAGATCCTCCAACTGAAATGGACTGAAAACAGGGAGCTCCGTAGTGGGCTGGATTTCTTTGCTTCCCTCACCTTGACTAAACGTATCTGGGAAGAGGGAATCTTAACTGAGAAAATGCCCCCATAAGATTTACCCATAGTAATGTCTGTGCGCCATTTTCTCGATCAATGATTGACGGGGAGGAGCACCCAGCCCAGCCCACTGTGGGCGGTGCCACCTCTAGGCAGGTGATCCTGGGTTGTATAAGAAAGCAAGTTGAGCAGACCTGTAAGCAGTGTTCCTCCGTGGCTTCTGCTGCAGTTCTCATTAGAGTTCCTTAGCGGATAGACTGTGATGTGGAAGTTTAAGCCAAATAAACCCTTCCCTCCCTAGTTGCTTCTGATCCTGTTGTTTTATCATAGCAATAGAAACCCTGACTAAGACAAGCAACTTAAGCAGGGCTGGAGAGAGGGCTCAGTGGTTAAGAGTACGTGCTGCTCTTTCAGAGGCCTGGAGTTCAGCTCCCAGCACCCACACGGTGGCTCTCAACGGTCTGTACTCTGGTTCTAGGGGCTCTGACATCCTCTACAGACACTGCATACACATGGTACACAGACATTCATGCAGCAGACACACTTAAAGTAAAAGTTAACAACAGCCATGCATGGTGACACGTGCACACCTTTAATCCTAGCACTTGGGAGGCAGGAAAAGGTGAGGCTCTATGAGTTCAAAGCCAGCCTGGTCTACAGAGCCAGTTCCAAGCCAGTCAGACCTGCATAGTGAGACCCTTGTCTTAAAAAATAATAACAATAAGCTAAATTAAAAACCAAGGCCACCTTATGGACCAGTTGTGCTGTTAGAGTAGCAAATAAAGGGAGAACATAAGACCGCTTCTTCCTTCTTCTCCAGCCAAGATCCTGAGCCATCCTTTTCCTTAAGGTCCCCAGCTGTTCCAGAACTTTCTATCAAGCTGTCACATGCCTGAGAATTCTTTCTCTAGTCAGATAGAAAGGGCAAGGGTCAAAGAATAAAATCTATCCAGGTCTGGTCTGGTTATTTGCTTTACTTACAGGGGCAGGTTACCTCCTGGGGTGTGAAAATCTAAAGCCACATCCACTCATGGGTGACAGTTTAGGGGGAAAATCCCAGGCAGAACTTGCAGGAATCTCCAACACTGAAAAGTCTCCTCTCCCCAGCAGCTCTTTGCTATTATGTGACCTAATAGTCTGCTGAGCTTCCTAATGGTTTATTTCTCGTGAGTTCACAAGCCTTCCCACTCAATCCCTCCAAAGGGTCTTTTTTCCTTCTCTTTTTAAATAAGATCATACTATACAGCCCCGGGACTCACTGTGTAGACTAGGTTAGCCTCATACCTGTGGTGATCCTCTTGACTGTGCCTCTTGACTGTGCTAGAATTACAGATATGAGCCACCATGCCTGGCAGTCAACAGATATCCAGCCTGTGGTGTTGAATGAGAATGGCCTGCATGGACTCAACTATTTGAATGCTCAGTCATGAGGGAGTGGCACTGCTTGGTAGGATTAGGAGGTGTGGCTTTTGTTGGAGTGGGTGTGGCCTTGTTGGAGGAAGTGTGTCACTGGGGGAGGGGCTTTGAGGTTTTAGAAGCTCAAGCCAGGCCCAGTGTCTCTCTCTTCCTGCTGCCTGCAGATCCAGATGAAGTACTCCAAGCCACTTCCCCATGATCATGTCTACCTGCATGCCGCCATGTTTTCCACCATGATAATATGGACTAAACCTCAGAACTGTAATCCATCCCTAATTAGATGCTTTCCTTTATAAGAGCTGATGTGGTCATGGTGTCTCTTCACAGCAATAGAACGGTGACTAAGACACAACATAAGTGTTGCTATGCTCCAGGCACTGCAATGGGCATTTTATCCATGGCTCACCATTGAATAGCATAGTCTTTTTATTGTCCCACTTTACAGATAAGAAAACTGAGAGTTGGCACTAAATTATCCCATATGGTAACTATTCTTATATGATCTTTTCACCATCTTAAAGAGACCAGGTCTGACTGATCCTTGAAACCAGGAGAGGCCTGGTCACACTGGGTGCTCGGGGCATGTCATTTGCAATATTAAAGATGCCAAGGCAGATTGGAAGAAGACTGTATTGGTGCCTCTCAGTTCTGTGCTCTTGGGTAATGACCCGGGTTCTGAGAGTAGACTGGCAAGGGAAATTCCTTCCCAACCCCCCAGCATGAGTCATATATCAAGACATTTATTCTTTCCCAGAAAGAACAGAGCCAGGGGCTGGAGAGATGGCTCAGCGGTCACAAGCCGGTATTAGTTTTGCAAAAGACTCAAATTTGCTTTCTAGAATCCATGTTGGGAAGTTCACAACTGCCTGTAGCTCTAGCCAGGGGATCAGACACCTCCGTCATCCTCTAGCACCTGCACTCTCATGTGAGACTGTGCACGGGTGAGAGTGGTGTGTGTGTGTGTGTGTGTGTGTGTGTGTGTGTGTGCATGCACGCATGCTCGCACCGGCAAGAACACACACACACAAACACACATGCCTGAAAAAGAATCAATTTTTTTTTTTTTTTTTTTTTTTTTGGTTTTTCGAGACAGGGTTTCTCTGTGTAGTCCTGGCTGTCCTGGCGCTCACTCTGAAGACCAGGCTGGCCTCGAACTCAGAAATCCGCCTGCCTCTGCCTCCCAAGTGCTGGGATTAAAGGCGTGCGCCACCAACGCCCGGCTCAAGAATCAATTTTTTAAAAACACTTCTCATATCTCTTTAAGAGAACACACCCAGAAGACCCCCAAACTCCTTCTCCTTCACATTCACTCTCCCCATTCACACCCAGTGGCCACCTGAGCTCCACCCTCAGCTGGAGAACCCCGCCCCCACCCACTGCACCCCAGGCTTTCCCACTCAACCATCGGAGGACTTGTGAAACAAGATTTTTTTCTGTGACCGTATAGGTGGCTAGACACCACGCCCATCTCAAATGGTCTGAGGTACTAGAGACTTTTGTGCAAAGGGAGACACTTGGATATGGGAGAAAAAAGGACTCTCCCAGCTTCTGGACTCCTCCGAACCTACCCAGCAAAACCCGCCCCTTTTCTCCCTCCTATATTAGAACTCTTAAAAATTCTTTTCCTTCTACTTGAAAGGTTAAGTCACTACCCGAGGCTCTTAATATCCAATCTTTTTTTTTTTTTTTTTTGGGGTTTTTTTTTTTTTTTTTTTTTTTGGTTTTTTTTTCGAGACAGGGTTTCTCTGTGTAGCCCTGACTGTCCTGGAACTCACTCTGTAGACCAGGCTGGCCTCGAACTCAGAAATCCACCTGCCTCTGCCTCCCAAGTGCTGGGATTACAGGCATGCGCCACCACCGCCCGGCCTTTAATACCCAATCTTAATGTGTGTGATGGTTTGTATATGCTTGGTCTAGGGAGTGCCACTATTAGGAGGTGTGGCCTTGTTCGAGTAGGTGTGTCACTGTTGGTGTGGTCTTTGAGACCCCCATCCTAGCTTCGTGGAAGCCAGTCTCCTCCTAGTAGCCTCCAGATGAAGGTATAGAATTCTTAGCATCTCCTACATCATGTCCACCTGGACTCTGCCATGCTCCTGCCTTGATGATAATGAACTGAACCTCTAAACCTGTAAGCCAGCCCCACTTAAATGTTGCCTCTGTCATGGTGTCTTTTCACAGCAGTTAAACCTTAAGACAATGTATAATTCATTAATGGTTTAGTTCTATAATTCAGTGATAGAATGCTTGCTTAGCTGGTGTGTCCCAAAGTTTGACCTGTAGTATATCATACTAAATAAATTAATAATACAAGTTCCTTTGTAAACTCTCTACTGACACTCTTACACCCACACACACCCCATCTAGGTCAGGCTTTATCAGTCAGGTTCTCTAGAGGAAGAAAACCAACAGAAGGATTATGTATTAAAAGGAGACTAAGCCGGGAGTGGTGGCACATAACTTTAATCTAGTATTCTGGAGACAGAGGCAGACAGATCTCTGACTTCAAGGCCAGCCTGGTCTACAAAGTGAGTTCCAGGACAGCCAGGGCTACACAAAACTTAAAACACATGTGCATGCTCACACACACACACACACACACACACACACACACACACAGGAGATTGATCCTATTGGCTAATCCCATAAGGCTGCAGTACAAGGAGACTGATCCGACTGGCTACAGCATTAGGCTGCAGTACTTGGACAATGACTGGTTCACACTAGGAAGACCAAGAACAATGAGGTAGTTGTTCAGTGAATAAGGCTGAGGAGTCCTCATCTGGTGCCAACAGCGGAGTCCTGGAGACCTGTTGGCCTTCAGTCCCTGTTGAAAGCATGAGGAAGCTGGCTCCGATGTTGGCGACGGTGGCAGTTGCATTAGCAGCAGGGTAGATGAGCTCGCCAGGAGAGTGAAGGTCACATGAGCAAAGCGCTCATCCTTCTGCATCCTTGTGTCCGGACGCTGTCAGAAGACCACACTCGGCCGGGCGTGGTGGCGCACGCCTTTAATCCCAGCACTTGGGAGGCAGAGGCAGGTGGATTTCTGAGTTCGAGGCCAGCCTGGTCTACAGAGTGAGTTCCAGGACAGCCAGGACTACACAGAGAAACCTTGTCTCAAAAAACCAAAAAAAAAAAAAAAAAAAAAAGAAAAGAAAAAAAAGAAGACCACACTCACATTTAGAGTAGGACCTCCTCACTGGCTAAGGCAATCAAGACACTCCTTCACAGATCAGTCCCTCACTGAGACTCTCCCCGGGTGACTCTAGAACATAAGTTGACAGGGTATGTCAAGCTGACAGAGCTAACATCACGCAGGCTTTGCGATCTGCCCTAGGATCCCATACCACACCACTCTTCCTGTAACTTCCCATGCATTTCCTCCTCCTCCTCCTCCCCCTCCTCCTCCTCCTCCTCCTCCTCTTCTTCTTGTTCTTGTCTTGCCTTTTTTTTTTTTTTTTTTTTTTTGAGACAAGGTTTCTTCCTCTCAAGCACTGAGATCAAAGGCATGGGCTTCCCATGTCTTTCTTTGTTGTCAGCATGGACAGCAAAGGATTGTGTAGCACCTTAACAGTTCTTACAGTGTAGCCTAGTCTGGCCTAAAGTTTAAAGTGTAGTCTGAGCTAGCCTTGAATGTATGATCTTCCTGCAGCAGTCTCCTACAGGCTGGGATTGCAGCATGCACCTTGTTTGACTCACAAGGCTGTTCTTCTACCTTGGCATGCCCTGACTCTTGGGTACTCTCCTGATAGTAGATGAAACTGTCTGGACAAAGCAGATGTAGCTTAATGTAGATGTGAGACTTCTCAGCAGCTGGAACCTTTTGCTTAGTAGACTCTGTATCACAGATTGGATTGTCCTCCAAAAGCCCATATGCTGACAACTCAGTTTCCATGTGAGAGACCAGACCAACTCCATCTCGGGTTCAGGCTCCATCTTAGAGAATCTGACCTAAGGTTGAACTCCAGTTAACCACCATGACTGCACCTAACACTGGTCTCCAGGTCTCTCCTAACAACCGCCAGTCAGGAGGAAAGCAGAAGTTACGGTTGTACCTAAAGATATTTACTTATGAAAGTTTATGGTTTGGCTCCCAGCACCAGCCAATCATTTTAAAGGGCAACAAATTCTGTAATAGCCCCCAATCAGATATGTGCCAGGCTAGAAACTCCTGCTTATTTGCTTCCCTCTATAAATGCTTGCTTGACCCCGGGCTCCAGGCTTCACCTCGTTCTGCTGCATCGGTGAACGCTGCGGTCCAAACTCCAGTGAGAGTGCACGTGCCACGGGATAATTGCACTAGGGGGAAAAATAGGCTTGGAACAAATTTACAATCAAGGAAAACATTCCTCCTACTCTAGGAATGAGGCTACTATCTGATAACTAAAGGCCATAAGCTGGGAATGGACAATTGACTGTAGGTGCAAGGACAGAAAATAAATGACGGACTAGATCTTTTTTGTTTTTTGCTTTTTCAGAAACAATGATAACTCAATCTCTGGACACAACAACTAAAACCTTATCTTGTTAAAAACCAGCTCTATTAAATCTGATTTCTCTGGTGGTGAATCCTGACAGATCCACCATCATCTCAGGGAAACTCTAGCAGCTACATCTTGCCCTTATGCTATCCCTGTTCCAAAAGCCTCTAACCATCTCCTCCTTCTCTTCCTCCATGCAACCCGGAAGTCCTGCCTGCTCACCCAGTGATTGGCTCCTTTATTCATTAGAGGATTTTTTCACAATAAGTCACCTGAGTATGAGACTCACTCCTTCTCTGCAGCCCCTCCCAGGAGAAAGGAATTAGCATCAAAATACAAACAGCACCAGGCCCATCGACAACACTTCCCCTTTTCTGTTCTAATAAAAAAACAAAACCTTTCTCTCAAATATAAATAAAGCACAACTATTACCATTTTGTAATTTATAGGCTATAAGATAGACCTAACATCCAATCATGATGGACTAGTTTATCCATGCAAGACTGTGGGGCAGTGAGAAGTAGCCTGTTCCTGGGTTGAACAATTCTGCTGTAACTTTGTTAAGTTTTATCAATCTATAACATGAACTATTGTGTTAAACTTACTATGAACTTATGGAATGTAAACATTTTTAGAAAACCCTATGATCCATTATCTTGAGAAAGTATAAAAACTAAGAACCATAATGAAGCAAGCCAGGGTCCAGCTGTTGGACCCCCTTTTGGGGACCCCTATTCTAATCTCGGGATGGCGCTTCCCCAAGAAACTCGAGAGACCAGCTTGATGCAATTGCATGAGGCAGTTTTAATATTGGAGCTCCGGGACGACTTGTATCTCACGCAGGAGACAGAGGAGTTGACCCCGAGGCTCAGAAGTTAGGGGTTTATATAGGAAAAGTTAGGGGGGTTGGCGTGCAGTTACATCAGCAAGCAGTACGTGTAGATTGGCATTTCAGCAACGTGGGAAGACAGCTTATTTTGGTTAGCAAGAGGTCCAAACTGCATCAAGGGGGGAGACTGGAGACCAGGGGGCCCAGTCCAAATAGCCCATGACTCAGTGGAGAGTGGAGATTGTCTAGGCACGTCCCTTATCCTTCATGGCCAGTTAGTTCACAGAATAATTCAACAGCCTTATTTCAGGCCTACCCGGGCATTCCCAGGCCTATCCTGCTTTGCTGCCTCTGTCGTGGGCTCTGAAAAATTTAAACCTCCTTTCACAGCCTTCAGCTTCATCCAGTGTGTGTCTCTCTGTGTGCCTGAACTTTCTCTTTTCCTTTCTTTTCTTTTCTCTCTGGCTCACAAAGAGTTAAGGAACTCCAAGCTTTCTTGCCTGGCCAGTGAGATACTTCAGTCAAGGAGAGAGAACCCAGGTAACTAATTATTTTCGCCTGCTGCTATCAGCCGAAGTTAATTGCCAGGAGCCAACTACTTTGGGCCCTGGGAGAGCAAGAAAGAGTTAATCGCCAGAAGTCATCAGCTTCTGGCTCTAGAGATAGACAGTTAATCGCCAAAAGTCAACAGCTTTGGCCCTGATCACTAATGCCCTCACTAGCTACCTTCCCCAGGTACCCGAACTGGATGCTGGGCTGGTGTACCACTACTGGCCAGCAAAGGAGAGAGTTTTGCCCCGGTCTACTCAGCGTCTTTCTTTCTGCATCCCAGCTACCCTGAGGTGAGCAGCTTTGCTCCCCACACACCACCCAGCATCACGCTCTGTCACGGCTGATGGGACCTTCTGAAACCAGAGGCTGAAACAGATAAACCCTCCCATCAGGTGTGGATCTGAAGCCAGTCACCAGTCCTGTAGGCACGGGCGTCTGCTATTATCATCCACATTCACGTTGGCAGAGGTTGGGTCTCCTGCCTGCCCAAACCAGCTTCTACAGATATATCTTGCACCTGAGCCATGGATAAATTACATAGCACTTGCCTGGCATTCATCGGGCCTTGAGTTCAATCCCTTGTACCAAGAGGAAAAAGAGGAGGAGGAGAAGGATGACGAGAAGGAGGAGGAAGAGGAGGAGGAGGAGGAGGAGAGGGGGAGGAGGGGGAGGAGGAGGAAAGGGTGAGTAAACTCTTCTCATCTCTAGGTTTACCTGAATGGCTGTGAGGATTTGGGCCTTATCAGGTTGACTGGAATCTCAGCTCAGCTCTTGACAGAGGTGCCAGATGTATGTGGCCCTCACCTAGGCTCCTGCCTCCCAGAGCAAAGCCAGTTGCCTCTGACCACCCTCTCTCCCCAGTATATAGGGGCTCACTCCCTTGGAAATCAGAAAATCCTTGGGTTTGTTCCCACTCTTTTTTGGCGGGTAGGGAGTTCTGACTGTGTAGCCGGGGCTGGCCTCGAATTCACATTCCCCCTGCCTTTGCCTCCTAAGTGCTGGGATTTAAGGCATGAACATCACACGTCCACCTCTGCTACAGTACAGAACAGACAAAAGCCCTCCAAATCTAACTGTAAACTTTGGGCTGGGTTTGGTGTTTAACACCATCCGTACTTCAGGGGCGGGGGGGGGGGGGGGGAAATGGATGGGAAATCCGGGGCCAGCCCAGGGCATCAGAAGGCGGGAGCAGCAGAAATCGCTGCGGGAGTCAGAGCTGAAAGGAAACTCCCCGGGGAAGCTATTAGCAATTTAGTACGTGGGAATGTGGCTCCCACCTGCCAGAAAGACGGATCTGCCTGGTGCAAACCACAGCAGCTGGCTTGCCGCTCGGCAGCTCCCCTGGGCTGCCTTTCAGTCCAGCTCCATCTGTGAGCCCCTGGAGGGAAGAGGATCATGAAGGTGACCATAAAATAATAACCACTTTCACTTGCAAAGCACTTCCGGCTGCCCAGAGCACTTGCACATTAGCGGCTTCTCCCGATACCATCCCTGATACCGAGGTCGGATTTCCTTATTTCATCCCGTAGCCAGAAAGGCGGACATCTTCAGAGCCTCAGTGAGATCTGGAGAGTATCCAACAAACGAGAGAAAAATATAAGATTGGCGCCCACCATCTGGTTGCTGTCGGTAGGATTTGAGACTCAGGGAGAGAATATGATCAAAATCCACTGTAGGTATGTATGTATGAAATCCTTAAAGAATTAATAAAAATACTATATTAAAAACAAAACTAGCTGGGCGATGGTGGCGCACGCCTTTAATCCAAGCACTTGGGGAAGCAGAGATAGGCAGATCTCTGAGAGTTCGAGCACACCTAGTCTACGGAGTGAATCCCAGGACAGCCAAAGCTACACAAAGAGACTCTGTCTCGAGAAAATTAGAAGGAAAAAAAAAAAAAGCAAAACAGAGGCTCATTCTTCCCTTTTACAGTTATGGGTGCTTTGCCTGTGTGTGTTCCTATGCACCATGTGTGTCCATGATGCCCAGTGGAGGCCATCAGACCCCTTGAAACTCCAGTTACAAACAGCTGTGAGCTGCCATGTGGGTGCTGGGAATTGAACCTGGGTCCTCTGGAAGAGCAGCCAGTGCTCTTGACCATGACCATTGTGCCATCTCTGTAACCCCTGAGATTAATTCTTGACTATGTTCTTTTTCTATCTTAAAAAAAAAAAAAAAAAAAATGGCCAGGTGGTGGTGGTGGTGGTGGTGGCGGCGGCGGCGGCGGCGGCGGCGGCGCACACCTTTAATCCCAGCACTTGGGAGGCAGAGGCAGGCGGATTTCTGAGTTCGAGGCCAGCCTGGTCTACAAAGTGAGTTCCAGGACAGCCAGGGCTATACAGAGAAACCCTGTCTCAAAAACAAACAAAACAACAACAACAAAAAAAAAACTGTTTTACTTATATCTATGTTTGTGTTTGTATATGTATGTAATGTGTGTATGTGTGTGTAGTATGAGTGTGTGTGTAGTGTGTGTATGTGTGTGTGTAATGTATTTGTGTTTGTGTGTTATGTACTTGTGTGTGTGTGTGCGTGTGTGTGTGTGTGTGTGTGTGTGTGGTATATGTGTGTACTATGTGTATGTGTGTGTGTTGGGTGTGTATGTAGTGTGTGTATGTGAGTGTTATGTGTATGTATGTATGTATGTGTAATGTATTTGTGTTTGTGTGTTATGTACTTGTGTGTGTGTGTGTGTGTGTGTGTGTGTAGACACGTATATCCTGGGTCAGAGGACAACTTGTGGAAGTTGATTCTCTCCTTCCACCATGTGAGACCCAGGGTTCAAACTCCGGCTGTCAGGTTGAGTGGCCTTTCCTGCTGAGCTCTCTGCTGGACCTGTTTCTGCCTCTCAATAGCTGCCAGTTCCATAGTGACCTCCTCTAACCTTCATTTCTTGCTGAATCTGTTGACATGGCTGTTGCCCCTACATGCAGCCCTGCAGCCTTGGGGCCTGTAGGCAGTCTGGTTACAGGTGCCCCCATGGTTTCAGCTCTTTCTGCCTTTAATGTGTGACACTTTTCCGGAAGACATCATTAAGCAACCCCTGATTGGCAACCAACCGACAGCAGACCAAAGTAACCATACAACAGAGGCCCATCTATATGAACCAGTGAGTTTATTGGGGTTACTGAGAGGAATATGGGTGAAGGGTTACTTACAGGAGCACCAATAATCCTGAGGCAGGCTCATCACTAAAAGGCAACACAGCATGATTTCAGCCCAGAGAGCATCTCCCAAGGCGCTGGTCTCAGGTTCCCCCTGCTTATATAACCTGGGAGGAGTTGCAACAGTGCAGTATGGAGAAGCTGGTGTTCTCGGGGGTCCCAGGAACCAGAACCCTATCATTAGGCTTGGCAGCGATCACCTGTACACCGACCAAGTTTTAGAGTTGTTGATTCATTTGTTTAGGACAGAGGTGATAGGACTTGTAAGGAAGGGACAGTCTAGGACTGGGACAGTCAGACAGTCTCAGACCTGCCAGCCCTATGCCTTACTGGGGCTCTAGGGATGGAGGCCCCGGTGCTGTGTACAGAAGGTAAGGAACCCTGAGCTTGCGCCCAGCAACGCAGGCTGCCAGGGAGAAGAGCCTTCTCTAGATTTTCCGGTTAACATGGTATACCGAGTCCTGGTAACAGTCCTCCAGCTAACGGCCTCCTGGGGCAGCAGTCTGATGGTAGTGGTTAGAAAACCTCCATCTGCCGGGCGTGGTGGCGCACACCTGTAATCCCCGCACTTGGGAGGCAGGGGCAGGCGGATTTCTGAGTTTGAGGCCAGCCTGGTCTACAGAGTGAGTTCCAGGACAGCCAGGACTACACAGAGAAACCCTGTCTCGAAAAACCAAAAAAAAAAAAAAAAAAAAAAAAGAAAGAAAGAAAACCTCCATCTGGCTTTTTGACCAAGCTGTTGCTTTTTTCTTCAACAGAAACCAGTTCTCTCCTGTACTTATTTAATCTCAGTCGAGTCAGAGCTTTCTACCCCTGACTATCTACTTCCTAATCAATAACCCCGAGTTATAACTTGCCATGCTTCATCTGGGCTGCTCTTAACTCCAACTGGCCAGCCCTCGTGGCCATGTTTTCAAGATTCTTACCCCATGGCATCTTCTCTCTCCACCTTCTTCTCTCTCTCCCTTGTGGTCCTGCCTCAGACCCAAAGCCCAGGAACCAAAACTCTACCTACCTCTCTTCTGCCCAGCTATCGGCTGTCTGCATCTTTATTCAATCAATAGTTTTAAATTAAGGAGCAAGGCAGCTGGGCGTGGTGGCGCACGCCTGTAATCCCAGCACTTGGGAGGCAGAGGCAGGCGGATTTCTGAGTTCGAGGCCACCCTGGTCTACAGAGTGAGTTCCAGGACAGCCAGGGCTACACAGAGAAACCCTGTCTCAAAAAAAAAAAAAAAAATTAAGGAGCAAGGTCACATAGCATCATTTTGTGTATGCATCCAGGCCTTGGGGGGGGGGCAGTATTTAGCATCAGGATACACTTTCCCTTCCTGGGCTCTTTCTTCTTTCTTGTTCCCCTATGGCTTCCCAACCCTCTCTGCCATACTTGGGGATTCCTGTCTCCTCTGTTAGAGTCCCACAGGCAAGTCACTTCCCTCTTTCTTTCCAACCAGAGTAGAGAGTAGGATGTGCTCAACCTCTGGTGTCCATCCTCTCCTGCCCGAGGTGTGTCGAAAGTTCTGGCTGTTGACCTTGTCAGCCAAGGGGTCCCCAAGGCGCTCGCTCTTCTTCCCTTCTTTCCTCTCTGTCTCAGCCCCTCCCAACAGAGCATGCTCAAGGACCCTAGGCCTGAAGCAAACACTAAAGAGCTAGGTGATACCCTAAGTTAAGTTCCTGCCCTTGGTTAGTTTCTCCCTGTCCCTGTGAAGGGCCAGTCAGGGGGCCAGGATGGCGCGTTAAAGTGGAAACTTAAGGATTCTTTGGCAAATTGGTTGGATGGTGTTTTGCAGGGGCAAACACGTGAAGGAACATTTCATTAAAGCGGACACAGGTGTGAAAGGCTAAAGCTGACTCATGCAGGAACATTTCACTGAAGCAGACACAGGAGAGAGGACGTCCTGCTAAAGCAAGCATGTGAAAGGACACGTGATGAAGGATTCTTTGCTAACAACACACATGCATTGGTCCGCCATACATTGCCTAGTTGAGCTGCATTTGTCAGGACTCCATAGAGAGAAACACACCAAAAAACTTCTGGTGGTGTGCTGCCGTTTCTTGCTGCTTCCAATGATTTGGGCTGATTGGATGTACATGTTGAGGCAAGGCCCGTGGAGGACACGTGATGTGTGGAGGGGATAAATAGGACTCCACAGAGTGACAGACACAGAGCTTGGCTCGCTGGCACAGCTCACTGTGCAGTGCTTGTGGGTCTTGTGTCTTCACTGATCTTCACTTCTCTGAGAGAAGCACAGCTAAGAATTACTCCTGGTGTCCCTCTAGGTCCCCTCCTGCTGACTTGTGCTGAGGCTGAGGCCTGGCTGTGTCTGCTAGGTCATGTCACCATTGTTGCTAACCCACCTCTACCAAACTGGATTACTGGTATATGTGTGAAGTGTTTGCAAGTGGATTGAGCTACCACTGCCTGCTGACCTGTGAACTGAACGGCCGATTTCCAGACAACACAGACAGGAGTTGCTCCAAAGAACCTTTCTAAACGGGTCCACTTCCCCCGTATCCTTTCTTTTCCACGACCTCTGGTGGGTGGTGGGCTCCTAGGGAGGTTAAAGCATTTAAGAACCATTATTTTAAAAAAGGTTTGAAAAAAATTAAAGTCACAGGTGGCACCCAATGCGGCTTAGGTATAATGGGTAACTCTGCTTCTCATGGAGAGGAAGCCGCAGATTATGAGGGGGTAACAATGTTCTTAAGGAGATTGGCAAAATGGAAGCTACTGCTACGGGGTGGTCTCCTACCTTGCTCCCAGACATTTTTTGTTGTTGTTGTTGTTTTGTTTTGTTTTGTTTTGTTTTTTGGTGACCTGTTTAAGTTTCAGTTCTGACTTCCTTTGGTGATGAATAGCAATGTGGAAGTGTAAGCTGAGTAAACCCTTTCCTCCCCAACTTGCTTCTTGGTCTCGATGTTTGTGCAGGAATAGAAACCCTGACTAAGATATATGGCTTACATTCTTTGTCAAAGAAATGTTAAATAACTGAGCCATACGGCATAGGGTGATCCCCAAGACTAGAAGGGGTTGGTGTCAACTGTTCTAGAAGCTGGTCAACGGTTACAATGGTTGTCATGGTGGAGGCACGAAGCCACAAACCTAGCACAACGTAATGTAGCAAGGGGAATAAATGTTACTAAAGACCAGCTGCTTGGTGAAGGGCATTCTGCTGACTTCCAATCTAATGCTGCTGCTATAATTGAACAATGTCAGATTACAGCTTTAAAAGGTTGGAGTTTGGGGCTGGAGAGATGGCTCAGCAGGTAAGAGCACCGACTGCTCTTCCAAAGGCCATGAGTTCAAATCCCAGCATTCACATGGTGGCTCACAATCATCCGTAAAGAGATCTGACTGCCTCCTCTGATGTCTGAAAACAGCTATGGTGTACTTACATATAATTAATTAATTAATTAATTAATTGGTTAATTAATTAATTTTTTTTAAAAGCTTGGGGATTGGTTGAGGAACCTGGAAAAGAATCTACCCCATTTACTAAAATAATACAGGGTTCTGGAGAAGCCTTTCCAGAATTCTTTCAGAGGTTGAGTTCAGCTGTGAATAGAGCCATAACAGACTCTGAAACCAGTCATTGATAGAAATTTTGGCACTTGAAAATGCAAATATAAAATGTAAGAGAGTAATCAGACCATGAAAGTATGTGGAGCCCTTATAGATGAATGGATAAGGGAGATAACTGATATTGGTTCTCAGGAATATAATGCCAGTATCATAGGGCAAATCATAGCTAGAAACACCAGGAATCAAAATGTATGATTTTTTTTTTTTTTGGTTTTTCGAGGGTTTCTCTTTGTAGCCCTGGCTGTCCTGGAACTCACTCTGTAGACCAGGCTGGCCTCGAACTCAGAAATCCGCCTGCCTCTGCCTCCCATGTATGATGTTTTTTTTTTGTTTTGTTTTGTTTTTTTTTTTTTGAGACAGGGTTTCTCTGTGTGGTCCTGGCTGTCCTGGAACTCACTCTGTAGACCAGGCTGGCCTCGAACTCAGAAATCCGCCTGCCTCTGCCTCCCAAGTGCTGGGATTACAGGCGTGTGCCACCACGCCCGGCCTTTCCCATGTATGATGTTTTAATTGTGGTGAATTTGGTCATTTCCAAAGAAACTTTAAGGCTAAAAGATTCAGAGTTCAAAAAACAGGTACGATGACTCTAGAGAATACAGTAATCATAGGAGAGAACAATCAGACTCTGGTCTATAAGCTACAAAGGCTTCTGGGGTATTGTCTGTGGAAAGGGCAAACACTGGTCAATGGACTGTCCTTCTAAGAGAGACATAAGAGGCAACCTATTGCCATAGAGAAATGAACGGGGGTGGGGTGGGTGGGGGTGGGGGGGTGGGGGGGGAGCTGTCAGCAATCAGGCAGGAGGTATTGAACAGGCAAGAAAATCAAAATTAAGTATTTCTGATCTTAAGCATGCTACAAAGGGAAATGCAGCTTGGGATCTGACTACAGATATCTCTCTTACATTACCCCCAAAAGTGGAATGTTACAAGTTAACCACTGGTGTGTAGTCCCTTACCTACAGGGACAGTGGCAATAATCTTGGGATGAAGTGGATTAACTTCTCAAAGATTTATTGTGCATCCAGGTATAATAGATGGGGAAAGCAAGAAAGAAATAAAATTAAGGCCTATGTGACAAAGGAGATGCAAATTGATGCGGGGAATAGAACTGCTCAACTGTGTTGTTTCCTTATATCAAGGCCAAGGCTGCTCCAGTAGAAAGGATGGGAACTTGCGGGAAACTGTGTGTTCTGGCAAACAATGGTCAATGATCAGAGACCCAAATTAATGGTAAAAATGAATGGTGTTGATATAGAAGATTTGGTGGATATAGGAGTTGATGTTAGTACACATCAAAAGTCTTGGAATCCAGACTAGTCACTTCAGAAGGTTTACACACAATTTATAGGAATTGGTAAGTTATCATGAATAAGACAGTATCCATGGCAGGTTAAGAACAAATGACTGTTCTTTCAGAGGTCCTGAGTTCAATTCCCAGCAACCACATGGTGGCTCACAACCATCTGTAATAGGGATCTGATGTCCTCTTCTGGTCTGTCTGAAGACAGCAACAGTGTACTCACATACATGAAATAAATAAATCTTTAAAAAAAAAAAAAGCCGAGCCAGGCGGTGGTGGCGCACGCCTTTAATCCCAGCACTTGGGAGGCAGAGGCAGGCAGATTTCTGAGTTCGAGGCCAGCCTGGTCTACAGAGTGAGTTCCAGGACAGCCAGGGCTACACAGAGAAACCCTGTCTTGAAAAAAACAACAACAACAAAAAAAAAAAAGCAGAAGCCGGGCGTGGTGGTGCACACCTGTAATCCCAGCACTTGGGAGGCAGAGGCAGGCAGATTTCTGAGTTCAAGGCCAGCCTGGTCTACAGAGTGAGTTCCAGGACAGCAGGACTACACAGAAAAACCCTGTCTCAAAAGACCAAAAAAAATAAAAAGAAAGAAAAAATAAAAAGAAAGAAAAGAAAAAAAGCTGACAGTGTCCAATGGATTACCTGTGTGGGACCAAAAGGGCAAACAGAGAGGTTGAGACCTTGTAACCTGACATACCCATAAACCTATAGGGAAAGAATCTTTCACAACAATGGATTACTCAGATTAATATTCCTGAAAGTCTGGGGACAGCCAATAAGGAGATTAGCGGTGGTATGGCAGACACTCCTGGAGAAGGTTTTGATTCAGGGGACAGAGAACAATCCCAGGCTGTGCCCAAGGTCAAAAGCAGGATGTCACAGGGACTGAGTTTCCAAATTTATAAAAGGGACCACTGCTGTCATGTCAACAGCTTTGCCCCTAAAATGGTTGTCAAACCAGTCTCCTTAGCAAGAACAGTGGCCCAAAACAAAAGAAAAATTGCAGGCACTTGAACAACTGGTACAAGAGCAGCTGGAGGCTCAGCATGTAGAAGAGTCTACCAGCCCGTGGGATACCCCTGTGCTTGTTGTAAAAAAGAAAGCAGGTAAATGGAGGATGATAACAGACTTAAGAACAATTAATAAGGTACTTCAACCAGTGGGTCCTTTACAGCCTGGACTTCCTTTGCCATCTTTGTTACCAAAATCACGGCCTATAAAAATAATTGACTTGAAAGATTTTTTTCCTCAATACCCTTGCATGAGAAAGACAGGGGAAAGTTTGCTTTCTCAGTACCTATTTTGAGTAATAGTCATCCACTAAAGAGACACCACTGGAAGGCACTTCCACAGGGAGTGTTAAATAGTCCAACTTTATGCCAGTATTTTGTACAACAACCATTAGAAATAATTCATAAGCAATTCCCTCGATTGATCATTTATCATTATGTGGATGACATTCTGTTGGCTGATTCTGGCAAAGATGTTTTAGAGAGTATGTGTTAGGTAACACAAAGAATTCTGCCATGCTTGGGGTTACAGATAGCTCCAGAAAAAATACAAAGAGGAGAGCCACTTAGTTATAAAATCAGTCAACAAAAAAATTCAACCATACAAGGTACAGACCCATAGGGACCAATCTGCAAACTCTTGATGATTTTCATAAATTATTGGGAGATATTAACTGGCTGAGGCCTACAATGGACTAAGTACTCATGAGTTAAGTAATTTGTTTCAAATGTTACAAGGAGATTCAAATTTAAACCGTCCAAGATGTCTAACAGGTGAAGCAAAAAAAAAAAAAAAAAAAAAGAGTTAACTCTTGTAGAACACAGACTGCAAGAGGCATGTGTGGATCAAATTGATCCTAAACTTGATTGTATCCTGGTCATTTTACCTTCAACTCATTTTCCTATTGGGCTCATTATATAAAGATAAGACAGTATTATGGAATGCATTTTCTTAGTTCATAAACAAAGTAAAAAATTGAAGACATATATAGAAAAGATCTTTGAATGAATTATAAAAGGTAGGATGGGATTACATCAATTGTCAGGAACAGATCCAGCTGAAATTGTAGTACCTCTTACAAATGCTGAGATTGTGGCATTAGAGGTGAATAATGAGGATTGGCAAAAGCTTGTGGTAACTTCTTGGGTGAAATTACTAACAAATATATGGAAAGCAAACATAAGCCGGGCAGTGGAGACAGAGGCAAGCAGAATCCTGAGTTCAAGGCCAGCCTAGTCTACAGAGTGAGTTCCAGGACAGCCAGGGCTATACAGAGAAACCCTGTCTTGAAAAAAAAGAAAAAGAAAAGCAAACATAAGCAGTTTATAAAAGAACTAATTGGATTATTCCATGTATAGTGAAGAGAACACCAATTCCAGAGGCACCAACACTTTATACTGATGCAAACAAAACGGGGAGAGCAGGTTATAAGTCATATGAAATAAGCAAGGTGATCAAAAGTCCATATACATTAGTTCAGAAATCAGAATGGTATGAAATCTTTATGATATTATTAGATTATCCTGAACCTCTTAACATAATTATTGAGTCTTCATATGCAGAAAGAGTAGTTTTGTATATAGAAACTGCTGAATTTGTACCTGATAATTGGAAGTAACTTTGTTATTTGTACAATTACAAGTCATCAGAAGTAGAAACTATTCATTATATATTACTCATAATTGGCCTCATACATGTTTGCCAGGTTCATTAGCTCAAAGAAATGACAAAATTGACCAATTACTAAGAAGAAATGTGTTAAAAGCCCCCAAATTTCACAAGAAGCATCATGATAATGGGAAAGGGTTAAAGAAAACTTTTCCATCACTTGGTAATAACCCCAAGAAATAAAAAAAAAAAATGTCCTACATGTTCTCTATACAACCAAACTCCATTACCTGCTGGTGGCAACCCTAAGGTACCAAAAGAAATGACACCTGGCAGATATTTTCCATTTTGCAGAATTTGGAAAGCAAGGGTATATACACCATACCATTGGCACATTCTCAAGATTTCAAGGCAATTAAAATTTCTGCTTTAAGTTCTGAACAAGCTGATTGTGTACTTACATATTTATTGGAAATAATAGCAATTGTGGTGATACCTGCACAAATTAAAACTGACAATGCTCCTGCATATATATCCAGTAAGATGAAGCAATTCTTTGCATTGTATAGTATAAAGCGTGTCACTCGTATATCACACAATTCCATAGGACAAGCAGTTACAGAAAGAGCCAATTGTACCTTAAAAGAGATGCTTATTAAACAAAAAGGGAGAATGGGACCCCCAGGCACAGAGTAAATAATGCATTATTAACTCTCATTTTTCTTAATGTTGGTGAAAAAGGAACCGCAGCAGCTGGGAGAGACTGGGTCATTGGAAAAACTGAGGCTAAGCCAACCAACACGCTCTAAGGCTGCATTGACAAAATGGAAACCTGCAACAGTGTTAAGATGGGGACGAGGTTGTGCTTATGTGTCCACAGGGAATGAGAAAATATGGCTACCAGCAAAACTTATGAAGTATAGATCACACCAACAAAACTTATAAAAATCAGATCTGACCAAGGAAAACCTCTTATCACTTGAGATATGAATGTCATTACAAAACACATAGCCCAAATAATTCAGACGATCTCTACTGATTTCTTTTTTTAAAAATGCATGCAAATCAACCTCAAAGGGGCTAGCCCAAGTGATCGATCACAATGAGACGGACAATATGTAGACTGGGCAGATGAGGCAGAGACTGGATAAATAGAAGCTGGGTAGTAAAGGCGACAGCTAGCTTTTTTTCAGGCTAACCATTTCTTTTCCTGGGGGCCCAAAGCAAATTCTTCACCCCAATTCATCAGGAAATAAATATATACAAGAAGACCATTGTTCTAATCCCTTAGGTTGAAGTGGGTAGTTTTGCTCACTTGATGTGTTATACTTGTTGTCATCTAGGGTTTTAGGTTGTTTTTCTTAATTACTGTTTATTGGTAATTTTTAAGTTTTTTGTTTTTGGGGTTTTTTTTGTTGTTTGTTTTTTGTTTTTTGTTTTTTGGTTTTGTTTTGGTTTGGTTTGGTTTGGTTTTTTGAGACAGGGTTTCTCTGTGTAGCCCTGGCTGTCCTGGAACTCACTCTGTAGACCAGGCTGGCCTTGAACTCAGAAATCCGCCTGCCTCTGCCTCCCAAATGCTGGGATTACAGGCATGTGCCACCGCCGCCCAGCAAATTTTAAGTTTTTTTGTTTAATTATTATTGTAAATCAATAGAAATTTCAGGTATTTCTTTAATTAATTATTGCATTCTATTTGAGAGAAATATTAGGTTTTTTGTTTATTCTATATTAATATATGTTTAAGGTTGGTTTAATTATTGTACATTAATAGATGTTTAAGGTTTTTTGTTGCTGGGCAGTGGTGGCGCACATCTTTAATCCCAGCACTTGGGAGGCAGACGCAGGCAGGTTTCTGAGTTCAAGGCCAGCCTGGTCTACAGAGTGAATTCCAGGACAGCCAGGACTATACAGAGAAACCACATCTTGAAAAACCAAAAAAAAAAAAAAAAAAAAAGGGTTTTGTTTAATTATTAGATATTAATAGAAATTAAAGTTTAATTATTGTATAGTAATAGAGATTTAAGTTTTTTCTTTAATTGTATATTTATAGAAATTTAAGGGGTTTCCTTTAATTATTATATATTGATATAGGGGTTTTTGTTCATTATATATTGATGGAAATTTAAGTTTGTCTTGTTACACTATTGTTTGACTGTTTTGTATATAAGCCATTTATTGAAAATGTGATGGTTCTTATAATTATTTCTATTCTGTGTAGATTGTTAATGTTACAGAAAAGGACAATTCTTAAACAGAACGGGAAATATGAAGTGGAAACTTAAGGGTTCTTTGGAAAGTCAGTTGGTGTTTTGCTGGGGCAAACACGTGAAGGAACATTTTGTTAAAATGAACTCAGGTGTGAAGGCTAAGGCAGGCTTGTAAGGAACCTTTTGCTGAAGCAGACACAGGAGAGGGGATGTTCTGCTAAAGCAAGCATGTGAAAGGACATGTGATGAGGGATTCTTTGCTAATGACACATTGATCTGCCTTATGCTGCGTAGTTGAGCTGCATTTGTTGGGACCCCAGAGAGAGAAAAAAGCACCAAAAAACTTCCAGTGGTGTGCCACAGTGTCTTGCAGTTTCTGCGGACTCAGGCTGATTGGATGTACGTGCTGAGGCAAGACACGTGGAGGACACACGATGTGTGGGGGGTGTACATAGGACCCCATGGAGTGACAGACGCAGAGCGTGGCTCGCTGTGCAAGGCTGGTGGGTCTCGAGTCTTCACTGATCCTCGCTGCCCTGAGAGAGGCACAGCTGGGAACTTCTCCTGGTGTCCCTCTGGGTCCCTCCTGCTGACTTGCGCCAAGGCTGAGGCCTGGCTATCTCTGCTAGATCTTGTCACCATTTTTGCTAACCCGACTCTACCAAACTGGACTGCTGCAAGTGGATATAGATCAGTTGCTGCCTGCTGACCTGTGAACTGAGCTGCTGATTTCCAGACAGCACAGATGGGAGTTGCTCCAAAGAACCTTTCTACACAGGTCCACTTCCCCCACCCCCACCCCACCCCCATATCCTTTCCTTCCCACTGCCTCTGGTGGGTGGTGGGCTACAATGGAGGGTAAAGCATTTTAAGAACCATCATTAAAAACAAGGTTAGAAAGCCGGGCATGGTGGCACACGCCTGTAATCCCAGCACTTGGGAGGCAGAGGCAGGCGGATTTCTGAGTTCGAGGCCAGCCTGGTCTACAGAGTGAGTTCCAGGACAGCCAGGGCTACACAGAGAAACCCTGTCTCGGAAAAAAAAAAAAAAAAAACAAGGTTAGAGTAGTACACGTGGAGGGACCCATGGCTTCAGCCACATATGTAGTAGAGGATGGCCTTGTCGGGCATCAATGGGAGAAGAGGCCCTTGGTCCTGTCAAGGCTCAATGCCCCAGGGCAGGGGAATGTGGGGGTGGGGAAGCAGGAGTGGGTGAGTGCACTGGGGAACACTCTCATAGAAGCAGGAGGACAGGGAGGGGTAACATTTGAAATGTAAATAAAGATAATATATAATTTTTTTTTTAGAAAAATTAGGTTTGAAAAAAACCTGAAAGTTACAGTGTGTCAATATCCACAGTGCTTCGAACCCTGGGATTTGCATCCTGTCATGGAATGACTGCGGCGTCAGAAGCAAGCTCAGGCCCCACCCACCCCCACCTTCCTTATGCCTACAGTAGAAGGGCTGAAGTCCAGGCTGGTGGAGGGACGCAGTACGCAGGGATTAGCGGACTGTGGAAGCCAAGTCCCGCGGGTCCAGCAACATCTAGCTCACACTGGGTGAGGCGACAGCGGCTCATCTGTGACAAAGCTGCAGGCGCTCAGCAAAGACCATGGTCCTTGGTTGGAGCTGAGGAATCCTGGACCCAGAACTTTACACTTCTTTTTGCTCTGCAGCAGAAAAGTGGAAAGGTCCTCAATACACTCAAAGAATGCTCATGCATGTGCGTGCAGGTGCGTGTGTGTGTGTGTGTGTGTGTGTGTGTGTGAGAGAGAGAGAGAGAGAGAGAGAGAGAGAGAGAGAGAGAGAGAGAGAGAGCATACAGTAGTTGAACTGAGGGTTTCCAACGGGCTTGGCCCTGTCACATGATCCTTACAAGGGCCGGATTAGAACCCAGATCTCCAGTTCCGTAGATCCTCTAGGCCAAGGCATAAACGACTTGGAGAAATGTTAACCACCAGGCCTCATTTTCCTCACGTGCGGAATAACCGCATCTGGACCCCAGCCCCGGAGACCCCGGAGACCCTGGAGGCACACCCGCAAAGCTTTCGGAGAGGTCTGAGAAGAAGCTGGCTGTGCGCCGCCGGTAGCCGGCATCAGTGGGAGAATTTTTCTGTTTTCCAGTTTGCTTCCAAACAGCTCGCCCCCAGGTTTACACGGAGAAGAGCCCAGGAAGGTGCCATGGCAACCGTAGCGACTCCAGGGAGCTGAATTTGTCTGACTTGTCCAGACTGACAAAGCATGTCACCACCCACGGCCTGCCCTCTCGCAAGTGTGTCAGGATAGATCCCCAGGCTGGTCCAGCGGAGGAGAATAAGACTGTCGGCGCAGCTTGAGCAAATCATCTTCTCGGAATCTCCCGCCCTCCGCACCCAGCATGGAAAATATGGACAAAAGAAAATATCCGATATTATGGTTACTGCATTCCAAATTCTGAAGAATTAGATATCCAGAAGATAATGGTTTTGAATGGAGCTTTCTGTGAAGGCGTTCTGGTTGCTCAGTAAGAAGTTTTTCTACCCTCAGGTGTGAAGAGCCCTTTATACGTATAGACTACTGACCCCAGCACTCCCTATAAAAGGGTGTGTTAGAAACCACAAGGACCAGTACAGTGAACCCTGTGTGGATCTGCATCACCCCGAAGACACGATGTGGCGGTTATATTAAGAGACCCCTTGTGAACACTGCTGGAACTCAAGAGACTGAGACTGACCATGGATTAAGTCAGTTTCAGGGAGGGTTTGCCTGGGGAGGAGCCAAGTGGGGAGGAAATTGATCCCTGTGCCACAGCTGTCCCCCCCCCCCCCCCGCAGATGCCTCTGGATGGGCACACACTTCCTGGATTCCAGTTATTTATGGACATTGTCAACTGGGACTCTGGTTACAGAAACCAGAAATCCATGCTGCTAATTTAAACAGACAAAGGGATGTGTTTATTGTAAGGGAGCAGGGATGTCTGTGAATCGCCAGCAGGGATACAGACCCAGAACAAAGAACGAGGACAATGTCCAAGGGGCAGGCGGCTCCCGGCTACTCACCTGCCCACCGCCAGCTCTGCCCAACTGCACCCTTTCCATAGCCCAGCCCCCTGCACTGTAGACAGTGATGGATGATCTGACAACCCAAAACCCTCACTCCCGTTCAGCCCTCACTCAGGAGGTTGGATAACCCACGGTCTTTGATGGTGGCTTTCCTGGGGTTCCCACTTTAACTCCTCAGGCCCTGAAAAACTGTGACAGTCAGCCATCCTATCAGCGTTCAGGAAATGGTTTAGCCAATAAGTATTCAGGGCAGCGCTTGGAAAGCCACTTCAGCAAGCCTGGGTCCAAACTAAATCCCACCCACTGAGCTCTAAGCTGTCTTCTTTGCTCTGTGGTTTCCTTCCTAATATGAGTTACCCCCTGAGATTATCCTGGTCACTTACTAGTCTCAATTGTTTCCCCAACACTATAATGTGAACCCCAAAAAGACAGAGGCCTCATCTCTCTTATTCGTCACCGTGTCCCCAACACAAAGATAGAGGCTGCCTCCTCGCAGGTATTTAAGAAATGCTCACTGGGGCTGGAGAGATGACTCAGTGGTTAAGAGCACTAGCTGTTCTTCCAGAGGTCCTAAGTTCAATTCCCAGCAACCATGTGGAGGCTCACAGCCATCTGTATCTGATGCTCTCTTCTGGTGTGCATGAAAATACGCATATACATTAAATAAATTAATTATAAAATGAAGAAATGCTCGTTGGCAAGACTGGAGACATGGCTCAGTGGATAGGAGCTCTGGCAGCCCAAGAGGCCCAGGGTTCAAGAAGCCACGTAGACGCTCACAGCCACGTGCAGCTCCAGTTTCCGGGATCCAATGCCCTCTTTGACCTCTGCCGACACCAGGCACATATGTGATACAGAGATACGAATGTAACCAAAACACCCATAAAATGTAAAAAGAGAAAGTCAGGCCTGGTGGCATGTTCCTTCAATCCCGGAACTCAGGAGGCAGAGGGGGGGGGAGGGGAAGAGTGTGTGTGGAAGGAAGGAAGGAAGGAAGGAAGGAAGACACTGTGATAGAAACTCTGCTTAGTACACTGCAGGCCTTAGGTTCCATCCCCTGTGCTGACAGAAACACACAAAATCCAAATAAATGTGTGAAGGATATCCTGGTGAACTAGAAGGACATGGGACTTACATTTTTAAAAATTCATTTATTGTCGGAGGGATAGGGGTGTGTGCAGTATTCCCTAACTCCCCCCTCCCCCAGCATGTCAGGCACACACATGGAGGTCAGAGGACGACTCCCCTGACATGGAAACTTCTGGTTTCTTTGGAAAGTCATCTATGTCAAATGAAGTTTTCCTGAAGCAGACACGGGTGAAAGGATGTCTCGCTCTAGCAAACACGTGAAAAGGCGTGTGATGCTCAGAAGGAATAGAAATATGACCCCACAGACAGTGGGAGACAAGCGTTGCTTTGCTCTGCCTTGCTAATCTTTGCTAACTGCATGTATATATTGGTTCTCCTTACATTGTGTTGCTGGGCTCCACTTGTGTTGGCGCCAGAGAGAAACTCAGCAAAGAACTTCTTGTGAGGTTCCTGCAGCTTCCATGGCCTTGGGCAGGTTGGTGAGTCTGAGTCGTAGTTTCTTTTCTTTTCTTTTCTTTTCTTTTCTTTTCTTTTCTTTTCTTTTCTTTTCTTTTCTTGTTTGTTTTTGAGACAGGGTTTCTCTGTATAGCCCTGGCTGTCCTGGAACTCACTCTGTAGACCAGGCTGGCCTCGAACTCAGAAATCCGCCTGCCTCTGCCTCCCAAGTGCTGGGATTACAGGCGTGCGCCACCACTGCCTTGCTAGTCTTGTAGTTTCTGCAACTGCCGGTTTGTAATTGGTGTTTGCTATAGGCCTGAACTGCTGATATCCTGATAACAAAGATTGGACTCACCCTCAAAGAACTATTTCTAAACATGTCTACTTCCCCCATGTCCTAATAACCTTCTCTTCCACTACCCTGGTGGGCAGAGGACTAGAGGAGAGGTTGGACACTTATTAAAATAGGCTGCAAATTTTTTGCCTACACTCCCCAGAAGTCAGTTCCCTCCTTCTACCAGGTGAGTCCCTCGGAATGAGCTCCAGTGGTCAGACTTCCAGCATGCACTTTTACCTGTAGGTCAGGCTGGTGTCCCCAGGAAGGAGGCTTCTCTGTCCCCCCTGAACTCAGGACCCGGGGTCAGCAAAGATTAATGAAGGAGTGGGAGGAGCCTAGGTCTGGCTGTGGAGTTTGTTTACTGGCCTGGCCTTGAGGGCGGGCTCAGGCTGCTCTGAGCCTCACTATGGAAGTTAGCTTTGTGGAGGGGAGGACTGGGCAGTCTGCATTCTGTTCTCACTGGAGAGACAGGAGGGAAGAGATGAGCAGTCCTTGAGCCTCCTTGGGAGCCTGCTTTCATGTCTTATTTAGTATACTTTTTTCTTTGCCTTATCTCCTTTAATATATATATACATATACATATATATGTGCATATATATAAATAAATGTATATAAATATAAATATAAATAAAATATACACATACATATATATATGTGCATGGGTGTGCATAGGTATGCTTGAGTGTATGTGTGTGTGTGTGTGTGTGTGTGTGTGTGTGTGTGCTTAAAGTAAGTGCTTGTATTATGCTTGGGTGTATGTGCATGTATACAGTTGAGTATATGCACACGTGTGTCTTTGTGCTTGAGTATGTATGCACACATGTGCTCCAGTGCGTATACATCTGTGTGTACTGATGCACCTGCAGAGGACATGGGATTCCCCAGGACCAGAAGTCACAGGAGTTTTCGTGGTGGTTGTTGTGTGGAGGCTAGGCTCTGAATTCCGGTGCTCGTGACTGAACAGAAGTGCTCTTACCCCATGAACCATCTTTCTAGGATACGTTACTTCCTTCCCACCGTGTCTTTGAAACAGGCTCTTGCATAGCCCAGGGTAGCCTCAAACTTGCTAAGTCAGAAAGGATGACCTCGAACTGCCTGCCTTCACCTCCCAAATGCTGGGATTATAAACCCCTAACACATGTGATGCTGGAGATGGAACCCAGGACTCGTACATGCTAGACAGGCCTCGGCCGACTCCTCTGCACCCCCAGATCCTATTTGCGTTTTATTTTTAATCTGCAGCAATCCGAGTGTGAGAGAAAACTCCGAATTTCTTCCCCTTATTCTCTTGTCCTTCCTCCCCTGAAGTGCACACACACACACACACACACACACACACACACACACACCATTCCTGAGAAGAGTCCTACTGAAGAGCAGCAATGAAGGCAGTGTGTGGAGTGATTAAGGCCCAGCGATCTGGAACCCAGTACCAACCCTAAGAGAAGGAAGTGTTGCGAGCTACCACTGCCAGCAGGCTCCTTCCGGACACAGCGACTGTGTGTTACTTGTTTATTTTTTATAACTTTATGCAACTGTTTAAATCTTGCAAAATAACTAGGGAAAAAGCCAACGAAGTTCTTTTCACCCTTTAAAGTTATAAATGCATAAACCGTCACATGGCAGCATCTTGTAGAATCCGAGGTGCAGGCCCTCCTCACCAGGAGCAGATGGCAGAAGGGCTGGGCAGAGTCTGGCTGCTGTCTTTCCTGCATTTGGAAGCATGACTCACTTCAGTCTTCAGACTTCTCTGAAAATGAAAAGCAGGCTCCCAAGGAGGCTCGCGGACTGCTCATCTCTTCCCTTCTGTCTCTCCAGTGAGAACAGAATGCCAAGACTGCCCAGTCCCCCCTCCCCTCCGCTAACTCCACTGCGAGGCTCAGAGCTGCCTGAGCCAGCCCTCAAGGCCAGGCAAGCCGACAAGATGGCAGCTCCATGCCCAAGCCTGGGCTCCTCCCAGCCCTCCATTAATCTTTGCTGACCCTGGGTTCAGGAAGGACACAGAAGCCTCCCTCCCAGCCACCAGCCTGACCTTTAGCAAGGTCCCGGCCACAGTCAGGTTCTTGAGACGCCCTCTCTCACTATCTGCACAGCCACATCTTCAGCCCCAAAATCTTGAATTTCTGGTGTCCACTCCCCAGTGATCTTTCTTGTGCTTGCTTTGGATAATCAGAGCCCGGGTAGGTATGTGGTCTGGGAAAGGCAGGCTCCCTGCACAAGTAGCTACACACTGTAGAGGGTGCCGGCAGAGCTCCTCCTCCTCTTCTTCCTCCTCCTCCTCTTTCCTTCTTCTTTTATTTATTTATTTATTTATTTATTTATTTATTTATTGAGACAGGGTTTCTCTGTATAGTCCGGGCTGTCCTTGAACTCTGTAGACCAGGCTGGCCTCTGCTTCCCAAGTGCTGTGTGTGTCTAAAGAGCTGTGCCACCACACCTGTTGTTGTTGTTGTTCTTATTCTTTAAATTTATTTTTATTTATTTTTACTTCATGTGCATTGGTGTTTTGCCTGCACGTACGTCTGTGTGAGGGTGTCAGATCCCCTGGAACTGGAGTTACAGACAGCTGTGAGCTGCCGTGTGGTTGCTGGGAATCAAACCCGGGTCCTCTGGAAGAGCGGCCAGTGAAGCTACCAGCCTCTGAGTCCTCTGAGCCACCCGAGGTGCTTCTTTTTTAAAGTCAGCAGCTTCACCACCTCAGGCGGCTCTTCCTGTCTGCATTAGCTCGCTGCCTGTTGCCAGCGGTGCAGTAGCAGCCGAGTGAGTTTTAGAGAAGGGGTTTGTTTGCCTCACAGTTCGGAATGTGTGAGATTGAGAAGCTGCGTCTAGGGGTGACCTTTGAGCTCGCAGGCTCCATTATCATCGTTTTTATCTTTATATTTGTGCCTGAACTCGCACACACATGCCAGGGTACCCACATGCAAGTCAGGAGACAGCCTTAGGTGTCAGTCCTCACTACCTTATTTAGGACAGGTCCTGTGACCCTGTGCCTGATCCTGAGGGCTTGATTTTCCCTCTGCGGATGCCAGGCTAGCTGGTCCCCAAGCTGCCGGGGAGTCTCATGTCTCTGCCTCTCATCTTCCCATGGGGATCCTGGGATTCCGGACGCAGTGGCTCCTGCTGTTGCTTCCAGCTCTGCTCAGGGTTTAGGGACTCAAACTCCATCTTGCCAGCCTACCTGCAGCCTCTGTGTGCCGGTAAGGCATTATGTAAAGGAAGATGCTCATGCGGGCAAGTGTGTGTGTGTGTGTGTGTGTGTGTGTGTTCTGGTCCCTCTATCAGGATCATCAGGCCCCGCCCCCACAGTCATGTATAATTCCTCTCATCTCCCAAGGACACGGCTCTAAAGCCCACATTCATATTTGATTTCTACTCCCACACAATGGGGATTAGTTTTCAATGCATGAATCCTTGAGGGACACACTCAAACCATATCCAGACCACAGCTCCTTTCCTGCTACAGTGAGAACAAACAGCAGCTGTGAAGTCTAAGCAGAACACAAATGCTAGCCAGGGCTGGGGCCGGAGGCACCGCTCCGCCGGGCAGGCAGTTCTCAGTGTCCTAGGGGTGCTAAGCTCCTCTCCTTGGTACTTCCCGAGTTACTAATTTTCCATTTCAGCCTCCACTGGTATTTGCATATTAGAGAAAACAAAAAACCAATACACATCAGGTGTGGTACTCTGGCTTCAGGCAGTCTGGGAATGGGAATGGGAATGGGGATGGGGGGTGGGGTGGGGAAGCTGCATTCACAGGATCATCAAGAGCTCTAGCTAGCTGCAGCTGAAGCCGGGCGTGGTGGCACATGCCTGTAATCCCAGCACTTGGGAGGCAGAGGCAGGCGGATTTCTGAGTTCGAGGCCAGCCCGGTCTACAGAGTGAGTTCCAGGACAGCCAGGACCATACAGAGAAACCCTGTCTCGAAAAACCAAAAAAAAAAAAAAAAAAAAAAAAAAATAGCTGCAGCTGAGCTGGAATTCTCCCAGAGAGATGCAAGGGCTGCAAGGGCCCAAGGGGACCAACCATCTCAGCTTTGTGCTTTCCCAGAGTAGCGGCCTCCTGCTGAGCACAGCAGGGTCTTGGGGTCAAGCACAGGGTCATTACTCTGCCACAAGGTGTGTGTGGGAGGGGGCAATGGGGTGTCACTCTGTAGCAGGGGTACTTGCATTGCAAGGAGAGAGAGAGAGACAGAGACAGAGACAGAGACAGAGAGACAGAGAGAGACAGAGAGAGAGAGAATGGAATTAGCCAATGAATACACAATACAACAGACTATAGGCACATCACTGCACTGTAAATCAACCAACAAAAGGGACGAGCCAAGGATGATGTCTCAGAAGGGATGTGTCTCCTGCAGGGTCGTCATGAACCCCCTGGATCAGAGAGAGGGAACTGAGCATCACTGGCTGTAGGTCCTTGTCAACCCCTCTCCTGTCCAGAGCCTCCTCTTTCACATTCTGGAGGCAGAGGCAGGCAGACCTCTCTGAGTTTAAGGCCAACCTGGTCTACAGAGTGAGTTCAAGACAGCCAGGGCTACACAGAGAAACCCTGACTCTATAAAAAGATAGATAGATAGATAGTTAGATAGTATAAAGATGTTATGTGTATGGCTGCTATGTATGTATGTATGTATGTATGTGTGTATGTATGTGTTTTGCATGTATGCATGTATGTATGTGTGTATGTATGTATTTATGTATATGCATGTGTGTGTATGTATGCATGTATGTGTGAATTGTATGTGTGTATGTATGTATGTATGTATGTATGTATGTGTGTATGCATGTATGTGTCTGTGCCTGTGTACCACATGTATGCCTGGTGCTCATGAAAGCCAGAAGAGGCCCTTGGAATCCCTGGAGTTGGAGTTATGCTTGGCTGTGAGGTGCCGTGTGGGTGCTGGGAATTGAACCTGGGTCCTTTACAAGAGCAGTCAGTGCTCTTAACCACACAGCCATCTCTCCAGCTTTCCTCCTTCACATTAATGTCTTTTCAGAGCTAGGCCTCAGTGTCGGGCTTGGGGAGATGGCCCCCCTTGCAGAGTCCAGCTCTGAGGAAGAGCATCCTTGCCAGAGGCAGGAAGACAAGAAGGAGAAGGACAGTAATAGGTGACAGGGTGAGCTTGTTTTTGACGCCTTAGTCTCATATCCCTGGAACTCTTTTTCTGTTTTGCGCTACCCATTCAGTCTCTAGCCCTTGCAAATGGACTGCAGCCGGAGGACACTCCTCTGTGGGTGACCAAGTTCACTCCCCAGCAGCTTCCTCTGTGGATGGCCCAGTCACCAAAGCCCTTTCTTGAAAATTCTTACTCCTGAGTCTCTCAGGAGCAACTGACACTTACAAAATCATCAGTTCCCAAGAGTAATTCAGCGGCAGTAGCACACAACTGTGATCCATCACTCAGGAGGCTAAGGCAAAAGGAAGTCAAATTTGAGGCTAGCCTGTGCTATAGAGTTCTTGGCCAACCTAAGCTACAGAATGAGATCCTTAAAAAAAAAAAAAAAAAAAAAAAAAGGAAAAAAAAGGTTAATTTAGGGTCCGGAGAAATGGCTCAGAGATTTTAAAAAAACCAGGTAATGGCAGCCAGCTGGTGGTGGCAGTGGTGGCGCAGACCTTAATTTCAGCACTATAGAGGCAGAGGCAGGCAGATATCTGAGTTTAAGACCAGCCTGGTCTACAGAGTAAGTTCCAGGACAGCCAGGGCTATACAGAGAAACCCTGTCTCAAAAAACAAAACAAAACAAAACAAAAACAACAACAAAAACAAAAAAGGAGGAAGGTGTTCTATCTATTGATGGTTCTGGTGCAGGGACGTGTGTAGGGGCTGGAGAAATGTCTCCAAGGTTAAGAACACCGACTGACCTTCTGAAGGACCTGGGTTCAATTCCCAGCAGTCACATGACAGCTCACTACAGCCAATAATTCCAGTTCCAGGGGATCTGACACCCTCACACAGACATACATGCAAGCAGAACATAAATAAATTGTTGAAGAAAAAAGATCAAGTGCACAGAATCATGAACCCTGGGATTTAGATCCCAGCACCCATGAGGCAGGTTGGGTACCAGGGTCTCCTGCTACTCAGCTGAAGAGAAACAAGAGGATCAATAGGGCTTGTTAGTTTCCAGCCTAGGGAGGAAACTGGAGTTCCAGGTTCAGGGAAGCCCCTGCCTCACAGGAATAGGCACTGGGAGAAGAGGACACCTGATACCCTCCTCTGGACTCCATGTGAGGAGTCCAGATACATGCACATATACACATATACTCACTTAGGTATACATACACACTTACATACATACACATATGCACATATGATCACTTAGGTATATATACATAATTACATATAGATTAATGTATACACATATACTCACTTAGGTAGGTATACATACATACATACATACATCATATACATATACATATGCACATATACTCAGGTAAGTATACATACATACATACAAATACATACACATATGCATGTATACTCAGGTAAGTATGTATATATGCATATATGCATATACATAAATACATATATGCACAGGCAGACAAATAGTAGGTAGGTACATAGATAGATAGATAGATAGATAGATGATGATAAGGGTATAGTGGGTGGTATAGGCCACCTGGCTCGCCTGCAGCTCTAAAGTGACTGGTGGCCTTGGAGGGTAGGTGTGCAGCCAGCGGGCATGCTGGGTTTTGTGGCACAGAAAGTGGCTGTGTTCAGGACACCGCTGTGGCCTCACGCCTGAGCCCCTCAAGGTATGGTGCCAGGAGATGGTAAATGGATAGACAGACAGACAGACAGACAGAAAAACAGACAGATAGGCTTCATGGATATTTTTCTACAGGTCCTGGATTCAATTCCAAGCACCTACATGGCAGCTCACAATAGTCTATAACTGGAGACCCATGAGATCGGATGTCCTCTTCATAGACATAGTTGTGCAGGCAAACAAAACACACATACAAATAAACAAATAAATCTTTTTTGTTGTTGTTGTTGTTTTTTTGTTTTTTGTTTTTTTTGAGACAGGGTTTCTCTGTTTAGCCCTGGCTGTCCTGGAACTCACTCTGTAGACCAGGCTGGCCTCGAACTCAGAAATCCGCCTGCCTCTGCCTCCCAAGTGCTGGGATTACAGGCGTGCGCCACCACGCCCGGCGCAAACAAATAAATCTTTAAAAAATTTAAAGTTGCCAGGCGGTGGTGGGGCACGCCTTTAATCCCAGCACTTGAGAGGCAGAGGCAGGCGGACTTCTGGGTTCGAGGCCAGCCTGGTCTAGAGTGAGTTCCAGGACAGCCAGGACTACACAGAGAAACTCTGTCTCGAAAAACAAACAAACAAACAAAAAATTTAAAGTCATGATCATATTCAAATGTAACTGTAAAATAGGTCATTTGGGGGTGCAAGCAGGGCACAGTAATAGAGCACTAGCCTAGCATACATGGGGCCCTCGGTTTCATTCCTAATATCAGAGAAAATAAAATTAAGGCTGGAGAGTTGACTTAAAGGTAAGAGCACTGGCTGTGCTTTCAGAAAACCCAGGCTCAGCTCCCAGCACCTCACAACCTTCTGTAACTCCAGTTCTGGGGATGGGAGACCCTCTTCTGTCCTCTGCAGGCTCCTGCATGCACAGTACACATATGTATAAAATATAATAATAATAATAATAATAATAATAATAATAATAATAATCAACTTAGCCAGGCATAATGGCCTTTAATCCCAGAACTAAGGAGGCAGAGGCAGGTGGATCTCTGTGAGTTCAAGGCCAGTCTGGTCTACAAAGCAAATCCAGGACAGCCAGAGCTACACAGAGAAACCCTGTCTTGGGGAGGGGGTTCAAGATAGATAGATAGATAGATAGATAGATAGATAGATAGATAGATTGACCGAACAAACAGGTAAGTGCTGCAGAAACACACCTACAGTGCAGGGGCTTAGAGAAGCCTGGCTTTTGGACATCCCTCCAGTTTTCTCTCTTTTTGTGACCTGGGTAACAACCTCCCTCCCGACGCTCAGGTCCTGAATCTTTTATGTTGCAGCCATCTTGTTGGTGGCCCCGATGGCTGCCTCTCCTCCCTCCTACATGCTACCCTGTGTGGTCCAGTGAACCCCACAGCCCAACCGGCAGAAGAGTGATTCATTGTTCCACTCGACATCTCCCGGGTGGTGCCCCCTCCCATCATCCAGCCACCTCCCACAGAAAGGAACCAGCAAAACAGCCCGCAATCCCATCAGCTGAAGGTGATGAAGGGCCGGAGAGCCAGCAGTGAGGCCCCTAAATAGAACACTCACGGTGCACTGTTAATCACCTCGCTCTCCACGACTTGTGCCATTATGTAATCCCAACATTTTTTTTCCTTTTTTTTCCCCCGCTGCATTGTAAACAGGCAGCAAATACTCTCCAAAGCCGTTTACCAATGACCCCCGACTCCATCCCAGGACGTTTAAATGCACACAGCACACCGTTAGCTGCTTTGCCCCCATCTGTCCCCTGCAGTTCCTCTTCCCGCTACCGGTCTGCCCTGTCTTTCTTGATTTGGAAGAAATCTTCCCTTTCTAGAAACATCTCTAGCATTTTTCTCCCCAACACAATGTCCAAGAAGTAAATTACATACACCTTCAACAAACTTTTTTTTTTTTTTTGCCTTCCAAATGATGGGGACTGAACTCCAGGCCTGAATGTTAGGTAAGCAATCACCCACCCACGCTCTGCCATCTCAGATCAAGACGACCCCGGAGAGGCCCCTCTGCCCCACCCCCCATCCATTGCCTGGCTGGAATCAATCTTCTATCCTCTATCACCATAGATTGCTTCTGTCTGTTCTAGAACACCATGAAAATGAACTGTGTAGTAGCACAGTGCTCAGGACTGGGGCGGGAGGATTACCCGATATGGGGGTCAGCTTGGACGCTTGGGGCTCCCTAGCTCCAAGTGAGATACCCTATCTCAAGGAAATAAAGTGGAATAAGACAGTGTGGTGGAGCAGGACACCAGTGCCCTACTCTGTTCCATGAGGACACACGGGTACACATAACACACACACACACACACACACACACACAAGTACACATAACACACACAAGTGCACATAATGCACACAAGTGCACATAATACACATAAGTGCACATAATACACACAAGTGCACACAACACACACAAGTGCACACAATATACACACAGTGCACATAACACACACAAGTACACATAACACACAAGTGCACACAATATACACACAAGTGCACATAACACACACACACACACACACACACACACACACAATTCTGACCAGCAGGGCTTTTTCTCCATTCCTCTTTCTCTGCCACCAAATTCAGGCTAAACCAGGCTTCTTGCCAATTCCCCCAGTTTCGCCTGAGAATGTTCTCTTGACCTACAATATCCCCACAGCCAGATAAGGCCTCCCAGAGTCTAGGCCCCTTAAGCTCTATGCTATATCCCTAGTCCATTTCTAGGTCCAGTTCCAAGGCCACCTCTGTGAACCTTCCCCGACTGCCTCAAGCAAGTGGAATCTGCACTCCCACTGGCAGAACAGTGCGTGTTGTCTTTTAGAGAGTTGATCTCCTGTGGGGGTTACAGTCTTCCTGGTCCATTTGCATCTCTTAGAAGTCCCTGAGCTGGGCAATAGTGGCACATGCTTGCTTAAATTCCAGCACTCGGGAGGCAGAGGCAAGCTGATCCCTGCATTTGAGGCCAGCCTGGTCTACAGAGAGAGTTCCTGGACATCCAGGGCTACACAAAGAAACCCTGTCTAAAAAAAAAAAAACAGACAAACAGTCCCTGAACAGGAGGAGGCTAAGGATTTGTATGATTTAGTGGTTAAAAATACTTCCTCATGGGGCTGGCTCAGCAGGTTAAGAGCACTAGCTGCTCTTCCAGAGGTCCTGAGTTCAATTCCCAGAAACCACATGGTGGCTCACAACCATCTGTAATGAGATTCAATGTCTGCTTCTGGTGTGTCTAAAAACAGCTACAGTGTACTCATACATAAATATAATAAATCGGCCAGGCTGTGGTGGCACACGCCTTTAATCCCAGCACTTGGAAGGCAGAGGCAGGCGGATCTCTGAGTTCGAGGCCAGCCTGGTCTACAGAGTGAGTTCCAGGACAGCCAGGACTACACAGAGAAACCCTGTCTCAAAAAACCAAAATAAATAAATAAATAAATAAATAAATATAATAAATCTATCTTTAAAAAAAAAAAAACCAACCCTCAGAACTTTGACTACCTGAATTACATGCCTGGATCCCATGGTGGCAGAGAGAACCTCCCCACCTCCGAAAATTGCATCCCTGCACTCACGGGCACAATACACAATAATGACGTCACTAAATGAAAATTTGCTATAGCGAGTGTCTACATTGGTCAAGCTACAACACCTCAGATTACAAAGTCTAGGCTGAGAGGCCAGTTCAGAAATGCTACTTTAGTGCCACCTACTGGCGTGGTGGAGTTTTACAGTTCTCAGTTTCTCAAGTTCAGGAAACTCAGAATCGTGTGTGTGTGTGTGTGTGTGTGTGTGTGTGTGTGTGTGTAATATAGAGACAGAGATGGGGTGTCACTCATGTACCACAACACACATGGAAGTCAGAGAACAACTTTTGTAGAGTAAATTCTCTCCTTCCATCTTTATGTGGTTCATTAAACTGGTCATCAGGCTTGCAATGTCAGGCTACAAGAACCTTTAGCCACACTGCTGGTCCCACTTTGGCTTTTACAACAGTCTCTCACTAGGCCCTGGGCCTTACCAACTTGGCTAGTCTGGTCAGCAAGATCGAGAGAGCCATCTGTCTCTGCTTCTCAAGGAAAAAAAAAAAAACACATTTAACCATGTCTGGTCTTTTACACAGGCACTGAATTTCCAGCTCAGAGCCCCACATTTGCACATTACGATGGATAATGTCAATTATCAACTTGTTGAGATCTGCCATCATTTTGATTAGGGACCTCTGGGATAGCTATGGGGGCTACTGTAATTAGGGTGACTGAAGTGAGAACCTACCCACTGTGGATGGCATCATTCCTCCGTGCTGGGCTCCGCGACTATAGAAAACAGGGAGGGGCTGACCAGAAGCAGAGTCACTCTGCTTCCTGCACTGTAACCAGCCAACTGCCTCAAGTTCCTGTGACCCAGACATCCCGCCATGGCGGCTCGTACCCTGAAACTGTGAGCCTCAATAACATCCCCCTCAAGCTGCTCTTGACGGGTGTCTCAGTGCAGCATCGGGGGAAGTAAGACATTTACTGATTGAGCTACCCCGGTCCTGCCCCAGTCCTTTCTCTTGCCTTTTGAGACACGGTCATAATGCCCAGGTGGGCCTCGCTATGTAGCTGAGGGTAACTTTGAACTTTGACCCTCAGGCCTTCACTTCCCAAATACTGAGGAGAGAGTGGGAATCGGGGTGAATGGCGTAAAGTTTTGTGGCCACCAAGTAGGGCTTTGGCTTTTACTGAGAGCACAGAGGTGGTGAATTAAGAGACATCCTCTTATGCCCACACTCAAAGGACCCTTCTGCTGCTGTGTGGAAGGAGCAGGGACCACAGCAGGCAAAGAGAGAAGAGGACACTGGCAGAGACTGATGAAGTCCCCAGGGTGATGGAATACAGAACCTATGGCCAATTGCGGTCAGAAATAATGCACTAAGTAGCATGGTCCAGGATAGGAGAAAGCCCATCATCCACCAGATACGGCCTTGGGAAAATGTCCTAGGCAGGGTTGCTATTGCTGTCATGAAATTGTGTGACCAGAGCAACTTGCGGAGTGTGGTGTTTGAATGAAAACTGTCTTTATAGACCCACAGGGAGTAGCACTATAGGAGGTGTGGTCTTGTAGAAGTAAATGTGGCCTTATGGGAGGAAGGGGTGGGGGAAAGGCTTTGAGGTTTCAGAGACTCAAGCCAGGCCCAGTGTGTGTGTATGTGTGTGTGTGTGTGTGTCTGTCTGTCTGTCTGTCTGTCTGTCTATCTCCCCCCCCCCCTGTTGCCAGATCCAGATGTAGAACTCTCAGCTACTTCTCCAGCACCATGTCTGCCTTCCTGCCCTGAGTATAATTCATTAAACCTTTCCAGCTGTAAGGCAGCCTCCATTTCCCCTTAGAAGGGTTGCCATGGTCCTGATGTTTATTCACAGCAATAAAACCCAAAGGCTTACACTTCCACATCACAGTTCATCATTGATGGAAGGCAGAGCAGGAGCCCCACAGGGCAGGAGGTAGGAAGTGATGTAGAATAGGATCCAGGGCCACCAGCCCAGGGATGGCATCACCCACAATGCACTGGGCCCTCCGTCAATCACTAGTTAAGAAAACTGCCTTACAGGCATGCCTACAGCCTGACCTTAGGGGGACATTTTTTTCTACCGAGGTTCTCAGATGACTCTAGCTTGTGTTGGCATAAAAGCAGCATCACTGAAGTGGGTGGACAAATTGATTAATGAGGTGGAGCAGATCAGAAAAGTTTGGGTTTGGGCCACAGACATGGATAAAATGGCTCATGACAGCCATGCCGACAGTGGGACACTACAGCATTCAAGAGACAGACTCGGTTTGTCTAAATGCATTGACCTGTGATGGTGTGTGTATGCTTGGCCCAGGGAGCAGGACTATTAGGAGGTGTGGTCCTGTTGGAGTAGGTGTGACACTGTGGGCATGGGCTTGTCAGAGGTGCCCGGAAGCTAGTCCTCTCCTGTTTGCCTTAGGATGAAGATGCAGAACTCTCCGCTCCTCCTGCACCATGCCTGCCTGGATGCTGCCATGGTCCCACTTTGATAATGGACTGAACCTGTGAACCTGTATACCTCCAATTAAATGTTGTCCTTATAAGAGATTTCTTTTTCAGCCGGGCGGAGGTGGCGCATGCCTGTAATCCCAGCACTCTGGGAGGCAGAGGCAGGTGGATTTCTGAGTTCAAGGCCAGCCTGGTCTACAGAGTGAGTTCCAGGACAGCCAGAGCTATACAGAGAAACCCTGTCTCGAAAAAACCAAATCCAAAAAAAAAGAAAAAAAGAAAAAGAAGAAAACTGGACTGTTTGTATGCCTATGTACCATATGCGTGTAGTATCCGCAGAAGCCAGAAGAGGGCGTTGCCAGATCCCCTGGAACTGGTGTTAATAGGGTGGCTGCTAGGAATAGAATCCAGGTCCTCTGGAAGAGCAGTCAGTGCCCTTAAACATGAAGCCATCTCACCACCCAACTGAAAAGCAACTTTTAAAAGATAGTCTCAAAGAATCCTCCTGTCCTTACTCCCCAAAGCAGGGATCCAGCTTTTTACAGGTGCTGAGGACTCTCAGGCCCTCCCACCAGCCCATCAAGTAATTCACTAGAGCAATTGTTCCAGGCCCTAAAATTAATTTAAAGCTCTATAAAAGAATATCACTGCCTTCAGCAGCCATTTTCCTTTACAATGGTGAAATTTACACAGAGGCTTGCCCAGGATCCCACAGCAGGGTGAGAGGATGGAGCAGAACACCAGGAAAGGCGAGGCTGTGGAAAATAAAAAGCAAAAGAGAAGCCACACTAGGAAGTCCAACTGTGACAGTTTTATAGGTAGCACAACATCCAGCTTGCCAAGATGGCACATGCACAGTGCTCGGGAGTCAATCTTGGTTTGCTGAAAAGCTAGGCAAGTGCTCTACCGCTGAGATTTGTTTTGTTTTTTGTTTTTGTTTTTTTGTTTTTTGAGACAGGGTTTCTCTGTGTAGCTCTGGCTGTCCTGGAACTCACTCTGTAGACCAGGCTGGCCTCAAACTCAGAAATCCACCTGCCTCTGCCTCCCAAGTGCTGGGATTAAAGGCGTGCGCCACCACCACCGCCCAGCCCTACCACTGAGATTTTTACATTTTGAGACTTGGGAGGTAGGTGTATCAATACATTACCCATGTTGACCTTTGAACTTGTGATCTGCCTGCTTCCATTTTACAATCAGCTGGGTTCCAGAGCTGTACCACTTTCTGCTCTCACTCAGCATTCTCTCCCAAAACTCTAAACTCAGTGCATTTATCTCTTCTTTCCCCTGTGCCCAGCAGGGGCAACAGCGGTGCACAAAGACAGGCTGATTCAGTTCAGGAAGAAAGAAAACAGTTGGCATCAACCCCAGACAGAGAAGCAAAATTGGGAGTTTCCTGCGGGGGTGCTGACCATTTACAGGACAACTCGGCCAGCAGGCGGGACTTTCCAGCTTTCAGCATTGAGATTCCTACCTAATTTAGGAGCCTTGAGGGTGTGCCAAGATTGATGACCTCAGATCAATCCCGGGACTCACATGGTGGAGGAAAGAACCAGCTCCCACAAATTGATCTACACATACTATACACAAATAAACAAAGGTATAAAAGGCAAGTCTGCCTTCCCATCCAAGTACTAACCAGACCCGACCCTGCTTAGCTTCCGAGATCAGACGAGATCGGCCATGTTCAGGGTGGTATGGCTGTAGACAAGTCCACCTTCCAAACAAGGTGTCTTTGGCTAGGAAGCAGATCTGAAGCAGAACCCGCTGAAGCCCCAGAGCCATCCTGGCTAGGGTTAAGTAGACCGGAACAGCGGCAGAGTGCAGAGCAAGAGAAACCTGGACCAGCATCGAGGCAGCCACCAGACCATGGCAGATGGATCGTCACCCCAATAGCCTTTGCAGAAAAGCACCTTTTGTACCTGCAAAGCCTCCAGCAGCTATTCCTAAAGCCTCGGGGTTAAGGAGTTTCACTGCCTGTGGTGATTCAACTCCCAACGCAGGGGAAAAGCTTGGACTATTACTCCTCGGATCTGAAGCCTAAGGACCGATTCTACCTACGCTCTCATCTTCAGGGCATTTTTGAAGAACCAAAGTGTATTCCCATGCTCTCCATGCATTAAGGAAGGTGTGCAGCAGTGGTGGCACACACCTCTAATCCCAGCACTTGGGAGGCAGTGACAGATGGATTTCTGAGTTCGAGGCCAGCCTGGTCTACAAAGTGAGTTCCAGGACAGCCAGGGCTACACAGAGAAACCCTGTCTCAAAAAAACAAAAAACAAAAACAAAAAAACAAAAACAAACAAGCAAAAAATAAAAGAAGGAACAGAAAACTAGTCCGCTGCCATTTTCCATGGGACGAATGGAAAGGACAACTTACAACATGCTAAAGGGAAAAAAGAAATTAAGATGAAAACCAATCCATGTCTCCTAAGCCCCAGTTTAGAGTAAATAAGGACAAATAAAAGTGCCGTTCAATTCAAAGACCCCTTCTTCACACAGCTAGGAAGGGGAGAAGTGAAATGTTCAAGTCTCCATTAGGTTAAGTCTCTACCTAGATTGATCACCATGTTTAAAAAAGAAAAAGGCTGGGTGAGGCCAGCCTGGTCTGCAGAGTTCTAAAACAGCTAGAGCTGAACAAAGAAACCCTGTCTCAAAAACAAAAACGTGCAAACGAGCCTGGAAGGAGTGGTGGCGCACATCTTTAATCCCAGCACTTGGGAGGCAGAAGCAAGTGGATCTCTCTGTGATTAAGGCCAGCCTGGTCTGCAGAGGACTGCCAAGGGCTACAAAGAAACCCTGTCTTAGAAAAAAAAAAAAAAAAAAAAAAATCCGCCAGAGTAGGCGGGGCGGGCGGGGGCGGGGGCGGGGCGGGGGGCGGTGTAGCTGGAGGAGGGGGGAATCCACTGCACTGTCACAAAACACATGGGTAGCTAGGGACATAGTTCAGTGGGAGAGCTACAGTAGTTTCAAGTTTTGGATTCAATCCCCAACACTGAAAAAAAAAACAAAAACAAAAACAAAAACTCTGGAGTCACCTTATATAAGGGACAGTTCAACAATATAAACTACAGAACTGATAGTAATACATAATAAATGTGGAGACACATCACATCCTTCTGATTATAATTAGTAAATGAAGGGAACTGAGGTAGTGAATTAACATTTGACCAAATTCACAGTACTATTTGGGGCAGTCAGTAGCAATCCATAGATGCAGAAATTAGGGTCAATCACATCCCTCCCTGCAAGTGACTACAAAGGGAAAACAGTGAAGTGCGGAGGTCTGGCAGGCACTGCTCTAACCTAGTGGTGTGGGTTTGCCGTTGCTAGTCTTAGCATCACATAACAGATACAATACACTGAAAGACAATGAACTGTGAGTCTCCTGTCAAACCAGTATCAGTTATCAGGTGAACAGGACATTCTGTGACTGGCTAGCACTCTCAAGGTGTCAATCTGAGAAATAACATATAAAGCCAGGTGTGGTGCCACCGATCTGTGTACTCCCAGCTACCAGGGAAGCCATGACAGGATTACAGATTCAATGTCAGGCTTCAGTTTCAGCCAAACCGCCTCAGATAAGTAAAGGTCAGAGACATAACTCTGTGGCAGGGTACTTTATACACGTAAGGTCCAAGTTCAGCCCCAGCACTGTGGGGAAAGCTAGGACTAAAGAACTGAGTGTTCTAAAATGCAGAGGAAATGGGATGCACTGTGGGATTCTGGGTAGTATGCCATACCAGAAGAAAGACAACAGGCACACACAATTCACGTCTGTAGATTAGCTGATAGTGTTTCACGGATATTTACTGGTTTGGGTAACTTTATTATGGTCATGCAGAATGTTAATAACATTTAAAGGGAAGCTGAATGAATAGAAGAAAGTTCTATCATTTTTGAAAAAATAAGTTTTAAAAAACAGGACATGCTGGGAGTAGACAGCAATCAAATACAACTAAAAATAAAGTGAGGAGACTTGAGAGATTCATGCACTTTGTTAATATTCAAAATCTGAAATTCTCTGAACTCTTGACACCAATGTAAGATTGTTTCTTCTCATTTCAACACAGGAAAGGAAAGTAAGCACTGCTATCCAATGTTATGACATTCACAAATGAGAGCGAACCGAGCTGTGAGAGAGAGCAGAAAGGCTTTGCTGCCGCCCGAGGTCTTCAGCCGTCAGGAAGCAGCATCACCTGCTCCCTGGAGTCTCGCATGGCCCAGGCTGGCCCTGAACTCACTAAGGAACCAAGACCAGCCGGGCAGTGGTGGCGCACGCCTGTAATCGCAGCACTTGGGAGGTGGAGGCAGGCAGATTTCTGAGTTCAAGGCCAGCCTGGTCTACAGAGTGAGTTCCAGGACAGCTAGGGCTACACAGAGAAACCCTGTCTTGAAAAAACAAAAAAAACAAACAAACAAAAAAAGGAACCAAGACCAAACTCCTGCTCTCCCCACCCCCAGTGCTGGGATTACAGGTGTCACTACCATGTTGTTTTATGTGGTATTAGGAACCAACTGCAGAGTTCTGTGCACACTAGGCTAGTACTGTACCAACTGGGCTGCATCTCCACCCTGAGTATAACATTTAAAAAAATGGGGGGGGGGCAATGCAGGGTTTGTGTAATTTTTTTTAACAGACCAAATCCAAGATTCTTAATGTGTCCAACACTGAACAATCTTGAGCCCCTCAATATTCAGGAAGGTTACAGCTCCTCCTCCTATTGGTCTGTTCCCAAAGCCATGACAGTGTCTATGTGATATGAAGAGATTAGGAAGAAACAGCTTTAATCACTATGGTGCTAAATTTAAAAAAAAAAAAAAATCAATAATCTCATGTCCAACTTAAAGTATGAAAAAACACAGGTAAACCTGCTTTTCTCTGAATATTTTTCCACTTAAAGGCAAATTACTAAACAAAGTGACCTATGAGAATACTGTTAAACCTGGAGATGGCTCAGTGGTTAAGTGCCTTGACTGCTCTCCCAGAGGACCAGGGTTCAATTCCCAGCATCCCAGGCAGCTCACAACTGCCTACAACTCAAGTTCCCGTGGGTCTAACATTCACACAAATGTACATGCAGGCCAAACACCAATGCACATACAATTTTTTTAAATTAAATGTGAAAATTTTGAATATTCAAACTAACAAAATCATTAAGAACTCCAATATGGGGGAAGATATATTTTATAATAAAAAGTTTGGCAGAGGTGGCTGGAGAGAGAGGTGGCTCAGTGGTTAAGAGCACTGACTGCTCTTCCAGAGGTCCTGAGTTCAATTCCCAGCAACCTCATGGTGGCTCACAACCATCTGTAATGGGACCTGCTACTCTTCTGGTGTCTGAAGAGCATGTTCATATGCATAAATAAATCTTATGCAGAAGAATTCCCTGTGCCTTGATACACGGTGCTGACTCCAATGCTGGAGACCGACACTCATTTCTCACTAGCACCAGAAAGCACCAGCTGACTGAGACAGACATCCCAGCATCCTTGAGCTCCCTTACTTAGCAGCCTGACTGTGTAGATCAAGGCCCTAAATTCCAGTGTAACACTGTCCACAGTATTAAACTTTATTTCCAGAATCTCTTAGTACTGAGTTTTTGAACAATTAACTCTCTAGAATTAGGACATCTTAAGAGCAAAGATTCTCTGAAGCAGAAAAGCCTTTAAGTCTTACGGGAAAAAACAAATACCTCTGTGATTAAAGTTTGCAAAGAGCAAACCACTAGAATTTCACTTTTGGGACCTACATCTTTGGGGGCATACTGTCTAAATCAGTGTCTAATCAGACCACTTACATACTAGGATACTGGGCGCTACCTCTTTTTATCGGGCCCTATGGAATTAACACAGTACTTTGGCACCATAAAGCACAAATACTGTTGAATGGCTTAGTGGTGGTGCTGTTTTCTCTATGAAGAACCAGAAGCAACCATTATGAATATATTGTCACACCCTGGTTTACAGAAGTCAGGGTTTCTAGTCCTTAGGTACAAAGCAAGCCCAAACCATGAATGTCCTTCCAATACAACCTTTTTGTTGACAAGGTCTCATGTAGCCCAACTGGCCCTAAACTTGCTATGTCGTGAGGATAACCTCACCTTATCCATCCTGCTCCCGTCTCCACAGTGCAAGGATTACAGGCATGCAACACCAAGCAGGGCCTTTAACACAAACTTTCTAAAATGAATCGCTATTTCACCTCTCCAAACTCCTTGTACTCCACAATCTCTCCCCAGAATACAGCAGACTCAAATAATACTAAATGGTACTACAAGTGATGCTCAACAGGATCTCACGTTTATTGAGAAGTGATTAATGGTAAAAAGAAAGGCAATGCCCTTTCCTCATTGGCTGAACAAGAAACTGAAGAAACATTCACTACATGTTTTACAATATTTTCTCTTCCAAAATGCATTTCTGAAAACAAGTTTTTACCACTGTTCTTAGCTTTGAAATCAAATTAATCCTGACTTAATCAGTATAATACACAAGAACAGAACCTTCTTAAGACTCCTAGTACTTTACTTTCAGTAACAAAGGGTCAGAGAAAATGAACCACCCTTACAGACACAACCTTGGGTAACACTGGTATTAAACTTTCCTAGACAAAAATTCTTCATAAAAATTTTCTTCCAGTTCGGAAGGGAAAAATCAAATTCCCACTTTCTGGGGTGGACACCCAAAATCTGCGCAACTCAAGTGTTCTCCAAGTGCAAATGTCAAAATGGGAGGAGGAAAGGGTTTAAAAATTAGAGAAAATTGTATGCACTTACGGACTTAAAAATCCGAAAAATATAGTAAAAACACACACACACACACACACACACACACACACACAAACACACACCAAAAAAAAAAAAACAATAACAAAAACCAACAAAAAACAAACAAACCCAAAGCATTATGCTCTGAATCACAACCAAAGCCAAAATAAAAGGGACATTTTTTTTTTTTTTACCTAAACTACCTAGAGGGAATTTTTGTTTAGGTTTTTCTTTTTTTTTCTTCCCCCCCACCCCCATTTTCCAGTTAAGTCCTATGTCTTTTGTGAAATTCCAATACTTAAACTGCAAGTTTGCAATTGTCTCTGAAGTCAATGAAATTAAGAAAAAAGTCCTAATTTTCTCGCAGGTCACCGCGTCCTCTCAGGATAAGCAGATGCAACCGTTGCTGCAGTCTATGCAGAGCCGCTTCCTATTTCCCACGACCTTGACGTTCCTAAGGAGGCAAGAAAAGTTAAAAATAATTAGCTAAAAAATATCTAAATTAAAAATTTATAGAACAGGACCTCTAACTCCTTATCTCAAATAAAAATGAGTAATTTTGTACATAACTTTTACAAAACTTAATGATTAGCCAGTGTGATTACATACCCCTACAATCCCAGTATTTGAGAATGCTGAGGCAGGAAGATCATCCTAAATTTGAAACTAGCCTGGACTATGAAATAAGACCTGTCTAAGGAAATAACATACATACAAACTCAAAGGACAAGGTTTTTAAAAGGAAAAAGGGCTGTCCAGCTGTGCCCATCTTTGACCCCAGCTCTCAGGAGGCAAAGGCAGATATGATCTCTGCGAGTTCTAGGCCAGCCTGGGTGGTCTACAAAGTGAATTCTAGAAGAGCGAGAGCTATGTAGAGAGACTTTGTCTCAAAATACAATAAAAAAGTACGGGGGCCCTAACCTTACCTATTTTCTCCCAGTGACCTTACAACTATGGTTCTGATGTTAGTATGAGTCTTCTAAAAACTACAGCAACCCCAATTGTTTGTGCTAGTTAGTTTCCATGTCCCAGATACTGTAAATATTAACAATCTCCTACTTTCCCTCCAAGACTGTAAGTAGTTCTGAGGCTTATTTTGTTGTTGTTGTTGCTGTTGTTACTCTCCTGCCTCAGAGCTCAGTGTGCTGGCGTTATAGACGGGCACACCACAACACACCATTGTTTCTTTCCATCTCAAACTACTCATGCCTCCGTTACTTACCTGCCTGAGTCCACCTACCCAAGATGAAAAAGAACCAAAATTAATAACAAGGACTTCCTACAACATGTTAATCTTTGAGAGAAACTGTAAACAATTTTACTCGCCATTACTCAGAAGGAAAGAGGGGATTCCCAGGGCAAACTGGATAGCCAACCTAGAACTGGGAAAATCTAGGTCCAGCAAGAGATCCCGCCTCTATGCATAAATTGGAGAGCAACCAAAGCAGAGAGCGATGTTACCTTTAGCCCCTACATATTGTATGCACCAAAAATTTAAATACAAAGTAACTTATATACAGGTATGAAAATGTCACAAGAAGGGCCTACTTATTACAACAGTAAACACTGTAACTAACCCATATATCCCAATCTCTAGAAATCAGCTGCCATTCAGAAAGGGAAGAGTTCCATCAATGTAATAGAATCATAAGTGTTAATGTTCTTAGAAGTTTTCTATTACTCTCCTACAATTTCAATAATGGATATTGTGACAGTATGCATGAGAACAGCTCGTAGTTTATGTTCAAATATTTGGTCCCCAGTTGGTAGAACTATTTGGAAAGGATTAGGTGGTTAGCTTTTTGAGATGTTAATTGTGGGAGAAGACTTTGAGGCTTCCATCCCTCTGTGTGTTGTGTGTCACACACACGCTCGTGTGCCCAAGCACACTCACACACATGCGCCCGCACACACACTTGCTCTCAGATGTACCTGTCATTATGCTTTTGTTCCACCATCATGGACTCTAACTCTCTGAAACCTAAATTAAATGAATTCTTTTAGAAATTGCTCTATCATGGTGTTATATCCCAGCAAAGAAAAGTAATGAAAAAGGTAGGAAAACTGGTTTAAAAAGTAAAACAAAACTGCTAGGCATAATGGCATAAGCACAGCACCCCCAGCACTCAGGAGGCTAAAGTAGGAACATCACCAAGAGTTCAGGTCAACCTGAGCTATTAGAATGTGACCCTGAAAGCCAGGCGTGGTGGCGCATGCCTGTAATCCCAGCACTTGGGAGGCAGAGGCAGGCGGATTTCTGAGTTCGAGGCCAGCCTGGTCTACAGAGTGAGTTCCAGGACAGCCAGGGCTACACAAGAGGAAAAAAAAAAAAATGTGACCCTGTTTCAAAACATAAATAATCCTGAAGTCAAATAATCTTTTAGTAGCACCTTCTACCAGGCTTTCTCCCAGAGGTAGGAAGTAGCTCAGTGGGAGAATGCTTCACTGCATGGCAGGGCTCTGGTCAATCTCCAGCACTAACAATGACAACCAGTTAGCTGGCACATGTCTGTAATCTCAGCACTTAAGAGGCTGAGACAGGACAGGGAGTTCAGGGGTGGTCTGAATTTTAAAAACTAGTCCACTAGTTCACACCCAAGTACCATTAAAATCTTAAAAAGAAAAATCCAAAAGCAAACAAAAAAATACATCTTCATTTACCTAATAGGTGATTAACTATTAAATAAAATGGTGTTTGTTATATCTTAACATATACCCAGAAATAGTTTTAACCTGTTTTCCTTATACTGTAAGAGATTAAACCCTAACACATATCTAATTTTATCAAAATTGTTTAGTTATAGCACTTAAAGCTCAGTATGTGACACATGCTTCTAATCCCAGCACTTGGGAGACAGAGGCAGAGTTTGAGGTCAGCCTTGATTACATACTGTGTTCCAGGAGAGCCAGGGCTACAGTGAGATACTGCATCAAACTACAAACAAAAAAGAAAACGCTTAAAATATTTGTGAGAAAAAAATCAGAACTCAGTGGTAGCATCTCAAGTACCAGGCAGCATTTGTGTTAAAACTCAAGGAGCTATCTTAAATGGTCTATTTCCAAACACAGCTCTGTGTCTGTGTGTGTGTGTGTGTGTGTGTGTGTGTGTGTGTGTGTATACACACACCAAAATGATGATGATGGTAATAACAACAAAGTCCTTAAAGACTATACAGATGGGCTGGAGAGATGGTTCAGAGGTTAAGAACACTGGATGTTGCTGGGCGTGGTGGCGCACGGCTTTAATCCCAGCACTTGGGAGGCAGAGGCAGGGGGATTTCTGAGTTCGAGGCCAGCCTGGTCTACAGAGTTCCAGGACAGCCAGGACTACACAGAGAAACCCTGTCTCGAAAAACCAAAAAGAACACTGGATGTTCTTCTGAAGGTCATGAGTTCAATTCCCAGCAATCACATGGCAGCTTACAACCATCTGTAATTGGATCTAATGTCCTCTTCTGGTGTGTCTGAAGACAGTGACAGTGTACTCATATATACATAGAATAAATAAACCTTTAAAACAAAACAAACAAACAAAAAAGACTATACAGACACTTTAGCATTTACACTAAAGCACCTTAAAAAGTAAATCATTTGGAAACTAGTAAATAAGTCACAGAATCTTACATACTAAATTAGGTTTTAAAATGTTTTGAGGGGCTAGATAGAAATGGCTGTGTTTAAGAGTACTGGCTGTTCTTCCAGAGGACTAGAGGACTAGGGTTCAATTCCCAGCACCAACAAGGCAGTTCACAACAATCTCTAATTCTAGTTCCAGGATATCTAACCTAACACCCTCTTTTGACCTCTTTAGATCAACATACACGATACACAACACAACAACACACACACACAAGTTAACAGCTAATTATTATCTGAGCAAGGCAAGATTTATTAATTAGTATTTAAAGAGGTAAAACTCTGATACGGAACAAGATATTCATAATCTCCTGCTTATGGAAAAACAAAACAAAAAGTCAGGATTTTAACACTTTAAATTTTTAAGATTTAAATTTAGGTGTGTGTATATATGTGCATGCCTGTGGAGGACAGAAGAGGTGTCAGACCTCTGGAGCCAGAGCTATAGGATGTTGTGAAATGCCCAACACAGGTGCTGGGAACTCAATTCAGGTTCTCTGAAAAAGTTTAGCAAGTTCTCTTAACTGCTGAGCCATTTCTCCAACCCCTTAACACAGGGTTTTATGTAACTCAATGTACCTTGAAATTACAATTCTCTCACCTCAGTGCTGAAATTACAGGTACACACCATCACATCTACTAAAAATAGTAAAGTGGAAATCCTGGAAGGTTATACCTTATATGAAATGACCAAAATTAGTATTCCCAATAATGGCATAAAGGCTCTTGAAATCACTAAGATTAAAGCACATGAAACCAAATAATCCTGGACAAAAGAAAATTGCTATATGACATTAAAAAAATTGGAACCAGGCACTGTGGCAAGCACCTGTAGTGGCATTTACTCAGTGGGCACTTGAACCAAGGTGTTCTCAGCCAGCATAGTCACTACACTAAAGCCAGACAACTACAGAAAGCTGTGTGTGGGTAATAAAACTATATTGCCAATGTAGAATTCCTGATTTGGATAACACTGTGGCTATATTAGAGCTGATTTGGCTAGTCTAGCAAGCCAGCTTGCTTCAGCAATCTTGTCTCTCTGCCTGAGTAGCGGGATCCTAAAAACCACAAGGTGGCAGTGTTCACTTCTATTCTTTGAAATGTCCTATGAAATCTCAAACACACAGACCCAACTCTCCTGCCTCTTACTTCAATGGATGCCTCAAACAGCAGCAGCTCAGGTTCGATATGACATACATATAGACACAGACACACACAGACAGACACACAGAGACAGACACCTACACCTACACCGTTTACTTTTATGTGTATGGCTGTTGTGCCATACACATAAAAGTATACAAATATAATTTGCAATCTAAATTAGTATCAAAATGGCTGAAAATTCTTTGCCTTAGCCTCAGCCTCCTAAAGGTTGATTAAAAGATTGGCCCAGCACTGGGCGGTGGTGGCTCACGCCTTTAATCCCAGCACTTGGGAGGCAGAGGCAGGCGGATTTCTGAGTTCAAGGCCAGCCTGGTCTACAGAGTGAGTTCCAGGACAGCCAGGGCTACACAGAGAAACCCTGTCTCGAAAAACCAAAAAAAAAAAAAAAAAAAAAAAAAAAAGATTGGCCCAGCAGAGCGTGGTGGCGCATGCCTGTAATCCCAGCACTCGGGAGGCAGAGGCAGGCAGATTTCTGAGTTTGAGGCCAGCCGAGTCTACAAAGTGAGTTCCAGGACAGCCAGGACCACACAGAGAAACCCTGTCTCAAAAAACCAAAAACCAAAAACCAAAAACCAAAAAAAAAAAAAAAAAAAAAAAAAAAAGAAAAAAGAAAAAAAGATATCCTTTCCGTGGGCTGGAGAGATGGCTCAGTCGTTAAGAGCACTAGCTGTTCTTCCAGAGGTCCTGAGTTCCAATTCCCAGAAACCACATAGTGGTTCTCAACCATCTGTATGTAATGGGACCTGACACCCTTTTCTAGTGTGTCTGAAACAGCTACAGTGTGCTCACATACACAAAATAATTCTTTAAAAATAAAATCCTGGCCGGGCAGTGGTGGTGCAAGCCTTTAATCCCAGCACTTGGGAGGCAGAGGCAGGTGGATCTCTGAGTTCAAGGCCAGCCTGGTCTACAAAGTGAGTTCCAGGACAGCCAGGGCTACACAGAGAAACCCTGTCTCTAAACACTCCCCCCCCCCCCAAAAAAAAGATATCTTAAAGGCACTCAATTTTCAAGTTTAAAACTTATAAATGAAATGGGGACTGGAGAGATGGCCTACCAGTTAAGAGCACCGACTATTCTTCCAGAGGTCCTGAGTTAAATTCCCAGCAACCACATAGTGGCTGGCAACTGTAATGGGATCTGATGCCCTCTTCTGGTGCATCTGAAGACAAGTACAGTGTACTCACATACATACATACATACATACATACATACATAAATCTTTAAAAAAAATTACATGTGGGAGGGAGGGACGAGCCATGGAAAGATGGAAGATGGCTCCTAATACCTACAGGGGTGGCTTACAACCACTTAGAACACCAGATCTGACACTTCCTTTGGCTTCTTCAGACACTCACATACATGTGGCATATAATCTCTCACACAGACACACTTTTAAAAAATTAACTGAAAGATTGCTAGGCAGTTGTGGCACATGCCTTTAATCCCAGCACTCTGGGAGGCAGAGGCAGGCGGATTTCTGAGTTTGAGGCCAGCCTGGTCTACAGAGTGAGTTCCAGGACAGCCAGGGCTATACAGAGAAACCCTGTCTCTGGGGTGGGTGGGGGGGTGGGTGTGTACAAATCCAAAAAAAAAAAAAAAAAAAAACCACTGGCTATGGCTACTCTTCCAGAGGACCTGGGTTTGACACACAGCAGATCGCAACCATAGGGGACTAATAAACACCCTACTTTACCCTCCACAGGCACTGCACATACTTGGTGCAGACATACATGCAAGCATAACATTCATACACATAAAACAAAAATAAAGGTTAAGGACACACACAAGAAGACCCATAAGACGAGCTCAGCAAGTGAAGGTCCTTGCTTCAGAAATCTCCTAGAATGGCTGGGTGTGGTGGTGCACACCTTTGATGGCACTCAGCACTTGGGAGGTGGAGGCAGAGGCAGGTAGATGGACGACCTCTGGGTCCAAGTTCAGCCTGGTGTACACAGAGAAAAACAAAAATAAAGCAAAGCCTGACAACCAAATCCAATCTCCAAAGCCTACATAAAAGTGGAAGAGCCAGGCCGGGCATGGTGGCGCATGCCTGTAATCCCAGCACTTGGGAGGCAGAGGCAGGTGGATTTCTGAGTTCGAGGCCAGCCTGGTCTACAGAGTGAGTTCCAGGACAGCCAGGACTACAAAGAGAAACCCTGTCTCAAAAAACCAAAAAATCAAAAAACAAAAACAAAAAAAAAAACAAAAACAAAAACAAAAAAAAAGTGGAAGAGTCAAGCTCAAAAGCTTATTCTCTGACATGCATGTGTGCTATAGTATATTCCTCCAAATACCCACATGGATGCTTTTCCTCAAATTTAAAAAAAAAAAAATCAGTATCTGTAGGAGATGGGGAGGATTTATACTGTGATGCTTTCTCCACATCTACCCAGTGACCACCTCCTTCTCCCTTTGCTGGATAGGCCCTAAAATTATCCAAAAACTTGTCTATGTTTTTACGAGAGCTCTGCCAGTGAGATGTAACCTTTAGTTTGTATGTAAACTAAGAATACACTACAGCCTTCCGCTCAGTCTTATGACTTATCTCAGCAAAGTTTGAATTTTTTTATTCTTCCTGCCTATCATTAAATCATAACCTTTGAAACTTTCATCAAGTGGACTAATTCCAGATCTGGCACTCTAATTCCAGATCTGGCCCTTTTCTGACCTCTTGAGGTTCCCACATATACGAAGTACAGAAACATTCAGGCTCAGATATACATAAAACTAAGTTTTTTTTAAATTATTTTTTGAATCGTGTCCTATGGAACTGGGAGTTAAGATGACTGTGAGTTATCATGTGGTCGACAGGAATTGAACCTGGCTCGTCTGCTCTTAAATCTTTTGAGCCATCTTTCCAGTTTCATAAATATTTTCTTTAAAGTTCATGAAGGGTGCAGTGGCCCACACCTTTAACCCAGCACTCAGGAGGCAAAGGCAACCTGATCTACACAGAGTTCTATCTAAACAGTGAGACCCTGTCTCCAAAACAGATAAATCTATAAATAAATTCACATGAAGCCAAATCTTGAAATGAAAAGGTGATAGGACTGAATTTGTACTATTTAGCAAGCAGTTTCTGATGTTTGTTAAGGCCCACAAGAGGACTGGAGAGGTAACTCTGCTGGTAGTATGCGTTTTGTATGCACATAGTGCTGGGTTCAAGCTACATCACCACCTAAAAATCAGGCATGATAAAACAAGCTATAATTCCAGTATCTAGAAAGTAGAAGCTCGATAATGAGTTCAAGGTCTTCCTTGCCCATATAACAAGTTCTGGGCTATATGAGATCCTATCTCAAAAATTAAACAAAAATTACACCTGGAGTCCATGGGGGTTCCAGGGATTTTTTCCCATCATCTAAAAATCTGGATACTCAAGTAACTCACAGAAAATAGCACAGTATAAAAGCCAATAATAGCCGGGCGGTGATGGTGCACACCTGTAATCCCAGCACTTGGGAGGCAGAGGCAGGTGGATTTCTGAGTTTGAGGCCAGCCTGGTCTACAGAGTGAGTTCCAGGACAGCCAGGGCTACACAGAGAAACCCTGTCTCGAAAAAAAAAAACAAAAACAAACAAACAAAAGTCAATAATAAAGAAAATGGTAGTGTTTGGACACAACCAACACAAATTTTTTTGTGTGATGCTGAAAATAGAAGGTAGACTTTGAAAATGCTCTACCAACATTTCACCACTAAGCAACATACCTGATACACTTTAAATCATCCCTAAATCACATTGTATCAAATGTAAATGCTTGATAATTACTATACTGTTTAGGAACAATGACAAGGCTGTAAGTGAAGACTTATCTCAGGGCCTTGTATGTACTAAGTACTTTACTACTGAGTTAGACTACCAGACCTTAAATATTTCCAGTCAGCTGAATTGACAGATACAGAAACCACAGCTATAGAGAGCATACTTTTTTTTTGGTTTTTCGAGACAGGGTTTCTCTGTATAGCCCTGGCTGTCCTGGAACTCACTTTGTAGACCAGGCTGGCCTGGAACTCGAGATCCACCTGCCTCTGCCTCCCAGCTTCCCAAGTGCTGGGATTAAAGGCGTGCACCACCACTGTCTGGCAGCCTTTTTTTTTTTTTAATGTATTTATTTTTATATATGTGAGTACACTGTTGCTGTCTTCAGACACACAAGAGGGCATAGGATCCCATTACAGATGGTTGTGAGGCACCAAGTGGGTCTTGGGACCTGAACTCAGAAGAGAGCCATCTCACTAGCCCCTCACCGGGAAATTTTTAAAGGTAGTTCCCTCCTCCATATTGTTTGTGTTTTATGCACATGTACAGCTGAGTGGGTTGTAGGTGTGCTTGTCTGCTGGAGGTTGACATCAAGTATCTTCCTTTATCACACTCCACTTTTTAATAAAAGACTTATTTTATTTTTAATTATGTGTCTGCAAGTTGAGTGCAGGTGCCCTCAGAGAGCAAAGGCACTGATCTCCTTGACCTAAGTCATTGGCGTTTGTCAGCCACCCAGCATAAACTCAGGTTCTCTGCCGAGTGCAGTACAGTACATGCGCTAACTGCTGAGCCATCTCCGAAGTTTTTTGTTCCACCTATAAAAAAAAAAAAAAAATGGGGTCTAGGGATTAAACTCGGGCTGCCAGGCCAACACAGCACTTTACCCACTGGGCCATCATCTTGTTGGCCCAGTGTCAGCATTTTAACATACACTGTTCTGAAGCATTTCAAGTGACCTCATGTTCTAATTATCCTTAACATCAGGTCTGCTGGGGCTTGTTCACTCAGCAGGATGGAAAGTATTACCCAGACTTGCACTACCTTTGTAGGCGCTATCACTGTGTCCAGAAGGGGGCAGCAACAACTTTACCGTCTACCTCTGGCAAAGGAACCATCCATTCTCAGTGCTTTTCTTCTTGGCTCATTTGCAGACTTAAGGGTCAACAGTGGTTGGAAAAAGCAGGAAAAGAAGAAAGGCATCACCTCTGCTTGCCTTAATTCACTACATTTTTCTTCTTTCAAGAATGACAATCAAGCCGTGGCAGTGGTAGCGCACACCCGTAATCCCAGCACTTGGGAGGCAGAGGCAGGTGGATTTCTGAGTTCGAGGCCAGCCTGGTCTACAGAGTGAGTTCCAGGACAGCCAGGACTACACTGAGAAACCCTGTCTTGGGGAAATAAACAAACAAACAAACAAAAAGAATGACAATCAGGTCAACAATGGCTCAGCAAGTAAAGGTACTTGCCTTCAAACCTACCAACTTGAGTATGATCCCTGGGAACCACAATGGCATCAGAGAACTACAGCAGACTGTCCTGATCTATACATGCAGTGTCGGTCATACAAGCAACACGTATACGTAAACGCAAAATAAAGGGCAACAAAATAAAAGAGCTATAGGAAAGTCCTTTATCACAAAGTCCCTTGAACAAATGAGAATTCAATGCAATGTTTCAAAAGCTGTAGCCGCCTGCCTCTTCGTCATTCCAGCAAGGACATCTAGGCTTTTTGCCTATCCCCCAACTAAACAACTCAACAAAAGTAACAAAGATGCTGAACCTGCAGAATTTCACTCATTCCTCCATTTCTTTTTTCCCTTTAGCTCAAGGTGCCATGTAGACCAGGACAGCCTCAGAGGTAACTCTGAACTTCTAATCCCCTGCCTCCACCCTTCCAATGCTGGAATTAGCCACTCCTGGCGAAGCTTTGTCTTTTTTTTAAAAAAAAAAAAAAAAAAAAAAAAAAAAACCTGCCAGGCGGTGGTGGCGCACACCTTTAATCCCAGCACTTGGGAGGCAGAGGCAGGCGGATTTCTGAGTTCGAGGCCAGCCTGGTCTACAGAGTGAGTTCCAGGACAGCCAGGACTACACAGAGAAACCCTGTCTCAAAAATAAAAATAAAAATAAAAATAAAAATAAAAATAAAAATAAAAATAAAAATAAAAAAAAAGACAAAGCTTCATTGTGTAGCCCTGGCTGTCCTGGAAGTCACTAAGGAGACCAGGCTGGCCTCAAACTCACTCAATCCACCTGCCTCCTGAATGCTCTCTGGTATGGCAATTTCTGCCCTAATCATTTAATAAGAACATATAGAACCTGTCCTGTATGAAACATCTCTCACCTGCAATCCTAACGCTTGAGAGGATTCATTATAAAGAATGATGTTTTAACAGATCACAAAGCACTAGAAGAGATGTTCTGAACCAAGCCAGTGAGATGGCTCAACAGGTAAAGGCAAACCCAGAGGCCTAGCTACACAGTAGAGAATCAACCTCTAAAAGTTGACTCTAGGAAGCCGGGCGGTGGTGGCGCACGCATTTAATCGCAGCACTTGGGAGGCAGAGGCAGGTGGATTTCTGAGTTCGAAGCCAGCCTGGTCTACAGAGTGAGTTCCAGGACAGCCAGGGCTACACAGAGAAACCCTGTCTTGAAAAAAAAAAAAAAAAGTTGACTCTAGGGTTGGAAAAATGGCTCAGTAGTTAAGAGCGCCTACTGCTCTTCTGAAGGTCCCAAGTTCAAATCCCAGCAACTACATGGTGGCTCACAACCATCCCTAACAAGATCTGATGTCCTCTTCTGGAGTAGCTACAGTGTACTTACATATAATAAATAAATCTTAAAAAAAAAAAAAAGTTTCCTCTAACCTCCACTTTCATACATTGGGGTATATGTGCTCTCTCACGCAACTCTAGAGCTCTCTCTTTCTCCTCTTTCTCTCCCTCCCCCACCCACTCAAACTAAGACACAGCTGGCCTGTAATCCCAGCATTCAGGTGTAGACAAAGGATCAGACGTTCAAAGCCAGCTGGGCTAGAGACCAGGGGTTGCAGGGGTGAGATGGAAGGAGAAACCCTAAAGATTCAAAGATTCACTAAAAATTACTGGAAATATAAAGCCAGACAGATGCAATGTTTGAAGGTTTCAGGAACCTGAATTACACCAGGTGACAGAATGATGCTATAATAATGACTGGCAATAATAGCAGTCTATACTTCAGCGTGGTCTGCCAAGATACAAGTCTGATCATGATACAACAGCTGTGATATCATCCTCAGTCTAAGTTTAAGTGCTTCTTAAGGTACTTCCTGCCCTACTTGCCATCAAGTCTCCAGTCATTTGGTAAATAATACACAGGCGCACACACATAAAGTAGGGCTTGATGAGCTGAGTCCCTTTCTTGTGAAACTTTCTTGGAAGCCTAATAAATGATTAAGAGATTACAGACCATCATTGCGTGAACAGGAGGAACAACCAATAGAACAGGCAGTAATGACTGAAATGGAAACAGCCAGCAGTAAGTCTTCCTGAAACCCCATAGTCTCTTCCTACAGAACACCAAAAGGCAATGGGACACAAATATAATCCAAGCTTTAATTTTCACCTGGGGTTTGTTCACCAGTCTGAGAACAATCAGGATACTCATTCATCTATGTCTTTACAAACGGTTTTGGAGATGAACCATTACCTTTTTATTTAAAGGAAGATGATGCTGGGGATAGAACCCAAGGTTTGGTGCATGCTCCCAAACATTCTATCAGAGTTACACACCTACCCAACCCACAGACACTATTTAACAACTTTCATTATTACATTCATTCTAGGAAAAGTGTAAGGCTAGTTAGTGCTAAGAATCTTACACCCAACTATATTATTAAGTTCATTATCAGAACTGAGGCTCAGTATAGCTCTAACTTAGTGTGAATGAAGTCTTTAGTTCAATCCCAAGCGATGGGAACAGGACTTTGTTGGCCACGGTGGTAGCTGTACCACCAGCACTTGGGAGTGAAAACAGGAGTAGCAGAAATTCTAGTTAAGTTTTAAAAAAACAGTTGTGGTAACTCATACCGGAGTATCTGCTGAAGGATGCAAAGGCAGGAGGAGCACAAGTTCGAGATCAGCCTGGGTTATTTATTTATTGGGGGGTGGGAGGGAGAGTGAGAGTGAGATAGAGCGAGAAAGCAAGCTCAGAAGAGCATTTGGTCTAGTCTGACAGAGGTTCAAGGTTCAAGTCCCTGCACTCACACAGCAGCTCACAACTGTCCATAACACTGTGGTACACAGACATGTATAGGAGCAAAATACTTAAACATAAATCTAAAAAGATTTTAAAATAAACTAAAATATTAAATAATGTATTAATTTCACCACTGGGTATATCTTCTGTGTGTCTTTAATCCCAGCACAGGCAAACAGATCTCTGTGAGTTCAAGGCCAGCCTGGTCTACAAAGTAAATTCCAGACCACAGAAGACTATATGGTAAGACCTTGTCTCAAAAGTCAGATTAAAAAAAGTTTCACAGAGCTGGAGACATGGCTCAGTCAGTGGATAAGAGCACTGACTGCTCTTCCGAAGGTCCTGAGTTCAAATCCCAGCAACCACATGGTGGCTCACAACCATCCCTAATGAGATCTGATGCCCTCTTCTGGAGTGACTGAAGACAGTTACAGTATACTTACACATAATAAATAAATCTTTTAAAAAAAAAGTTTCAGCCGGGCAGTGGTGGCGCACGCCTTTAATTCCAGCACTTGGGAGGCAGAGGCAGGTGGATTTCTGAGTTCGAGGCCAGCCTGGTCTACAGAGTGAGTTCCAGGACAGCCAGGGCTACACAGAGAAACCCTGTCTCAAAAAAACAAAAAACAAAACAAAACAAAAAAAAAAAAAGTTTCACAGATTCAAGGTCATTCTCCGTTAATGAGTTTTGAGGTCTAAACTACGAGACCTTTTCTCCCAGAACCACTCCAGTGAATTTAATCCAATTTAGTCCCTTGACTAAAAGTCAAACTAGAACCAGGGGCTCAGCTTAGTGTCAGAATGTTTCCTTACCATGCTCAGGTTCTTATTCCACCCAGAGAACTGATTATTGAAAAAAAAAAAAAAAAAGCCGGGCGGTGGTGGCGCACGCCTGTAATCCCAGCACTTGGGAGGCAGAGGCAGGCGGATTTCTGAGTTCGAGGCCAGCCTGGTCTACAGAGTGAGTTCCAAAACAGCCAGGGCTACACAGAGAAACCCTGTCTCAAAAAACCAAAAAAAAAAAAAAAAAAAAAAGTCAACCCTGGGTTCAATCACCAGCAGGACAAAAATTAAGCCAGCATAAATCAACAGTAAACTTCAGTTTCATAGGATCTGAAACCCTTTTTTGGTTTCTGTGTGAACCAGGCTGGAATGTAGTACACATACACACATTCGAGCAAAACACGTATGTACATAAGTTAACATGAGTAAGGAGCAAACCAGCTGGAAGATGGGTCAGTTGTTCAGATCACGGCAGAGCTTACAACTACCTGGAACTCCAAGTTCAGGATACCAAATACCCTCTTCCTGGTCTCTGCAAGTATGCATGTGTTGCACAAGCATAAATGCAGGCCCATACACATGAAGTAAAAATAAATCTTAAAAACCAAATGGCTGGAAGGTGGTGGGGCATATCTTTACTCCTAGCACCTAGAAGCCAGAGACAGGCAGATCTCTATGAGGCCAACTTGGTCTACAGAGTCAGAGAAACCTTTGAAATACCCAACTGTGATGTTTGTATGCTTGGCCCAGGGAGTGGCACTATTAGGAGCTGTAGCTTTGGATTAGGCATGTCACTGTGGGTGTGAGCTTTTAATACCTTCTTCCTAGCAGCCTTCAGATGAAGATGTAGAACTCTCAGCTCCTCCTGCACCATTCCTGCCTGGATGCTGCCACGCTCCCACCTTGATGATAATGGACTGAACCTCTGAACCTGTAAGCCAGCCCCAATCAAATGTTGTCTATAACGTTTGATTCCCTTGGTAATGGTGTCTTGTTCACAGCAGTAAAACCCTAACTAGAATACCAACCAACCAAAAAAGAAAGAAACAAACACCTCCACTGCAATCCTAAAGATTACAGATACATAATACCCCCAGATCAAGCACTGTTTCAAATAAATTAGTCTAGTTGGGATCCATTTTCTATCACTCCACTTCGTGAAGAAAAGTCAAGAGAAAGTGATTGGGTAATAAAATGTAAAAACCGCTGGGCGGTGGTGGCGCACGCCTTTAATCCCAGCACTTGGGAGGCAGAGGCAGGCGGATTTCTGAGTTCAAGGCCAGCCTGGTCTACAGAGTGAGTTCTGGGACAGCCAGGGCTACACAGAGAAACCCTGTCTCAAAAAAAAAAAAAAAAAAAGTTACAACCAAGAGATAGCTTTTCTGATATTCAGTTTTGTTTTGTTTTTTTAAGATATTTTATGTGTATGAATTTTTGTAAGAACGGATATGGCACACATTATGTGCCGGTTGGTTCCCTTGGAATTGTGGTTATGGATGGTTATGAGCCACCATGTGGGTGATAGGAACTGAACTGATCCTCTGCAAGAACAGCTATTTTTTAATGCTGAGCCATTTCTCCAGCCTCTCCACTGCGGTTTTTTAAAGTTTTATATAATAAACAGTAACTTTCTTACAGCTGGGGGTGTGGCTCACTGACAGAGGGCTTGGTTCAGTTCCTATCACTATACAGAAAAAGTAAATAAAGTGAGCATTACAGAGAGGAAAACAAAGTTCTGACAACTAATATTGTCACCTGTCAGAAGCAGGCAGATCCAAGGCAGGGACACATCAATTCTTGAAAATAACAACAAAAAAAGATGACCAAAGACACAGACCAACTCCAACACAGAACTTTCATTCTTTTCTGTAATTACATCCCGTCAGCCCCTTTCCATCACATCATCACTTCAATTATCCCTTTGTATCTTTACAATTACCTGTCTATACCAGTTAAGTTCACACTGGATTGTTTCTGTGCTCCACTAATGCCCACATTCCTTCACACTAGGGTTCAAAAGACCAGTTATTCTCCCATAAAGCCTTAAGCTGCTAAATGACACCATTATTTACAGAGCTTTTATTAACCAGTTACTACAATACCTTTCTTATCCCTGCTTCTCCTCCTCCTTCCCCATAGTCTGAATGATAAGCTCCTTTACCTTTTTAACACTTTCTTCTTCCTCTTGGCGTTTCTCATAGTGTGAGAAGTCATCAAAAATGGAAGTGGTGTGCTTGTAGCTGGCTATGATTTTCAACACCTGCTTAGCTTTTTCCAGAGGCACTTCCTGAGTGTCCCTAGAGTTGGTCACTGGTTTATTCTCGTTGTTCTCTAGACGAATGTGTCGCAGTTGGCTATTGGGAACGTCCTTCACAAAAATCCATCTGACATCAAAACGACCCTTCCATTTGTCCTGGGACCACACACCTGCACATGTGTTGTAGTCCACAGCAGATTTCATCTCTGCAACTCCACAGAAGTGTCCACTGCCGTTGACACTGAAAAGTAAGTACACGGGACCCTTCCCGTTCATGGACCGGTAGGCGGCATCCAGTCTCTTGTTACCATGCTCTGTGCTGCACCAGATATTATACTTAATGGAACGGTGGATATCGTCCTCAGAGTAGCTCTTAATGATGAAAACCCGGCCATGTTTCAGATTCCAGTCGAAATCTTTAGGGTTATAGTTATTAATGGACCGAAGTTTCTCCAACACTGGGTGAGGCTCTGAAGGAGTAGATCCAGAACCTGCCTGAGACTGTCCTACTCCATTACCATCCACCCCATTATGACCGAACCCACTGCCACGGTTCCGAGGTGCTACCCAGCGAGTTGGCTGAGCTGCCTGTTGCTGGACTGAGAGCTGAGCAGGCTGTGGTGGAGGTGGAGGCAATGGCTGTGTCTGTTGCCCTACTGATGTCTGAGCCACTGGTGGGCTATTATTGGCCTGCTGTCCTACAGGCTGAGGAGATCCCTGGGTTGGCTGACCTATATTTTGAACCAAAGCCTGTGAGGGGGCTTTGGCCACAGGACCCTTGTTATCCCAAGTTCCAATATCCATGTTATGCTTTATTGGGGGTGGTGGAAGACTTGATCCTGCAATGCCATTCTTGGTCTTCAGTTTAGGTTGTTGTTTTGCAGGCTTGCTAGCAATATCAGCCCAAGATGCTGGTTTTGGAGGAGCAATAGTAGCTGGAGGCAAACTACTAGAAGCCACAATGTTACTAGTGATGGACCCACTACCAACAGCAGAGCCTACAACTTTTGGAACACTGCTTGCAACTTCTGTGCTACCTAGTTTCAGTGCTGCCATCCCTTGGTCTATAGTATTCATGCCAGGAGCTTTATTGAGGGTCTCATTGGCAAAAGCTGACTGTCCATCAATCATGGCTCCACCTAAGGAGCTAGGTGCATAAGCATAATTGCTACTATATCCAGAGCTTTGAGTAGACTGTCCCTGAGAACTGTTATTTCCCCATGCTGAGAAGTCAATCCCACTGGGAAAAAAATTAAAACCATGCTGACCAAGAAATGGAGTGCTACCTAGGGCTCCTGGTTGCCCAAACATTGCATCTGGTAGAAAATGGGGCTCTCCGTTGCTCAGTTGTCCATAAGAAGTTAGATAGGGCATGGCTGTGTCACCTCCAGTAGACCAAGCAGCTTCACCCAAAGAATAGGAAAAGCCAATGGAGGGGCTGTAGTAACTGGGTAAGTAGGAGTCTGACATGGCAGTATATGCATTATTCTGTGGAAGGAAAAAAGGCAGATACATCAAAACAACATATATATAATATAAATAGCAGAACTTTTCCTTCCACATCATTTACAACTCAAGGATTTGAGCCATCACTACAACAGGAGCAGTCCATTCACATAATCTTTCCCGAAACTTTCTGGCATTTTTCAACTATATGGAATTTGATGTGATAACTGAACTGCTTAAGCTTTGTAGTCCAGTTAGCCTCAAACTTAAGGCAAGCCTCCTGCCTCAGTTCTAAGTGTTGGGATTATAGGCATGTGACACCATATCTGAGGTTCTGGGTAAACACGTAAAGCCAAGCTAACACATGTGACACATATAGTAAATATACATTTTGGTGACTGTTCGTAGACAGTCTTACTATGTAGCTTTAGCTATTCTAAAATTGTCTATATAGATCATGCTGGGATTAAAGGAGTGTGCCACTGGGACCAGACAGATGGCTCAACAGTTAATAGCATTTGAGTACTTCCCAAAGACCCAGGTTTGGTTCCCAGCACACACATAGCAGCTAACAACCGTATGTTACCCCAGTCCCAAGAGATTTGATGCCTCCTTCTGTGAGCAATGCACACATGTGGTACATGACATACCTGTAAGCAAAACACACATACATATCTATATTTCTATTTCTATATCTCTATATGCACATATATACATACATTAAAAAAAAAAAGACATGTACCACCATGCCTACCAGTGGTTGCTCTTAGACAATCTCTCCTTATGTAGCTGGCAAACCAGGTGGCCTTATACTCCCAGAGATCATCAGGTCTCTGCCTCCCAAGAGCTAGAATTAAAGGTTTGCGCCACCATGCCCAGCTTTTATTTTTCCTAATAGGATTTTACTCTATATCCCAAAGAGGTGGGGCAACTTCTAACTCCTGCTAATCCAGGTCCAGTAGAGATGATATCTTTATTAAAACTACTTAGTTTGGGATTTAAAAAGAGGGAATTTTGCTGGATGGTGGTGGCATACACCTTTGAACTCAACACTTGGTAGAAACAGACAGATCTCTATGAGTTCAAGGCCAGCCTGGTCTACAGAGTGAGTTCCAGAACATCCAAGGCTATACAGAAAAATCCTGTCCGGAAAAACAAAAACCAAAAAGGGTAGGAATTATGGAAGGTCAGTGTTTGAGTTTCCCAACAGAAGAGCCAGATTTCATGACCCACGCCTATGACCCCAGCAATTGGGGAAAGTGGGGGAGGGATACAGGCATGAATGTAGAATTCAAGGTCTTTCTTATCTATACAATTTAAGACCTAACAAAACCAGATATGTCCAACAAGAACCTGATGCTCTCTTCAGATCTCTGCATGCACCAGGCACACATTTGCTGCACATACATACACACAAGCAAAACAAAACATAAAATAAATCCTAAATATGAGGGCCAAAAGATGGCTCAAAGGGTACAGATATTTGCTGTCCCGCGCCATAACTGGAGTTCAAACACCAGCACTCCATATGGTGACGAACTGGCACTGTCGAGTTGTCCTCTGACTTGTACATACATGCCATGGCAGGTCCACACCCACATAGGGAGATATGTAAAAACATAAACCTTGGTGAGATGGCTCAGTAGTGAGGCTCAAGAACCTGAGTTAGATCCCTGGAAACCACATGGTGAACAGAAAAACCCAATTTCTGCAAATTGTTCTCTACCCTCCACATCTGTATGGTGACACACACACGCCCAGCTTTTCTCCCTCTCCCTCTCCCTCTCCCTCTCCCTCTCCCTCTCTCTCTCCCTCTCCCCCTCCCTCCCTCTCTCTCTTTCTACGTGTGAGTGTAAGAAAACTTTGGGGGAAAACAAGCAAACAAACTAGAAATTTCTAGTCCAAATGTCTAATCTAAGCATTCTCCCCTCATAAACTAACAATGTTTACTAAGTAAACTGTACAATAATCTGGAAGAGAAATAGTAGTTTCCAAAGGACTTAAAATTTAGAGAGGGGCCGGGCGGTGGTGGCGCACGCCTTTAATCCCAGCACTTGGGAGGCAGAGGCGGGCGGATCTCTGAGTTCGAGGCCAGCCTGGTCTACAGAGTGAGCTCCAGGACAGCCAGGACTACACAGAGAAACCCTGTCTCGAAAAACCAAAAAAAAAAAAAAATTTAGAGAGAGCTGGGCAGTGGTCGCGCATGCCTTTAATCCCAGCACTTGGGAGGCAGAGGCAGACGGATTTCTGAGGATTTCTGAGTTCGAGGCCAGTCTGGTCTACAGAGTCAGTTCCAGGACAGCCAGGGCTCCACAGAGGGAGGGAAAAATTCAGAGAGGGGGAATTCATTTCCCATTTCATTTCACCTAGAAAACAAATAGCTACCATTTGAAATTCACACTACCTTTTGCATTAGAAGTAGAAAAATATAATACAAATAAGTCTATAACCTTAAATAATCAGAAATATGAAATTATGTACAATTACTCTTTACATCAAGGATACAGATTATTATTCGAAAGCCTTAATCATTCTTGATTTTAATAGTTTTGATAGATTTTGATAGTTTTGGTTGTTTTTTGCAAAAAAAAAAAAAAAAAAAAAATTCCTACAGAACTATTGGGCATGGTGATGTATGCCTTTCATCCCAGCACAGGAGAGGCAAAGGCAGGTAAATCTCTTATCAACTGGAAGCCAACATGGTCTACATATACACAGTTCCAAGGCATCCTGGGCAACACTGTTAAGACCCTATCTCAAAACTAAACTGAATGAACCTACAGTGTACAGAATAATCAAGTGAAAAACAAGAGGTATATAACATTGATTGCTATAAATGCATAGCCCAATTCAAAATAGTCTGCCTCAGTTGTAATGTTAGGTACTCATTATTTACCAATCCATTAGCTACCAATAAGTAGATCTGCTCTGAAAAGTCTTAGAAAACTAAGTACCTTAGGACTTAAACTTGTATAACCAAGGCCAGGAAACAGTATAAATTGTATTCTTTAACCTCTAAATACATCTATATAATAAAATTTTCAACTGATGGTGCCTTATGCCTTTACTCCTAGGATTCAGGAGAAAGAAGTAAACATCTCAGTGTATGAGGCTAGCTGAGACTACATAGGGAGACTCAAAAATTTTTTAAAAATTAAAAAAAAAAAAAGCATGAGGCTCTGTGTTGATGACACCTCATAAGTTACCTATTTTGGAGACAAGTTCTTACAAATGTAGTCATGGCTAGCCTAGAATTCTTTGGGTTGTTTGTTTGTTTGTTTGTTTTTTAAAGATAGTTTAAACCTCTGTGTAACAGTCCTGGCTGCCCTGGAACTCACTTTGTAGAGTAAGCTGGCCTCAAGCTTACAGAGACCCATGTTCTTCTACCTCCCAAATGCTGGGTCTAAAAACGTACATCATCATGTACAGGTTAGCCCAGAATTCTTAAGACCAAACTGGTCTTAAACTCAAAAGATCCACTTGCCTCTGTCTCCCTAGTCCTTGAATTAAAGGCATGAGGCACAATACTCAGCTCTGTGAATTACTCTTGATGATATACCACAAGAAAACAAAACAAAACCAGTCGCAGACCTTCCAGGTCTATAACCACACCTCAGTTTTTAAAGGTCATTAAGCTTCATCTTCTCTAAGGAAAACACAGTGCTCGCACCAGCACAGATTATGCTGAGAAATAGGTGAATGGTTATACTGAAATGGCGAGTTCACACATGCCACAGAGCTCAAAAATATGAATTACACAATACTTTATAAGAACTAACTAGAAGGGATTCTAAATGCTCCCACTCAGTTACAAAGATTAGGAAGGCAAACTGCATCATTAACAGCAACTATTAATACTTCATAATCCTAGCACTTGGGAAGCAGAGGCAGGCGGATTTCTGAGTTCGAGGCCAGCCTGGTCTAGAGTGAGTTCCAGGACAGCCAGGGCTACACAGAGAAACCCTGTCTTGAAAAAACAAAAGACAAAAAAAAAAAAAAAAAAAAACAAACAAACAAAAAAAAGAAGAAGAAAAAAAGGAATATCTACATATATATGTAACTAATCTTCCCACCAAAAATAATAAATGTCTCTCAAACATTTCTTGGTGGCGCTGGGAACTACACTAGAAGGACACACTGATGCATAAGCCTCTTCCACTGAACCCTACCTGACTGACCCTCCCTACACCTGCAATCATTCTTGGTCTGCATGTCAACTGTGTGCAACAGTGTTCAACCTCCTTGAATTCCACAAACACACCAGCCAAAAGAGCTAGGCACAAAGCTGTTCTCCATGGGATACTAAACAACCGAAAATCAAAGGAGCAAGCACCCAGCTCACTTTGAAATAGTTTGAATACACAGAGCCTCGTTAGAGACTAGGGCACAGCAGTTTTGTATAGGTGAAGTTCAGGTGATTACTCACTAGACTTTATTCAATACATTATCCCAATTTTCCTAAAAGACAAGGTTTTGTTTTCTTTAGAGCTCGGGCTAAACACTGGCCAGTATTCTTAAGCTGTGCACGGGATCCATTCCTGGCAAACAAGGGGCAATTACTCATGCCAGTATTATTGCTCTTATACAACGAATGTTATCAGTAACTATAGTCTCAGAGCACATGAGCTCTGTTGACTGCACAGCATATTTAATGTTTTATATAACAAATTAAAATAAGTTATATTAGGAAAGTCAGCCACCACTCGCCCCCCCACCCCCATACAAAAGTGAGACTGATAGGGCAGAGAAAGTCTAACAGTACAGTGTACCCTCAGATAAAATAGAACGATCAACTACTCACCGGCCTTGCCTGTGGGCTCAAGTAAGGTTCGAAATCATCATCATTTAGTCCATCCTTTTGATGCACAGAACCATTTTGTACTAGAGGGGAAAAGTCAAATTAGTAATGTCCTGGTCCGATGAGCTCCCTTCCAAATCCTCCAATTTCCATCCTCACCAGGAGGAAACCATGCTAGTCCGGAGTCACTTAGTTTGAAACTCCGGGGAATAACATGGGCGCCAAGGCTGAAGCGAGATCCGACAGTGAAAAAAGTCTCTCCACCCCGGAGCAAACTGATCTTTTTAAAAGGTCAGTTTATTGGCTCCTTCGAATTTCAATTCCCTCCGGCTTTCTCTACCCCCTTCACATGTGAGTTACTTCCAGAAAGTGATCCATGAGGAGGAAAAACAAAGGGCTCCTAAGACCTACGGGAACCGAAGGACCTGGTGCTTTTCGAAATGCATTCCACCCCCACCCGCTCATGAATTACTCGTTGTTAACGAAAAAGCTGCACGCCAGCTGCAGGAACACGCCAAAAGGGTCGAACGCCCGGCGCGAGGCACCTGCGAACCGAGCGGCTTCGAAAAGGTCCTTTCCCCGGGGCGCGTCCCCGAGACACCGCCCCCACTGCCCGGCGTACCCCCCCATGCCGGCCGGCGGCCACCGGCGGAGCGGGGCTTACCTTTGTTTCCTTGACCTTTTGGTCTCTGCGGGAGGAGGGGACGTCGCCGAGCAGCAAGTCGTCCAGGAAGAAAACGGAAAAGGAAAAACAAATGAAAGCAGGGCCGGAGCAGGGAAGAAAGGACCAGGCCTGGGGGAACGCGTGGTGAGGGGGAGGCGGGGAAGAGCGCTAGGCCGGCGAGCCGGCCGGGCAGCGCCGGCAGCGACACGAGGGAAGGAGAAGGAAACGAGGAAGGGAAACCCGGGCCGCTAATGGGAGGGAGCGCGGCGCGGCGGGCGAGACCCAGGGAGGAGCGGGAAGAGCGGGCCAGGCGGGGAGGCTCAGGGCGCGGCCGGCCTGAGGCCCGAATGCCGACCCGCGAGAGGCGCCGCCGCGGCCCGGCCAGGAGCGGCGAGCCCGGGCCTAGTGGGCCCCGTCTCGCCTCACACAATGGCCGAGACATGCGGACTGGGCCTGTACCTGCTCCAAGAGGCTGCTGGCCGACATGGCTCTCGGATCCTCACTGGTAACGACAGTGGCGGACTTCTCGTCGGGACGGCGGCGGCGGCGGATGAGCCCCGACGGCGGGAGCAGAGGGCGCGGCGGCGGCTTTTGTCCCTGACACTCGGAGCCTCGGCGGACGCAGCGGAGACACAGCGCGCGACTCGGGCTCCGGCTCCGATTCAGCGACGCTCTAGCCGGAGAGCTCAACGCTCGTCTCTATGCTCTGGAGCGCGCGCCCCCACCTAGCAGCCGGAATGTGGGAGCCGAGCGGCAGAGATGGGCAGCGCGCGCGGCGCGAGCGCTGACTCTCACATTCACTAACCCACGCGGAAGGGCCGGGCGCGGAGCATCTCGGGAAGGTAGAACCGTGCCCGTGGCGCCCTCTGGTGGGCTGGAGGAGCGGAAGCGGCGCGCGCGGTCTCCCCCCCCCACTCCCCCACCCCCGCTGCTTTGGGCCTAGGAGCACTGGGTGGCCGGGGTCGCGACTGTAGTTTTTTAACAAACACCTAGAAAAAAATTGCTTTGCCTTAAGAAAACACGCAGAAGCCCGTTTCCTAATGTTGCAGAGGCTACTACTACATGCAAAACTTGAGCCCTAATTCATAATTGCATTTGATAAGTCTGCCCCAATTTGAAAAGGTACCAGAAGAGAGGTCCTAAGAGCTCACAGGGAAAACTTCATGGAGGTTGGCCCAGAAGACACCTGCGCCCTTCCTTAGGGATTATTGTCACCTTCTTTTCTCAGGGAATGAAAAAAGGAAGCACCCAGAAGCTGCGCTTCCACTAAATATTAAAAACCCGTCCCTCATTGCCCTTCACACAAGACCCTTTTGGCTTTTGAGGGAGAAAAAATATACAGTCCCTTTGCAGAGAAGTCAGTGACCCCAAAATCATCTAGTAAGCTTTATTTCCAAGAAAAAGACACCTCATATATATGCACACAATGTCACACATACTTCCATCAAGTCTGTCAGACCCTAATAGGATATATTCTTGATCTGAGGACAGGAAAATGAACGCTATTCCAGTATGTGCTGTGTGCAGGGCTTTGTCATTAAGTGCTTTCTGATATATTGAATTTAGAGACTTTCAACAAGTTTAAAGTGGCTGGGAAAGTCGAGCTTAAGCGTGCTGCCAAAGTTATCAAGCTAGTAAATAGATCTGGGCTTTTGACACAAAGAACAACATAATATCCTTCAACACCGAAAAGAAATCATGTATTCATGAACATTGAATACATGACGATCTAAAGGATAAGCAAAGACTTTTGTTTGTAGAGTTTTTTGTTTGTTTGTCTGTTTTGAGACAGAGTGCCTGTAGCTGTCCTCGAACTCTCTAGATAGAGCAAGCTAGCCTTGAACTCATAATTGTGCCTGCCTCTGCCTCCCAAACGCTGTTAGCAAAGGCATGCACCACCCAAAGGCATTTTTAATTTAAAAAAAATCACTCTGTTCAGGGATATTTAATAGTAGATTTTGTTATGGCAGACAGTAGACACCTGAGCAATGCAATATTGTTAACCTAATACCATCCACTTGCTAGACAGAGAAGGTTTTGATTTGACAGACTCGAGGAAAAAGCCAAGACTCTTGGAATTTACTTCATAAACCACTCAGAGTGCAAAGTGCTTCTTTTCTGCTTATACTCACATTTACGGCTTAAATGAAGATCAGACACGAAAGTTGAAGAACTTAGTAATTCTTAGTAAAATGTCAAGTCTCAGAGTGGAGATCCCACTAACTGAATGAGAGAAGCCTAGTAATGCTTTTTATGAAAGGATAATTAGCCAGCCAACCTCACGGCTCCGATGTGTATATAAACAGTATCAGCAATTGCTGCATTTGGAGGCCGCATGATTTTGTAAAAAGAGAATTAAACTAGAAATCATCTCCTGAGAGCAAGAGAGAGTCTAAACACTGGTCTCCAGAGTCCAGATACAACACTAGGAAAATTATTACACCTGTCTCAGATTCCCTCCCTCAAGACAGGATAATACCACCTCCCTAACAAGTTTGTCACAAAAATAAAGGTTAAAAAAATTGAAAGGGAAAAGAAATGAATAAGTTGAAAACATTAGAAAATGTTAGGTATGCTGTGGGTTCCTTTCCTGTGATCTCCTTAAGGGATGGGGATTGGAGGGAGTGCTTCTGACATTTCTTCAGGTACAGAGAGCCTTGATTAGCTCCTGTGAGATCACCTTTTCTGCAGGAGTTTCCAGTTAAAAGCTAAAATATCCTTGTGGGGAAAAGTAATGCTAATCCTGGTTGGTTTCATAGCCGCCTACATAAACAGAACTTACCAACCTGATATGCATAATCTCTGGGAGGCAAGAAGGGAAGGCTGGAGTGGATGGTAGTATTTTGGGGCTTGGTGATTTCTACCCAGGAACTGAGTTTAGGTTCTAGTCTAGGCCCTGCCACTGGAGCATTTTAACAGCATCTACTGAACGCTTAGCAATGTGCTAGGGAGAGAAACTTGCAGTTCACTTTCCCCTGGAGTTTATAGACTAGTTCAAGACATTGAGAGCATGCAAATAGTTATTCAAAGTGACTCAGTTGTCGCTGTGCCAAGTGCAATGAGGAAGTCCAGGCAGTGACCTCCTCAGAAGAGTACGGAAGTCTTCCTGAGGAGTGAGCTGTAGCCCAGACTTGAAGGACCACGAGTTATTAACCAGACAAGGAAGGAAGCTCGCAAGAGCACACGATGTGCAAAGACCCTAAATGAGGAAGAGGCAGGCACCAGAGGGAGGGTGGCACCACAGGAGCCTGGAGAATTAGGCAGAGAAGCTGTAAGAACCTCATTCTTTTGCTACAAATTTTGGTCGGCCAATAAAAGGTTAAAGGTATAGTAAGTCCCAGTGCACTGTGGGAAAAGATTAGGGATTAGAAGATCATGACACTAAATCTAGGCCAAAATAATAGCAGCAAATCCAGTGTAAACTAACTTGTAGACACAACAGAAATCTAACCAGCCATGGTGGGCCATGCCTATAATACCAGTACATAGGAGGTAGAGGCAAGATACCTTCAAGGGCAATATTGCCTACATGAGAGACTATATAAAATCTCAGGGACTGGAGAGAATCTGCTCTCCATCTACACCTACATACATGTGGAGTACACACATACACACACAATTAAAAATGTAAATTTTGCCAGCCTTGGTGGCACATCACTATATTCTTAAATCTGTGAGGTCAAGGGCAGCCTGATCTACATAATGAGTTCTAGAACAGCCAGAACTGTGTAGAGAAATTCTGTCTGGAAAAGCAAAGCAAAGAAATGAAAAGAATAAATAAGTAAACTTTAAAAATAACAAACTCTAGCAGGGAGCCAGGCGGTGGTGGCGCAAACCTGTAATCCCAGCACTCTGGGAGGCAGAGGCAGGCGGATTTCTGAGTTCGAGGCCAGCCTGGTCTACAGAGGGAGGTCTAGGACAGCCAGGGCTATATAGAGAAACCCTGTCTCGAAAAAACCAAATCCAATCCCAGCGCTTGGGAGGCAGAGGCAGGAGGATTTCTGAGTTCGAGGCCAGCCTGGTCTAGAGTGAATTCCAGGACAGCCAGGACCACACAGAGAAACCCTGCTCGAAAAACCAAAACCAAAACAAAACAAAACAAAACAAAAAACAAAAAACAAAAAACGAAAAAAACCAAATCCAAAAAAACAACAACAACAACAACAACAAAAAAAAAAAAAAAAAAAAAAAACCAAACTCTATCCGAGCAGTAGTGGCACACGCCTTTAATTCTAGCACTTGGGAGGCAGAGGCAGGTGAATATCTGAGTTCGAGGCCAGTCTGATCTACAGAGACAGTACAGCCAGGGCTATACAGTGAAACCCTGTCTTGAAATAATAATAATAACAACAACAACAACAACCTCTAAAAAATAATCTCAGTTTATTTCAATCTTTCAGGTTGAAAGATGGCTTGGCCTTTAAGAGCACTTGTTGAGTGCTGGGCGGTGGTGGCGCACGCCTTTAATCCCAGCACTTGGGAGGCAGAGGCAGGTGGATTTCTGAGTTTGAGGCCAGCCTGGTCTACAGAGGGAGTTCCAGGACAGCCAGGACTACACAGAGAAATCCTGTCTCAAAAAACCAAAAAAAAAAAAAAAAAAAGAGCACTTGTTGCTTTTGCAAGTCTTGGGTTTGATCTCCGGCACCATACAGAAGCTAAAACCTTATCTGTTTATCTAAATCCAGGGGACCTGATGTATGGGATCTGGTGTGGCTTCTGATGTATTTACATACATGCACGTAAAACATTCAAACACATAAACCTTTTTGTTTTTCTTTTTTTTTAAAGATTTATTTATCCCATTTATATGAGTACACTGTAGCTGTTTTCAGACACCCCAGAAGAGGGCATCAGATCTCATTACAGATGGTTGTGAGCCACCATGTAGTTGCTGGGATTTGAACTCAGGACCTCTGGAAGAGCAGTCAGTGCTCTTAACCGCTGAGCCAGCCCTCCAGCCTCTTTTGTTTGTTTTTCAAGAAAGGATCACTTTATGTAGACCAGGCTGGCCTCAAGTTCATAGAGATATATCTGCCTCTGCTGCCTCCTGAGTGCTGAGATTAAAAGCCATGTACCACCACACTCTGCTAAAAATAAAATGTATTTAGCTAATTTATTATTAGTTTGGTGTATTTTTGAAACATATATTGTCCTGGAACATATGGCTGTCCTAGAACTCACTCTGAAGAGCAGGCTGGCCTTGAACTCATCAAGCTCTGCCTGCCTCTGCCTCCGCCTCTGGAGTGCTTGAATCAAATGTGTGCGAAGCTGTGCCTCGCCACTAAATTCCTCAGTAGCCCAGCTAGACCTTGAATTTAAGATCCTCCTGCCTCAGGTTCCCAAAGAGCTGAAATTACAGGCTGTTCCTATCTGATTTGGTTTTCTTCTGATTTTGTTTTCCTTCAGTGCTGAGTTCCAGGCCAGTCTGGTCTACAGAACAAGTTCCAGGACAGCCAGGGCTACACCGAGAAACCTTATCTGAGAAAAGAAAAAAACATACAAAGCCAGAAGCCAGGCATGGTAGCACCTGTGGTGGCACATGGGTATAATCCGAGCCCTTGGGAGGTAGAGTCGAGGTTAAGGGATGGTGCGAGGTCAGCCTCGTCTCTGCTCCAAGTTACATGGAGCCGGGGCCACAAGGAACCTTATCTCTAATTTTATTTTATTATTTCATTTCATTTCATTTCATTTTGAGGAAGTATCTCACTGGTAGCCCTGACTGGTAGAACTCCCTATGTAGATGAGGCTGATTTTGAACTCACTTATCCACTAGTCTCTGCTTCTTGAGTGCTGGAAATAAAGGTATGCACCACTGTACTCAGAAAAAAGCATCTTATTTTGAGACAAGGTGTTGCTACGTCACCCAGATTGGCCTAAATCCACCCAGCCCTGCCATCAAGCTGGGGTTAAAGGCATAGGCCACCATGCCCAGCTCATAGCCCACTTTTTTTTAGTATAGCTTGGGTCAGAAATAGGGGCACATGGGAGGTAGGGGGAAGTGCAGCTCTCAGTTGAAGACCAGCCAGATCTATACAGCCAGTTCTAGGACAGCCAGAGCTTTGTGGAAAGACCTGTCTCAAAACAAAATGACTAAGCCGGGTGGTGGTGACGCACACCTGTAATCCCAGCACTCTGGGAGGCAGAGGCAGGCAGATTTCTGAGTTCGAGGCCAGCCTGTTCTACAGAGCGAGTTCCAGCACAGCCAGGGCTATACAGAGAAACCCTGTCTCCAAAAAACCAAATAAAAACAAAACAAACAAAAACAAAATGACTCGGCTGGAGAGATGGCTCGGCAGTTAAGAGCATTTACTGTTCTTCCAGAGGTCCTGAGTTCAATTCCCAGCACCCACATGGTGGCTCACAACCATCTGTAATGGGATCAGATGCCCCTCTTCTGGTGTGTCTGAAGACAGTTACAGTGTACTCATATACATAAAATAAAGAAATCTTTAAACAACATTAACAGCAAACAGAGAAATAAAGCAAAGCAGAATGAACGAAAATAGGAAGCAGAGAGCTAGGGGAGGAGGAAGTGTCACTTTCCATAGGGTGGGGGGTTAGGAGAGCCTTCTCTAACAGGACGGCATGTGAAGAGCCTGGAGAGGAGTGAGGAAAGGAGCTGGAAGGCCATGTGGGGTGACAGAGACTGCAGAGGCAGAACCATACACGACGTGGCGAGCTTACACAGGAAGAACTCTCACCCAGTGAGCCATCTCCCTGGGCCCAGGTATGCTCTTAGAATCTGTGTGTTCTGGAAAACTTACCTGTGTACACAGTACGTGACAAAAGGTGTTTCAGAACCACATCTGGTGGTACAGACTGGTCATCCCTGCTTCTTAGGAAACTAAGAAAGGAAGGTCAAAACCAGCCTGGAGTCTCAGTCAGTCTCTCTCTCTCTCTCTCTCTCTCTCTCTCTCTCTCTCTCCCTCTCTCTCAAAAAGTAGAAGTCTGGAGCCAGTAAAATGGCTCTTATCACCCATAATGACCTGAATTCCAATTCTTAGGAACTACATTGTGAACCAAAAACAAACAAACAAACAAACAAAACAAAAACAACAACAACAAAAAAAAAAAGCCGGCAGTGGTGGCGCACGCCTTTAATCCCAGCACTTGGGAGGCAGAGGCAGGCGGATTTCTGAGTTCGAGGCCAGCCTGGTCTACAGAGTGAGTTCCAGGACAGCCAGGGCTATACAGAGAAACCCTGTCTCAAAAAACCAAAAAAAAAAAAGAAAAAAAGAAAAAAAAAAAAAAGAAACTACATTGTGGATGGCAAGAATAGACCTCCAGAAGTTTTCCTCTAATGTCATATGTGTGCTGTGGCCCTCCCATACACACAAAAAACAATGCATAAAAAGAGGTAAGAGGCCGGGCAGTGGTGGCGCACGCCTGTAATCCCAGCACTTGGGAGGTAGAGGCAGGGGATTTCTGAGTTTGAGGCCAGCCTGGTCTACAGAGTGAGTTCCAGGACAGCCGGAGCTACACAGAGAAACCCTGTCTCAAAAAAAAAAAAAAAAAAAAAAAAAAAAAAGAGGTAAGAGCCAGGCAGTGGTGGTGCACGCCTGTAATCCCAGCACTTGGGAGGCAGAGGCAGGTGGATTTCTGAGTTTGAGGCCAGCCTGGTCTACAGAGTGAGTTCCAGGACAGCCAGGGCTACACAGAGAAACCCTCTCTCGGGAGGGGGGGGGTAAGAGATCTGGGGCTACAGCTCAGTAGTAAAGGGTTTACCTTATCACATTCCAGCCCTAGGTGCAATCCCCCATACTGCACAAAATAATAATAATAATAATAATAATAATAATAATAATAACAACAACAACAACAACAATAATAATAATGTACTTAGTTCAGTGACCAATGGCGTTAGACTGGATTCTTAGCCAGTGAAACTGATAGTGTGTGAATGTAAGCTTCTATGTTTTGAGTCCTGACAATTCCTTTAGATTAAAAAAAAAAAAAAAAGATTGTTTCAAAATGTCAAATATGCAGGTTGGAGAAATGGCTCTCTGTGTAGGAGCATTGGCTACTCTTTAGAGGGCCCAGGTTCAATTCCTAGCACCTACACTCACACCCATCCGTAACAGGAGGTCCAGGGGACCTGATGTCCTTATGTGGCCTCTGAGGGTGCCAGGTACTCACAAAGTGAGGCAAATTGATACATGCAGACAAAACACTCAGACTCAAAAAATTTCTCTCTCTTTCTCCTTTGTTTTTTGAGACAGGGCTTTTCTGTGTAGTCCTGGCTGTCCTGGAACTCACTTAGGAGATCAGGTCCCTAACTCAGAGAGATTCTCCTGCCTCTGCTTCCCAAGTGCTGGGATTAAAGGTGTGCACCATCACCACCAGGCAAAATAATAAATCTATTAAAATATTTTTATAAATAATTTAGGGGCTGGAGAGATGGCTCAGCGGGTAGGAGCACCGACCGCTCTTCCGAAGGTCCTAAGTTCAATTCCCAGCAACCACATGGTGGCTCACAACCATCTGTAATGAGATCTGATGCCCTCTTCTGGGGTGTCTGAAGACAGCTACAATGTACTTACTTACATATAATAAATAAATAAATAAATCTTAAAAAAATAATTTAAAGTGGACAAGTGGGGCTGAAGAGAAGGATCAACAGGTTAGAGCACTTGCTCAAATCTGAGACCCAGGTTTAGTTTCCTGTACCCATAAGGCAGCTTACAACAGTCCTTGACCTCAGTCCCAGGAGTTAAGGCACTCTGTTTTGGCCTGTGAGGGCACCAGGCATTTGCAAAGTGAGTATCATAAATGCAGGAAAAACACTCGCACACATAAAAAATAAGAAAAAAAAGGGGGGGGCTGGAGAGACGGTTCAGTGGTTAAGAGCACTGGGTGCCCCTCTAGCGGTTCTGAGTTCGATTCCCAGCACCTACATGATGACTCACAGCCATCAATAACTTTAGTCCCATGGGAGCCAATGCCATCTTCTGGTGTACAGATAAAACACCTATATTCATAAAATATATGAATACATGAATCTTAAAAATATATTAATAAACAAAGACGGATGGGAGGAGTTATTATCGTGGCAGGGCACGAGAATCAAACTATGGCTTTTTAGGAGCTGAAGAGAAAAGTCGATGCAGAAGTGTGTGGATGGGAGATTCTGAATTCTTTCCGGATGTCTGCCTCAGTCCCACAGAGGGACAGAGAACAGACTTTGAAGAGGAAAGAGTCCCCTGGAGTCCCTGACAAACTTGGTTCTGGGTATTTACTTGAAACAGGATTTTGCTTTGGAACCCAACTGACCTCAACAGGTGGACCACACCACACCTGGCCACTGTGGTCGTTCATTAGCACATTATAGACAATACTAGAATCCTCAACTGGGTCCTTGCGCCTGCTAGGCAAGGGCTTTTAAATCACAATGTTGCCTCAACTCTAGGACTTCCCAGGGAAGAATTAGTCTAAGTGGAAGGAACCCCTAAGTGATCAACTATTAATCAACTATTAGGAAATCAACCAGAGGTGCAGGGACTGGCCTGCACTGGAACTTTCTCTCACTGAGTTTATCCTCAGGATTGATCACAACTTCATTTTTTTTTTTTCAAGATGGGATTTCTCTGTGTAGCCTTGGCTGTCCTGTAGACCAGTTTGGCTTCAAACTCAGAGATCCACCTGCCTCCCAAGATGTGTACAACCATCACTTTGTGCTTAATTTCAGAATTCAATCTTTTTTGGTGCAGGGGGATTCTTTTCCACCTCCTAGATAGTCCTCCATTGTGGGTCATTTCTGACTCAATGAGTCCATATTTCACAACAGTTTTGCTATTTACTTTTTTAAAGATTTATTTATTTATTTATTTATTATATGTAAGTACACTGTAGCTGTCTTCAGACACACCAGAAGAGGGTGTCCCATCTCATTACAGACACCATGTGGTTGCTGGGATTTGAACTCAGGACTTGCGGAAGAGCAGTCAGTGCTCTTAACCACTGAGCCATCTCTCCAGACAACTACAGTATACTCTGAAGACAGTTACAGAGTATACTGTAGCTATCTTCAGACACACCAGAAGAGGACATCAGATCTCATTACAGATGGTTGTGAGCCACCATGTGGTTGGTGGGGTTTAAACTCAGGACCTTTGGAAGCGCAGCCAGTGCTCTTAACTGCTTAGCCATCTCACCAGCTATTTTTTTTTGCTATTTATAATACCATCTGAAAAGACAGTTCAGTTGAGGGTATATATATATATATATATATTTATCCAGACAACCTGGGTTGGGTTTCCAGCATCCACATGATAGCGGACATCATATCTAACTCCAGTTCTAGCGGATCTGAAATGCTCTCTGACTGACCACTTTGGATACCAGACATGTGTGAATTGCACATACATACTCATAAGAACAATTATACACATAAACTAAAATAAATACATCTAAAACAAACAACCCTCTTCGACCAGCAAGATGGCTCAGTGCTTGTGGCCAAGCCTAGTGAACTGAATTTGATCCCTGGAGCCCACATGGTGAAAGGAGAGAACTGATTCCTGAAAATTGTTCTTTGACAAAGATGCTGTGCACCCTGGCATGCCACACACACACAAGAACACTATCTGTACATTTTTTTTTAAATAAAATCAGTACTCTCCATATAGACTTACCGTCCATGTCTTTCATGAAATGGGACAAAACACCAACATTAAAAGAATCATCTGATATTAGTTTCAAAAATACTTTCATTGATCTTAGCTCCCCCACTACTAAGGCAGGTGAGGGAAGTACACACCAAAGTGGCTTTGAATCTTGAATGTCTGTCATCCATGGGGTGGGAGCACAAACAAAAGCAGAGTGAACTTTGGGTTTGGGGTGTGGAAGCCTAAATTTCTGGTTTGTGAGACAAGATCTTGAAGCTTGCTAGCCTCCTGCATCTGCCTTTTGGGGCAGGGGCCGCAGACATGCATGCAACACCGCTCTTTAGAAGCTTTAATCCCAGTGCTTGGGAGGCAGAGGCAGATGGACCTTTATGAGTTCAAAGCCAGGCTGCTCTACATTGGCATGTTGAAGGGCAACTAGGGTATACAGAGAACTGCCTCGGATTAGTCGGATTAGCCGAACCCAGTCATACCCCAAGCTGAGTGAGGGGCTTGATCTTTCGTGCTTAACTCCAGGCCCAAAGACCATAGCTACATTCACCTCAACATAATGTGCCTTCTCACCAGGGGTGGCCTCACCTCTGTGACTTTGCTAGCCGGCTGAAACTTAGGAACTAAAGACTCAGAGTCCTTCTCAATGCTTAAGATAGAACAGGATTAGAAAAGAAACCAATGACATTAAAATAAGGTTGACTTTCACTATGGTGGCAGCCTTATGGTGCACACCTTTATTTTTTGTTTTTGTTTTTGTTTGGTTTGGTTTGGTTTTTCAAGACAGGATTTCTGTGTGTAGCCCTGGCTGTCCTGGAACTCACTTTGTAGACCAGGCTGGCCTCGAACTCAGAAATCCCCTGCCTCTGCCTCCCAAGTGCTGGGATTAAAGGTGTGCGCCACCACCGCCACCACCGCCCAGCTGGTGCACATCTTTCTTTTTTTTTTTGGTTTTTCAAGACAGGGTTTCTCTGTATAGTCCTGGCTGTCCTGGAACTCACTCTGTAGACCAGGCTGGCCTCGAACTCAGAAATCCGCCTGCCTCTGCCTCCCAAGTGCTGGGATTACAAGCGTGCGCCACCACACCCGGATGGTGCACATCTTTTTTTTTTGTTTGTTTGTTTGTTTGTTTGTTTGTTTGTTTTTTTGAGACAGGGTTTCTCTGTTTAGCCCTGGCTGTCCTGGAACTCACTCAGTAGACTAGGCTGGCCTTGAACTCAGAAATCCGCCTGCCTCTGCCTCCCAAGTGCTGGGATTACAGGCGTGCGCCACCACACCCGGATGGTGCACATCTTTTTTTTTTGTTTGTTTGTTTGTTTGTTTGTTTGTTTGTTTGTTTTTTTGAGACAGGGTTTCTCTGTTTAGCCCTGGCTGTCCTGGAACTCACTCAGTAGACTAGGCTGGCCTTGAACTCAGAAATCCGCCTGCCTCTGCCTCCCAAGTGCTGGGATTACAGGCGTGCGCCACCACGCCCGGCTGGTGCACATCTTTAATCCCAGCACTTGGGAGGCAGGGGCAAACAGATCTCTCTGAGTTCAAGTCAGCCTGGCTGAGTGAGTTCCAGAACAGCCAGGGCTACACAGAGAAACCCTGTCTTGCAAAACAAACCAACCAAACAAAAAGTCTGGTTAGCTGCAAAGATGTCTGGGTATGAACTTCTTGAGAACAGGAATTGTCGACAAGATCAGTGTCTAGCACAAAACCTCCATCTTCATGGCACCTATTGGGGGCCTCAATGACGCAATCGATTGGTGTTCAGCACTTATACATAGACAGTACTCAACAGATGTTTATTTAATGAATGGCTAGAGAAAAGATAGCTACCATCAAGTCAGCCTGAGGAGTAATTTCATTGCAACTGCCTATTCACATATCAGCATCTTGCATGTGTCTCACCCCATCTAAAATGATATAGACCAGGGCTACAAATAACACAGCTGCTAGCAACAACAGCAATCGGAAGACCAGGGAAACAGCAAGGCTGTGTAAGCCACCCGCCAAAATGTTTTAAAGAGGCTGTCTCAAGAAGGAAATCTGACTTTGGAAGCATGGTACGCACACGATCTTTAATGCAAAACAGCTGTGGTGAGTGAAAAGCGGCCCTGAGGGAGCCTGCCTCTATTCTCTAGGGCACCTCCCGTGTCCTGAACTGGCCCGCCCATCTCTGGACAAGAGAAATGACCTGAAGGGCACAACCAGCATGAGATGTGGCTTTCTAGGTTCAAGTAACAGTTTCAGTCTGAAGACTGAAACTTGTAGGGCTGGGGATGAGGGTGCTTGCCACCAAGCCCGACAACCTGAGTTCAGTCCCCAGGACCCAGGGTGAAAGGAGACAACAGACTCCTACAGGTTGTTCTCTGACCTCTGCACACGTACCATAGCAAGCTCTCCATCACACACTCACACACACACACACACACACACACACACACACACGGATAAATAAGTGTAATAAAAATTCCTATGTATTAACAGACAGTCTAAGGAAGCCAAAAAATAAACTCCTTCTTTCACTAATAATGTATAAGAGACCAAAAGCTTGTCCTAAACAGCATTTTTTGAGACACGATTTCATATATCCCAGGTTAATCTTGAACTTACTATGTATGAGCTTGAATTTCTAAGTCTCCAGTCTCTATTTCCCAAGTGTTAGTATTAAAGGTATGTGCCCCCATGCCCAGCTTGTTTCCTGCTGGAGACTGAACCCAGGGTTTCATGTATGCTAGGTGAACACTCTACCAACTCAGTTCTGTCCCCAGCCTAGTTAAATATTCTGAAAAGAAAAGTCCAGGGTTTTTTTGTTTTGTTTTGTTTTTGTTTTTGTTTTTGTTTTTCGAGACAGGGTTTCTCTGTGTAGTCCTGGCTGTCCTGGAACTCGCTCTGTAGACCAGGCCAGCCTTGAACTCAGAAATCCGCCTGCCTCTGCCTCCCAAGTGCTGGGATTACAGGCATACGCCACCACGCCCGGCTATAGAAAAGTCCAGTTTTAAAGCTGAAACAAATCCGAATAGAGTTCAGAAACCATACTCTTCAGGGTCTTCAGAGTGACCCCTGAGGGCTTCCCTGGTGACGCGTGGCCATCTAAGAGATGGGAGGTGCAACTTTCAGTTGCTTACAGGGTTTTCAAACCTGCAGGCAGGAAGACAGAGATCCTTCTCTATTTTCTTTTTAAACTAATGCCAAAATTTTGCTTTTAATAATAATGATAAATCCTCCGACTTCTAAGCTGTGTGCTTTTCTGACCTATAAAGTTACCTGGAGACTGTCTATATAGTAAACAATACAATTAAAGACATCAGAAACTGCTCACTCTTCCCCAAACCCTGCAGAGAATCAATGGGATCATAGCAGAAAAAGTGACCTAGTAGTTCTGAATGTACAAACAGCATTTAAAAAGAAGCCCCACACCCAGACGTTAGGAACACTCCTGTCAAACTTCTTACAATGTCACAGACAATGTCTCTTTCCCAGGAAGTCCAGCTCACTCAGGAGACATCTAGTCCACGCCTCAGGAAAGGCTGGGGGTGTTACCAGTCTTCCCTGCCAAGCCTAAGTCATTTTATGAGTTCTGTATCTCACAGCAACATCTGTGGTATGAAGAGGTGAGACTCTCACGGGGAACGAAGGCAGGCAGGCACCTGTCCCTGCTGTCTGCGGAGTGCTGCAGAGCGTGGGATACAGCACACTCAAGTAAGAGGAGGGCAAGCACCAAGTAAATGACTACTTTTGGTTCCAAAGCCAAAACAACATGTCACACACACACACACACACACACACACACACACACACATGCAGGGCTCCACCAAAAATAGCAGCTGGTCTACATGAGGGACTCTGCCATTCCTGGAATCAAGAAACAAAAAATGATGGCCTCGGAGCCCCACCTCTATGACAGCCACAGTCCAAGAGCTACAACAATTTATACTACATCACAGTCTGCAAAGGAACGAACTAATAATCCTTGGTGAGGAGGCTGAGGGCTTTGACAAGGCTGGGGGCAAGATGAGCTATCCCAAAAGCACAGCTGTGACAATCTTTTGATTGCTGTGTATCTTTCTATAATCTCTGGCCTCTTCTGAAAGTGGCACCCAACCCTCAGAGAGCTTGAGGGGCGTCGGCTGCACGTCTGGAAGACCGCTCCTTGCCCCCTCCTTGTCAAAAGGCTTCCCCCTTTAAGCTGCTGACCATGCCACTTCCTGCCCTAAGCAGAGCTAATTTCCTGTTGTTTCAGAGCTTTGCATTGGCATCTGAGGCCGTCACATCCCGGGTACAGAGCTGGTCGTCTTCTGGTGTCAAATCTGTGTTCCATGGTCTGGTCAATGCATCTTTGCAAGAGTGAAACCATGCATGTATGGACAGACAGACTATTCTGGAAAGGATTCCTGGTTATTTTGACACCTCCCCTAAAAGCAATTACCTTCCTTGAGGAACGGTGACTCAGATCCTGTGTGGCCTGTCCCTAACTTCTGGAAAGGTAGCTTGTTCTGTCCGTTTGTCAGTGAGGGAGCAGGAGGAACCCATCATTTTCAGTTACAACGAGATTTGGTAGTTTGTTTCTTTTCTTTCTTTTTTTTTTTTAAAAAAAGGTTCTATGTGGAAATGAGTGGGACAATGATAAAAATAAACATAATTAAAATTCCAAACCAAACCACAGCTCTTGGCCCCATCCCCAGTCAGTCCTCCAAGACCACAATCTCCACATTGTGGACCTGGTGCTGGTGGTCTTCCATTTCGGCTACCACTTTCTCCTCAGTCCTCAACTCCGTCTCCAAGATGACTGCTTTGCCGTCAGTGTCGTCAGCCTCGGGGTCTGGGGCAGGGTCGATTTCGATGATGGTCTGCCCATCCTCAGAGGTGCTTTCTACGGCCTGGATTGCTGATGTCAGGCCAGACTCCATGGCTACCAGCTCCACAGGGCTCACCATGGTGGCCATGCTGCCCAGGGCACTCCCATCCTGCACAGAGGTGGAGCTTAGCAGTGCCAGACTTGATGAAGGGTGGATGGTCACTGTGTCTGGTGAGCTGCTCTTGGCAGAGGAAACCACTGTGGCATAGCGGAAGAGCTGAGGGCCAGACGGCAGCGTGTGGACAGTCACAGGACTGGAGCCCTGGCTGAGGGTAGCCACTGGGATGTTGCCCATGGAGAAGGACTGGCCCACAGGGGTGATGGTGATGGGAGAGATGACAGTAAACTGAGGCTGCTGGACAGGAGAAGGGCTCAGGACGGTGGTGGAGGCTGGCCGCTGGAGCCGGGGTCTCTTTGGAGGCTTTGGGGTGCTCACAGGCATCAGCACCACGTTTTGAACCGTCTGGGATTTCAGTCTGGGATCTTGGGCTTGCTTTTTTTGCTCCTCCAACTGCCGTTCCAAGTCTATGGGGAAAAAACCAAAACCAACCAGACTTTGTGGAAAGAAATGTCATGTTGGGAATATTCACCAGGGGTTGGGAGACACAGGATCATGTCCTGGTCCTTCCTTATGTAACCTCAGGCATGTCACACCACTGTTTCCCAAATGACTCCCAGAAAAGATTCTTTTTTTTTTTTTTTTTAAAGAAAAAACCCTTCAGGAATTGCACTTAATGCGAGATTATGGGCCCAGCAACAGTTCAGAGCCTTTAAACTGTGCTCTTACTCACCACACACTCTTCTGCAAATTTTTCATCTCTTGCCAAAACACAAATCCAAGAAGCTCCCATGGTCCTTTTCACAAGTATGATTCATACTCAGGACCGCCAGCATTCTGAGGATGTGCCTTAGCACTGAGCTACAGCTCCCAGCCCGCACATATGCAGACATATAAGATTAATTTTTTTATTTTTAATTACTTGTGTGTCTGAGAGAGAGAGAGAGAGAGAGAGAGAGAGAGAGAGAGAGAGAGCGCACATGAGCGCAGGTGCCTGTGGAAGCAGAGAGGGGTCAGATGCCCCCAGCTAGAATGTCAGGTGGTGTAGGTGCTAGAATTCTCTGGAAGCAGGGTTCTCTGGAAGAGGAAGAAGTATGCTCTCAACTGTGAGCTATCATTCCAGCACACCTGCATCTATCTTAAACTGTACATGTTTATGAGGCATAGTACATTTTTATTTTCCCTTCTGAGATTTTATGTGTGTATGTGCATATGTATGAGCACATGTGTATCCATGTATATGTGGATTCCTGTGCAAACAAGAAGACAAACTCAAGTGTCACCCTTAGGAGCACAGTTTATCTCCTTTAAGACAAGGTCTCTCGTTAGCCTGCAACTCACCAATTCAGCTTGAGTGGCTGTCTCACAGGCTGAGTTGAGTTAAATAGTGTATCAATTAGAGTGATTGTTTAAGAGCACTTAAAGCAGAGATCAGTTTAATTGTGCTCTCCAGAGGGGGCATGTCCCACCTTCAGTCTTCACAGGTCTCCCCAGATCTACGGGGAAAGTCTTTGTGTTCTTCCTGCACACCTACACACCTGAGCATTTTCCTGTATTTATCTGTTCCTATGTTTGCCTTTCCTTAAGTTCCTTAAAGACCCTGAAGAGGCAGAGACTATTTTGTGCTGTATTACATTTCTTTTCTTTTTTTTTTTTGGATTTGGTTTTTCGAGACAGGGTTTCTCTGTATAGCCCTGGCTGTCCTGGAACTCACTCTGTAGACCAGGCTGACCTGGAACTCAGAAATCTGCCTGCCTCTGCCTCACAGAGCGCTGGGATTACAGGCATGCACCACCACCGCCTGTATTACATTTCTAAAGCTTCTTTGGCAATGAACAAAGTAGGTGGAAGGACTAGATTACGGAGCTGCTCACAGTTCCTGGCTGCTTTGTGTAGTTTTGTGCTTGTGCTGTAGGGATCTGTTAGTGTGGGGATGTGCCCAAATGTGGGGAGCGAGACTTTTTTTTTTTTTTTTTTTTTGGTTTTCTTGGATTTGGTTTTTTTGAGACAGGGTTTCTCTGTATAGCCCTGGCTGTCCTGGAACTCACTCTGTAGACTAGGCTGGCCTCAAACTCAGAAATCCACCTGCCTCTGCCTCCCCAAGTGCTGGGATTACAGGTGTGCGCCACCACCACCACCGCCCAGCTGGAGTGATACTTTCTTGATCACGTTCTACTTTTTTGTTTGTTTGTTTTTGTTTTTGTTTTCCGAGACAGGGTTTCTGTGTACCCTTGGCTGTCCTGGAACTCACTCTGTAGACCAAGCTGGCCTGGAACTCAGAAATCCTCCTGTCTCTGCCTCCCAAGTACTGGGATTAAAGGCATGCGCCACCACGCCACCTTATTTTTGTGAGACGAGGTCTTTCAGTGAACCTGGAGCTGGACAGCTGGGCTAGCTCCAGGCATCTGCCTGCTTCCTCTTCCCCAGTGCTGGGATTGCAGATGCATGCCCCGAGCCTGAACGTCTCATGTGGGTGCTGGGGATCTAACATGAAGTCCTCATGTTATGCTACAATACATTACAACTCAGCCAGCCATAGCTCCAGTCACAATTTATGGTTATGACAAAAAAATGGAAAATGTACAAAATCTACAGTTAGCAAAAACAGCAACACAGTAATGTGAAGAGGGAAAGCTGACTGGTGTTGTCACCAGCACTCCTAGACTCTTAGAATTAGAATAACCTAGTGACGTGTCAGCCCTCCAAGAAGCACTCGAGAACAAGCACATTCTGAAGAGGTGCGCTGCTCACATACCTGCCAGCGTATAGAGAAACTGCTCTTCTCCCTGCTCCACTTGCTTCCGCCTGTTGTCCAAAACTCTCTTGACAGTGTCCATTAGGCCAAATGTGTTTGCCACATTGTTTAGAACAGCAGCATCTATTAAACAAAGCACAGGCCTGTAGAGTCAAAACAGAAGCTCCTTCCAGCTCCCTCATGTGCTAATTACAGACCTGAAAGAGGCCAGAAGAGTGGTGGTGCATGCTTGCAAACCAGCCCACTTGGGAGACACAGGCCGTATAGTCAGGAGTTCAAGGATAGCCCAAGCTACAGAGCGAGCTCCAGGTCAGTCTGAGCTATGGTAGACTGTGAGTCAATCACACACCCCTTACACACTACAAGGAAAAGAACCAAGATATTATGGAACTCTCTTAAATACATTTCAACATTTGTTTGGTGGTGGTTCTGAGACAGGATCTCATTGCCTGGGCTGTCCTCAAACTTGCCAAAGATAACTGAACTCCTGCTTTAGTTCTGAGATGACAGGTGCTCATCACCATGTCTGACAATTGTTTTAAGCCAAGACTTATCACATGCATTTGATTTTGATTTTGTAACATATCCGCAGGTCTTTCTACAATAACAATCACACGGGGGAGGAGCATGACAGTGGCAGGGCTTGGTATGACGATCCATTCTGACTACTGCGAAAACAAAGGTCAAGATCAATAAATAATATTAAAAAACACACACACAGGGCTGGAGAGATGGCTCAGTGGTTAAGAGCGCCGACTGTTCTTCCAAAGGTCCTGAGTTCAAATCCCAGCAACCACATGGTGGCTCACAGCCATCCGTAATGAAATCTGATGCCCTCTTCTGGTGTGTCTGAAAATAGCTACAGTGTACTTACATATAATAAATAAATAAATCTTAAAAAAAAAACACATACACAGAAGAACAACATCAACAAACACAACAAACTTGAAACCTTGCATCTAGTTTTAAATTCTGACCCACTGTTTAGAAAACAGGATAGTAAGAGCTGGGTGTGGTGATGGGCAGCTACGGCCCCTGCTGAGGCACAAAGACTATCTGAGCCTCGGGATGAGGCTTACACTGTAATCACAGCATCTGGGAGGCTGAGGTGAGATCACTGCCTCGAGTTGAAGAACCAACCTGGGTTAAAGTCTTGTCTCAAAAAAAAAAAAAAAAGCCAGGCAGTGGTGGCGCATGCCTTTTAATCCCAGCACTTGGGAGGCAGAGGCAGGTGGATTTCTGAGTTCAAAGCCAGCCTGGTCTACAAAGTGAGTTCCAGGACAGCCAGGGCTACACAGAGAAACCCTGTCTCAAAAAAAAAACAAAAAACAAAACAAAACAAAAAATCAATAAATGAAGAAAGAAAACAATCAATAATTGGCTAGGTGTGGTGGTAGATGCCTTTCTCAGAACTCAGGCAGCAGAGACAACTTCAGGTCTAGCCTGTTCTACATTGTGAGTTCCCAGACAGCCAAGGCTACATATAGAGAGACCTTATCTCAAACAACAAATACCCATACAAACACTCACGCACACGTCCTATTTTACATGTCAAACATGAGGCCTTGCAAACAACTGCTAAGCAACACTACCCTCTACACTACTGCCCTCAGCTCAGACCACTTCACGTACACTCCTTTCCACAGCTATTTCTCCCAGTTCTATGTCTAACTTTTGGTGTTTAGAGAAGAGGTCTCCATATGTAACCAGCTAGCTTAAACTCCTGAGCCTCCATTTCCAGTGGGCTGGGATTACAGATATATACCACAGTGTCTGCCTTTTAATCCTCTAAGGAGCTGAGAGCACAGCTGGTGCTAGTGTGTCCAACTCGATGGTTTTATACATACAAAAGCTGCGCTCTCCCACATCTAGTTCCCTGGTTCCACCATTTCCTGCGTCCCACAGTCACACCCCCATCTAATTCGCAGATGCTTCTCTTTGAAGACCTTACAATCATCTCAATTTAGTGACTAAATGAGACAGTGTGTGCTTAGTCTGATCAAAGCCCTGCCGGGCCAGTGGTTAAGAGCACTCTGCTCTTCCAGAAGCCCTGTGCTAAGTTCCCAGTACCAATGTCAGTGCACAGCTGCCAGCTCCAGGAGGCTCTGATGCCTCTGCTTTTCACAAGCACTCACATTCATGTGCACATACAGACACACATGTGTGCTAAATAGTTTCATGTCAACACAACACAAGCTAGAATCATTTCAAAGGGAAAAACTACAATTAGGAAAATATCCGTACCAGAGTGCTCTGTGGGAAGTCTGTGAAGCATTCCCACCCACGCCTTAGACAGGGTTTTGGAGGGGTGACCTTTCTGTGCATTGAGGAAAGGTTTTCTTTCTATTCCTCAAATGCTGATTTCTGTACTGGCAGGGATCTGATTATGGCCAGACTTTGGCAATGTTACTTTCATGACGCTTCACCTGTTGTAAGCATCTTCTCCATCACCTCCTGATTGGTTTAATAAAAAGATGAGCCGGGCAGTGGTGGCGCACGCCTTTAATCCCAGCACTTGGGAGTCAGAGGCAGGTGGATTTCTGAGTTCGAGGCTAGCCTGGTCTACAGAGTGATTTCCAGGACAGCCAGGGCTATACAGAGAAACCCTGTCTCGGGGAAAAAAAAGAAAAGAAAAGAAAAAAAAAAAAAGATGAACAGCCTATAGCAAAGCAGGAGAGGAGGGACTTCCGGAAGAGACAGGAACTCAGGGAAAGAGTCAGAGGCTGGAGATTCGCCATCCAGACAAAGAAGAAAAGCAGGTGCCAGTCCTCAGGAGCCATTGATTAGTGTACGTGTGTCAGCGACAGAGTGTGACCTAGAAGCACATGATGAGGCAAGCCCTTCCCCAACACACACCCAAGTTGCTTCTGTTATGCTGTTTCATCATAGTAGTAGAAACTTTTAAGACAACAGGATTTAAAAAGAAAAGTGAAGTCTTTAAAAAAAACAAGATATGACCAAACCAAAGTTTAAAGTCCAGCTAATGAATAAAATAAAGTAAGGCTGGGAATACGTCTCAGTGGGAGAGGACTCTCCAGCATGCTGAGGCCAAGTTAAATCCCTAGGACCACATAAACCAAGCAGTCATGAACCTCAAAAACAATGCTTTAACTTCTCCAAGCCTTACTTTACTTATCTGTAAAATTAAGGTAAGATGCCTCTGCCTCTGGAGTTGAGGCCAACAGCAGCGTGAGGACGGACACTTATGGGTATTTGAAAATGACAGCTGAATCCGGACTGGGTGGACTCACCTGTGACCTGGAAAGGCGTGTGAATGAGCCGCGGCTGAACGCCCCTGAGGAGCTCTTCCAGCTCCTTCTGTATGTTGCAGACGACCTCCTCCATCAACCCCACGTCAGCTATCCCCTTCCAGAACATCAAAGTGTCCTCTGATACAGCCGGATGAGACAGAAGGTGAACAGAGACATTACCCAGATACCTCAGCACACGGCTACAACCTTCATTTCAACTCACAAGGACTCTGCATTAAAGCATGAAAGCCTGGCCGCCTATACAAGTTGGTGCTTAATTATTAGCCGCTTCGGTCCCTGGGGGCTTAGGGTATTTACCTCAATTTGTCAGGCCCTTGATTTGTTGTGATTCTGGCTATAAAAACTGGCATCTCACTCCAATAAAGATATTCAGTTAAATATTAATTAGGCACTCAATATTTGGTTTGTTTTTTGTTTTTGTTTTCTTTTTTTTTTTGGATTGTGTTTTTTTCGAGGCAGGGTTTCTCTGTATAGCCCGGGCTGTCCTGGAACTCACTCTATAGACCAGGCTGGCCTCGAACGCAGAAATCCTCCTGCCTCTGCCTCCCAAGTGCTGGAATTAAAGGCATGAGCCACCACCGCCTGGCTGGCACTCAATATTTAGGGCTAAGTAATACTTGATTAAATTCAATTTTAGCCGGGCGGTGGTGGCGCACGCCTTTAATCCCAGCACTTGGGAGGCAGAGGCAGGCAGATTTCTGAGTTCCAGGCCAGCCTGGTCTACAGAGTGAGTTCCAGAACAGCCAGGGCTACACAGAGAAACCCTGTCTCGAAAAACCAAAAAAAAAAAAAAAAAAAAAAAAAAAATTCAATTTTAATTTTGCTTTTGATTAGATAAGATTTAATGTTATGAAGGTTAGCTAATAAAGATATCACACTAAATATTAATTAATGATTAATTTTTATTAGCTCTACATTAAACCAAACAGCTGGGTGGGAGGGCCTGCAGGCTGCCCTCGAATGGTCACTGAGTCACAGCAAACAGCAACAAATATTTATTAAATGAGTGATTAGCAGAAGAAAGTGAAGATGCTTTTCTTGGTCCCTCTAAGGGAATTAGTAATCACTATACTATGTCCGCCTGCTACCAAAGTTTGCTTTCTAATATCTCCCAGTTTGAGATATTAGAGAGAGAATGTACTAGAGATGGGACCGCTGGTTAAAGAGGCACAGCAATGGAGACAAACAGTCGACCGGACCGGCTCAGTGCCGATGTATACTGTGTAACCAGTCTCAGACCACCTTAAATCACAACCCCTCCATGTTTCAAATGTGAATTTGCAGGACGGTTGCTTGGGGGGAAAGGAATGATTCCAACTATATTAGTACTCAGGTTTATGAGGAACAACTAGCAGAGGTGACAGAGGTCCGCTTTGTGCATAAACAGGCACTAGCAGAGGTGACAAAGAGGTCCGCTTTGTAGGCTATAACCCTTCAGAAGGACCTGAGCTGTATGGGAAAGTACCTGAAATCTCTTCAGATTCTTTCTTTATACCCTCCTCTGTGGCCATGGTGACCGCGGCGGTGAGGGCTGAGTTCCACTCCAGCCCTGCCTCTTCCATGCTCTCCTCTGAGATGGCGATCTGTGTGATGTTCCCTAAGGAGAGTCCATCAGACACAAAGTCTATGAGAATAGTCCGAACTATCTTCTCTCACCCTCACAGACACAGACCCGATACTTTAACATGCTGCCTCTTGCCTGTATTTAAAAACCTGCATTTCTAGGTAAGCCAGGATGTATACTGAGTTTTCCAAAGAAAACTTGCCCTGCAAAGGAAAAAGCTTTCTTCTTAATCTCAATAGAAGAACAGAAAGCCATACAAGGACAATCTGCTTCCCAGTCAGATGATTTTGGAAGTTACTGAAGGTAGGTGTGCCTGTCAGGCTGCCCGCTGCAGTTACTGAGAACGAGAAAGAGCGAGGATCACTTAAAACAGTGTGCTTGTCATGAGCCCACTACAAATGTGTGTGTCTGCCGGTGAGCATCGAGAGCACCTGAAGCTGCCGTAGCTAATGGATCAGCCTGGGATACGAAAGCAAGAGAAACGGAGGAAAAACCAAAACAAAACAAGCAAACAAACACCAAACAAAAAACCAATTTATTGGGTAAGGATCCATGGATAATACACAGAGGCCTGAGACTGCAGTGACGGACGGCTCAGTGGTCAGGGCATTTGTTGGTTAAGGGTGCCTAGGCTCTGAGAGGTTTCCCTTTTACTCTTTTTTTTTTTTTTTTTTTTTTTGGTTTTTCAAGATAGGGTTTCTCTGTATAGTTCTGGCTGTTCTGGAACTCACTCTGTAGACCAGGCTGGCCTCAAACTCAGAAATCCACCTGCCTCTGCCTCCCAAGTGCTGGGATTAAAGGCGTGCGCCACCAACACCCGGCATCCCTTTTACTCTTCTATTGATTAAGAATATGAGGGTTCCCCAGCACTTGGGAGGTAGAAGCAGGATTTTTCTGAGTTTGAGGCCAGCCTGGGCTACAGAGTGAGTTCCAGGACAGCCAGGGCTACACAGAGAAACCCTGTATCGAAAAATCAAAAAAAAAAATAAAAAATAAAAACAAAACAAAAATGAGGGTTCACCAAAAACTAAACCAAAACCAACCCCACAAAGCCATGTGAGGTAGGTCAGGAGGCTGAGGCAGAACGGGCGCCATGAGTTTGTGGTGAGCCTGGGTGCCACTGTACCCAAGGCTTTATAATAGTAGTTGAGACACGTTTTATGTAAGTATGGTTTCTCCAGAGGTCATGACTGAATCTGTTGCTCATTCCCCCTCTCCTTCTCACTCTCTCCCCTCTTCCTTTCCCCTAGATGATAAGAAGGAGCCCCAGACCCAAGTTCAAAACCCCCGAAGACTAGGTGAGATGGCTGAGCGGTTAAGGGCACTGATACTCTTCCAGAGGTCCTGAGTTCAATTCCCAGCTACATGGTGGTTCCCAGCTATCTATAATGAGATCTGATGCCCTTTCCTCTCATGCAAGTACACATGCAAATAGAGCACTGATATGAATAAAATCACATAAATAAATCTTAAAAGAAAGGATCAGTTAAGCATAGCGTCACCCCAGCATTCAGGAGGCAGGTGCAGGAGACACAGGTTCTAGGCCGGCTGGGACTACATAATCAGATTATGTCTGATTAAATATAAACAAGACAAAACAACCACCCTAAATCTGAGAGTAGCTGGTCTACACAGCAAATTCCAGACCAGCCAAACTCTATAGGAAGACTGCATCTAAACAAACCAACCTGCAGGGTCAGTGTGTGCCCACCTGCTCATCTGTGAGAAGGCTAGCTTAGTAAGCTGGGCTCACTCAGGCAGAACTCCTGTGGTACACAATGGTCCTCTTGGATGAACCTTTGATGGATCTGTCATTCCAATCTACCTTTCTAACCTTATCAAGTCTCCTTCAAGCCCAACATGCCTCAAGAGTTCTGTGGCATGAAAGAGCTCTGTGAGAGCACTGTGGGAGCACTGCGAGAACAGAACCATATTTCTGATACTTGATATGCACTGCAAGAAAGAAATAAGGCCAGGCGGTGGTGGCGCATGCCTTTAATCCCAGCACTTGGGAGGCAGAGGCAGGCAGATTTCTGATTTCTGAGTTCGAGGCCAGCATGGACTACAGAGTGAGTCCAGGACAGCCAGGACTACACAGAGAAACCCTGTCTCAAAAAACCAAAAAAAGCCGGGCGTGGTGGCGCACGCCTGTAATCCCAGCACTCTGGGAGGCAGAGGCAGGCGGATTTCTGAGTTCGAGGCCAGCCTGGTCTACAGAGTGAGTTCCAGGACAGCCAGGGCTATACAGAGAAACCCTGTCTCAAAAAAAAAAAAAAAAAAAAAAAAAGAAAGAAAGAAAGAAAAAAAAAGAAAGAAATAAGAATCCTGGAAAATTGCCGGACATGGTGGCGCACGCCTGTAATCCCAGCACTTGGGAGGCAGAGGCAGGAGGATTTCTGAGTTGGAGGCCAGCCTGGTCTACAGAGTGAGCTCCAGGACAGCCAGGACTACACAGAGAAACCCTGTCTCGAAAAACCAAAAAAAAAAAACAAAAAAAAAAGAATCCTGGAAATTTAAGTTCTAACTTAAATTCTAGTGGTGGTACATGCCTTTAATCCCAGCACTCAAAAGCCAGAGGAAGATCCCTCTCTGTGAGTTTGAGACCAGCCTGGTCTACACAGCGAGTTCCAGGACAGGCAGTAATATACAGAAAAACCTTGTCTGGAAGAAAAAAAAAAAAAAGGAAAGAAAGAAAGAAAGAAAGGAGGGAGGGAGGGAGGGAGGGAAGGAAGGAGGGAGTCAGGCCAACCAAAAACAGAAAATTAAGATGACTAGGCAGGCTGGGATTAGTGTTCCACACTTTTAGTCCCAACAACCAGGAGGCAGAAGCAGGTGGACCTCTGGGTAACACAGAGAAACACTGTCGCAAAACCACCAGCTCCCTAAGGCCCTGGGGAAGGGAGTAGAGTGAGTCTCGGTGACTGTAGAGGTTGAGACATGAGAACACTATGTAGCCAACCTGGGCTACATAGTAAGCTCCTGGACAGTCTGGGCCATGGAAACATAGTCTCAAAACAAACCAAAACCAGTCATTTTTAAAAGGAAAAAAGAAATCTGTTTCCAAGGTAAGATCCCATGCAAAACTGTTGTACTACCTAACAAAGCACAGCTCATCAATGCTCATGAGAAATGGAAATGAAGACATACCAGGGGCACCTGGCATGGTGGCTTATGTCTGTGATTCTAGCACTCAGGAGGCAGAAGCAAGAGAATCACAGCGAGTTCAAGTTCAGCCTGGGCTACGTGGTGAGTGAGACAGGCTCTCAAATGCAAAGCCAAGCAACAAAGGCACAGAGAGAAGCGGTGCGGGATTGTGCACAGGGCAAGGCAGGTGAGAACGGCGGGCTCCAGGTGGTCTCCTACCCCCTACCATCGGCCGAGGTGGGCGTCTGCACCACACTTGTCTGCTGTCCCGGCACTGGAGCCCTCGCACTGCTAATCAGAAGGTCAAACTTGGTGCTCCTGCAGGTATTGGAGCAAACTTTATCATGCTGGTAAAAATCGATCTGTCCAGAGTCCATCATCTTCCTGTACAGAGAGAAACAAGGGCAGGTCAGCCTGCATCTCACTTTTGAGAAGTGGGGCGGGGGTGGGGGAGGTGGGGAGGGGTGGGGGAGGAGCAAGCTTGCTGAGTCCATGACGAAGATTAGAGAAGCCTAATAATATCTGAGGTCATCAAATTCTGAAAATTCTAGATGGAATTACAAACGTCCTTTGGTCCCGCCCACATCCAACACTACTCTTCTGAGTTTGTGAAGTGTCGGTATTCTTCACCACACTGCAGATACACTAAAGAAGTCAGGAATGTCATTAATGCCAACTCTGACAGTCCCAGCACATGGCAGGCAGAGGTCAAATGAATTCAAGGCTAACCTGGCCTACACAGTAAGTTCCAGGCTATCTCAGACTACAAAGTAAGACCCTTTCTCAGAAACAAACAAAAAATAAAACAACTCCGAGATGAGAATGCTAGCGTATATCTCAGCTCAACTAAAAAATAAGAGATCCTGATGAATTAGTTTTCCTAGACCACGGAGGCACAGGTGGTAGTCCCGGCTAGCCTTAATTCACTATGTTATGTAGGATGATTCCTGTCTCCATCACTTAGGAACTGACAAAATGCCTATTTTATTGCCCCTTTTAGAGATATAACATTTTAGAAGACAGAGACAAAGAGAGGAATAAGAGAGGAGAGAAGAAAAGGTAAGGGGCACATTCTAGCTGCTGGAAGCTAGGGCACAGTGGTGGGGCTATGGTCTTCACGTATGAGACAGTCAGTTCAATCTAACAGCAAAAAAAAAAAAAAAAATCCATTAAAAACTAAGTAAAATTTATAAAATTAGGAAGTCTCCTAGAAATAGTGTACAACATTGATGATATAAAGCTCCTTCTGGGTCTGGGCAGTGGTGGCGCATGCCTTTAATCCCAGCACTTGGGAGGCAGAGGCAGGCGGATCTCTGAGTTCGAGGCCAGCCTGGTCTACAGAGTGAGTTCCAGGACAGCCAGGGCTATACAGAGAAACCCTGTCTCGAAAAACCAAAAAAAAAAAAAAAAAAACCAAAAAAAAAAAAGCTCCTTCTGGAAAATGTCCTTGGCACAAGACCCACCAGGCCCTGCTATTACAGACTGAGAAACCCAGGCATCATGCTGACTCTAGTACACTTCACACCACCAGCAAGCGTTAGAATTATACTACACTCTACACCATCCTGTCACCTGGCTTCCACTAACAGATTTTGGGACATTCTGAGTCTTTTTAACATTAGTCGGAAATGGGCACATGCTTGTCTTCCTGCACATAAATAAGTTGAGAAGAACAGAACAGAAAGGTAAGGAAAGCCATCTCTCTCCAAGTATCTAACAGACCCAGGCCTGAGCTCTGGGGAGGGTGAGTCTCCACCACTGAGGAACTGTGCCCAATGGAACCAGCCCCCTGTCTGTTTTTTATTTCTACCTACACAGGGTCTCTTTCTGTAGACCAGACTGCTCTGGAACTTGTTATGTAGTCCTGCTTATCCTTCTTAAAGTTGAGATCCCCCTGCCTCTGCCTTCCAAGTGCTGGAATTAAAGGTACACTCACACCTAGCTGGGCATGATTAACTCTTGACCTTTATTTTTCTTTTGAGAATTCGATGTGTATGGGTACATTGTCTGCATGCATGTCTGTGCACTATATGCATACTGGTTTCTGTGAAGGCTAGAAGAAGATGCTGGGTCCCCTGGATCTAGAGTTACAGGCGGTTGTGAGCTGCCATGTGGGTGCTGGGAACTGAACCAGGTCCTCGGGCACAGCAGGCAGCACTCTTAACAGCTGAGTCATCGCTACGGCTCCACTCTTCACAGTGAATTTTTTTCTATCAGAAGGTGAAATTCAAAGAATACTAACTAACGCATTCAAGATGGAAAACCACAACGCTAAACTTGGAGTAAAAAAAAGTGTGAGTGGGCGCTACTTCACTTGTTTCTGTTAAACAGCGAGGGTCCCAGGATCTGTCAGTCATGGCCATCAGACTTACTCAGCACCGAGAGGAGGACAGGGAGGATTATCAGCTACTTGGAGCTTTTCTGCCAAGAAAGGATCCTGTTAACCTCCTGACATCAGCAGTCTCAGCCAGGCATGCTGGTGTCAGCCTTGGCTACACGGGAAGTTCAGGGCTCACCTGAACTAGAAATGTAATGTAGATGCTGGGGCTAGGTTAGTTTGTTTGATTTAATAGTTCCATCCCGAATCACACAGGAAGAAAAAAGATCAAAGAGAAGTTGACCCAAGTCAAACAGTATAGACTGCCCTAGCTACCCCTACAGATAGGATACAAGTGTCAAGTTAAGACTCTACCGTGAGTGAGTGCTTGTCACCAGCACTTACCTGAGCATGATACCGCCTAGACGGATGGCTCTCTTCCAGTCCTTCAGGGTGGACTTGCCAGCCAGGTGAACAAAATGCTTGGGGCTGATCAACTGATCATTGAACTGAAAATGCAAAGTGGTCCAGTGTCAACGCGTAGGTCAACAAGGAAAGAATGAAGTAATGCTCCAGACAATGTCACAAGCCACATCAGTGTCACGCAATCTCCTTTCCTAGGTTACCAGACAGTATACCTCTCTCAGTCCCTGTCCTGTCCCAGGACATCACACAAGATAAGGGTGAAAACACACTAAACGACATCTACAAATCCATTTTGAAGCAAGGGGTGAAGGTGGGGGTAGGTGGGTCTAGGGTTCTACAGGTTGGTTAAGTAAACTGAAGAGATCTAAGTGGTAATATAGATAAGAGAGATAAGTCAACAGTAAAAGTGCTAATTGTACAAGACTACAAACTGAGCTCTGAAACCACATAAAAAGCAGATACAGTCAACTGTCTCTGTAGTTCCAGCACCCTTTTTACTTGTTTGTTTTGTTGTTTGAGACAGGGATTCTCTGTGTAGCCCTGGGCATCCTAAAACTCACTCTGTAGACCAGGTTGGGTCTACTCAGAGATCCTGCCTCCTCTCCTGAGTGCTGGGGTTAAAGGCGTGTGCCACCACCATCTGTTTAGTTTCAGCACTTTTATAAGATGGAACTCAGAAACAGAAGCTAGAAAACAGGTTAGCTTGGAATACTAAGTAGAATCCAGCAGTAGAAGTCAGTCAGTTTTACACATACACACACACACACACACACACACACACACACCAACTCTGTACACAAACACTGCACACACACACACACACACACACACACACATACAAACATTGTACACAATACACACAAATACATAAACACTGTACATACACATGCTACATGCATACCAAATCAGCAGAAAGTTGTCTAGTGACACGTCACCCCCTTTCCGACCTGATGTTTTCAGGGATCTCTTTCCTTTTCACTCTTACCTTTTTTTTCCTCTTATCTAGTGTTGGGGGTTGAAAGGGTGATAAAAGGTAGAAACAAGAAGAATCCACAAAGTAGCAGAAGACTGGCTGACAACAGGTTCCACTCATTACCTCTGGCCCACAAACTTAACCAATCCTTCTGCCTCCATGATGGGTTACAGCCATGAGATATTGCATCTGCTCATTCTTTTTTTTTCTTCTTCTTCGAGACAGGGTTTCTCTGTGTAGCCCTGGCTGTCCTGGAACTCAGGCTGTAGACCAGGCTGGCCTTGTACTCAGAAATTCGCCTGCCTCTGCCTCCCGAGTGAGTGCTGGGATTAAAAGGCACTGCTTGCCGGTGGTGGTGGTGCATGCCTGTAATCCCAGCACTCTGGGAGGTAGAGGCAGGCGGATTTTTGAGTTCGAGGCCAGCCTGGTCTACAGAGTGAGTTCCAGGACAGCCAGGGCTACACAGAGAAATCCTGTCTCAACAACAACAAAAAAAGGTACTACTCAAGCCAGGCATGGTGGCACACGCCTTTAATCCCAGCACTTGGGAGGCAGAGGCAGGCGGATTTCTGAGTTCGAGGCTAGCCTGGTCTACAGAGTGAGTTCCAGGACAGCCAGGGCTACACAGAGAAACCCTGTCTTGAAAAAAAAAAAAAGGCACTGATCAGCACATCTGCTTATTCTTATCAATAGCAATTAAAATAAGGCTATTATGCTGCGTACCAGTTCCAGTCATGATACATGTGATCTCACTTAATACAGCATAGTGCACGTGCTGTACAAATGTGTGTGTATATTTATGTGTTTGCATATTGATGAGGATGATTGCTGTTTTAATTCATGCAACTCTGAAGTGTTTTTTTTCTGAGACAGGATTTTTCTGTGTAGCTCCAGCCATCCTGGAACTCTCTTTGTAGCCCAGGCTAGTCTCAAACTCATAGAGATCCGCCTGCCTCTGCCTCCCAAGTGCTGGGATTAAAGTTATAGACCTCAATAGCTGGTGAGGCTCTGAAATATTAATTATTAAATACCTTACTCAAAATCACATGCCTAGGCAGACATAGAGAAGCGTTCTGGCCATTCACTCAGTATTGAACTAGTACTTATCAATCACTATTATACATTAGGCACCAAACAGGGACAGCACTGCCATTCACAAGGTCCTGTCACTACTAGCAAGGCATCATAGGCTCGTCTCTGTGAAAACAGAAGATGCACTCTGCTTGGACAAGACTCATGCTCCAGGCTCACTCTACTTCAAAATCTTCATGTTTTCTACTGTGATAGCATAAGAAAACAGCTGTGTAGACAGCAGGATGGCTCAGCAGATAAAGGGAATTGCTGCCTGTTGGAAGCGTAAAAGCCTGTGTCAGTGACGTTCCGAGAGTGTGGTGTTTCAAGACAGGGTCTTACCCTGTCGACCAGCCTGGTTGCCTCTGCCTCCGAAGTGCTGCAGTTAAAGGTGTGGACCACCGTGCTGGGCTGGGGTGTGTGTTTTGATGTGGGCACAGCCGTGCTGAGGAAGCCCAGAGCTTCAGACCATGTGCAATTGACAAAACCTTTACCCGTTATAGTCCAGGCTCCCGAGTCCCAGTACGAGTGTGTGCTTATGAATAACTGATCACTAGGAGCAAAGACCAGCAATGGCAGTGTTCCCTGACGGTTCCAGCCTGAGACTGGTCCCAAGACGAGCTAACCTCCCCCTCTGTGCCGAGGTTCCAGGAAGCTGTACCAAGCACCTGACCTACCCGACCCAGCTCTACTGTACAGATAGGAGCAGCAGCTGTGTCGCCAAGCCTGACAAGCAGAGTTTAATCTTCAGATGAATCCACACAGGAAAAGACAGAACAGAGGCGGGGAAGCTTCCCCTGACCTTTGCATGGCTGCCACGCAAATTAACTAAATAAATGTTACAACTTTTTTTTTTTTTTTGTTTTTTTGGTTTTTTGGTTTTTTTTTTTTTTTTTTTTTTTTTTTTTTTTTTGGTTTTTTGAGACAGGGTCTCTCTATGTAGCCCTGGCTGTTCTGGAACTCACTCTGTAGACCAGGCTGGCCTCGAACTCAGAAATCCTCCTGCCTTTGCCTCCCAAGTGCTGGGATTACAGGCGTGTGCCACCATGCCCTGTAAATAAATGTTAAAGTAAATAAAATAAAGATAAAAAAAATATAAAGATAGCTGCAAAATAAAAAACAGTGACAGTTTGGTGGCCGAGCCCTCTCCTAGGCTGCTCGAGAGCCTGGATCAGAGCCTCACATTTCCGGGCAGAAGCTGACCTGGTAAAGGAAAGAGCCAGAAGGCACTGAATCCAGTTTCAAGACAGGAGAAATTACCTTGACACACTTCACATTTATTCCTGGACACACGAACTTCTTCCAGAGGAGGACGGCTTTGCTCTCGCCACAGGTGATAGGGTAAGCGATCTCCATATCCTCGTCTGCTTCTATACTGCCCGTGTCTGAAACAGAAAAGGAATGTGCTATCACTGAATGACTCGTTCCTAAACTCAAGTGACAATACAATTTTGTGGGTTCCTTTCATACCATGTTTTTTGTTTGTTTGTTTTTGGTTTTTTTTTTTTTTTCTTTTTTTTCTTCTTCTTCAGATAGGGTCTCATGTAGCTCAGGTTGGCCTTGAACTAAGTATACAACAATGATTATCTCAGATTACTGACCCTGCACTCCACCATCTGAGCTCTATCCTAGCACCAACAGGGCACTCTTTTTTGTTTTGTTTTGTTTTGTTTTTTTAATTTTTATTTTATCTTATGTGCATGGGTGTTTTACCTACATGCAAGTCTGTACTCCACTTGTTTGCTTGATGCCTGCAGAGACTAGCAGAAAGCACTGGATCCCCTAGAACTGGAGCTATGGTGGTTGTGGCAGAAAGACTTACCAATTCCTTCTTCGATCTTGTGTATCGTGTGGGTCTCTACAGCTACAACTGCCGCACTGTTCTCTGACCCGGCTTCATAAATCCTGTAGTAAAAGTGCACATCAATAACAAAAACTACATAAGTCATGAAGAAAATTACTATTCATAGCACAGGGTGAAAATATTTGTTTTAGTCAGAAAAGGACTATAAGTATATTCATGGAGTGACTCTAATGCTTTGACAAGTTTCCCATTGTAGACTCCGAGAGGCCCAGACCACTCAGCAGTTACTGCCTGAAGATGAAACCCCTTCACCCCAACTGATTTAACCCTTGTTCATTTACTCCCTTCGCTACTGTATTACATGGACCCTTTCCTTACTAACTTTAAAGATTTGTGTAACTTATGTGTATAAAACCATATGACTTCTTATATACATGTACACATGTCTTTGTATGTACACATGCGTGAATGTACCCACGGAGAACAGACGGGATGTCGGATACCCTGGGTCTGGAGGTACAGGTGGTAGGGAGCTGCCCGCCTGATGTGGATGCTGAGAGCCAGACTTGGGTCCTCTGAAGAGCAGCACGGTCTCCCTACCCGCTGAGCCGTCTCCCCAGCCCTTCCTCAATCACTGCAGGGCACGCTCGCACCTTCCTCTCACTGCAGCCCTCTAACACAGCTACATATTCTTGCAACTTCGCTTGCTTTTTAGAATTTTATTTATTTATTTATTTATTTATTTATTTATTTAATGTGTAGGAGTACATTGTAGCTGTCTTCAGACACACTAGAAGAGGGCATCAGACCCCATCACAGATGGTTGTGAGCCACCATGTGGTTGCTGGGAATTGAACTCAGGACCTCTGGAAGAGTAGCCAGTGCTCTTAACTGCTGAGCTTTCTCTCCAGCCCTCCTTGCTACTTCGCAACTCTAACTACACTACTAGTATGAATCATAATGTAATGTCTGTTTTATGGTGGTCTTAGGCGACCCCTGTGGAAGGGTTGTTCAACCCCGTAAGGGTCACGACCCACTGGTAGAGAACCTCTGCTTTAAATGCTCAAGATACAGTGAGCAGGGCTTCAAGTATAGGACAGGCCTGTTCATAAACGTCACCTAGCCGGGCGGTGGTGGCGCACGCCTTTAATCCCAGCACTTGGGAGGCAGAGGCAGGTGGATTTCTGAGTTCGAGGCCAGCCTGGTCTACAGAGTGAGTTCCAGGACAGCCGGAGCTACACAGAGAAACCCTGTCTCAAAAAAACCAAAAAAAAAAAAAAAAAAGTCACCTGACTGAAATAGACAGTGTGAGACAGGAAATGGCCTGATGACCCGGAAATGAATGACTCTGGCTGAAACCTGTACATTATAAAATTGGGTTTTATTTTATTTTATTTTTTTAGCATTTTAGTCTTTCAAAACCAAATTATTGGCATAAACCATGTATATAAAAACATGAATCTGGCTGGGCAGTGGTGGTGCACACCTTTAATCCTAGCACTTGGGAGGCAGAGGCAGGTGAATCTCTGAGTTTGAGGCCAGCCTGGTCTACAGAGTTAGTTCCAGGGCAGCCAGGGCTATACAGAGAAACCCTGTCTCAAAAAAAAAAAAAAAGAAAGAAAAGAAAAAAAAGAAAGAAAGAAAGAAAGAAAGAAAGAAAGAAAGAAAGAAAGAAGAAACATGAATCTGCCCTGGTACCCAGCAATCACCAGAGGCTCCACTAAATGGGAGGTTATATACTCCGTCTGAGGCCACGCCCCAGTGAGCACACCTCTCTCGCTTGCTCTTTGAAGCTAATCACAGTTGTGCCTATCTGGACTTTGATGGAGCAGGTTAGGGAAAGTGGATCTTCCCACACGCCTCTACATTCAGACGACCTAACATGCCCTCTGTTTGCTCTCTCTCATCAGCCTTGCGCACTAACTCAGACACACTGGTCTCTGAAAGCACTTCCTGTATATTCTTCTCTGCAGGTGCTCTGCAGGTCCACAACCATGGCGGCACCTCCACCGTGCAGACCGCCCCTTTGAGTTAACTATGTTTGCAATAATCACCATGCTACTTCTATTCCTGAGCTGAGTGTGATGTCACATGCCTGCCATCCCGGCACTTGAGAGGTAGAGGCAGGAGAGGCAGGCAGGCCAGGAGTTCTATAGGTCAACCTGGAATATGGGACACTGTCCCAATAAGCAAGCCCAAACGACACATAGACCATTGCCTTCCCATGCACTGTGTCGCTATCAGGGGTGTCACCCTGCATACTGCATGGGGCCTGGGCACTACACTAGACCTCTTCCTCTCTTTCCGGCTCCTGAGTGAAGTGGTGATTGCATCTATTTCTTTTTTCTTTTTTTTTTAAGATTTATTTTATATATATGATGAGTACACTGTAGCTGTCTTCAGACACATCAGAAGAGGACATCGGATCCCATTACAGATGGTTGTGAGCCACCATGTGGTTGCTGGAAATTGAACTCAGGATTTCTGGAAGAGCAGTCAGTGCTCTTAACTGCTGAGCCATCTCTACAGCCCATTTGCTTCTATTTCTTTCCCTTTCTTTTGTACAGTGGACATTAAACTAGACCCTTATCCATGGTAGATAGGCACTCCATCACTAAACTGCACACCAGCTCTTCTGCTACTTTTCTGATTTTTCCCCTCAGTTCTGACAGCTGTCAAATCTTGCCAGACACCTCCCTAACTCCAGGAGTCCTCCCTGCCTCTAGTGCCATTGCTGCTACTTTGACTTGGGCCTCACTATGTCCAGCCTGGAAGAGCTTGCCCAGACTCTCATTAATCTTGTATACTCCTACCAAAGTAATCATCTGATTCTCCTCCTTAAAACATCTAAGCCAGGGGTGTGAGGGGGGTGGGGGTGTGTGTTTGGGGGGTGGGGGTGGCGGCACTTGGGAGGCAGAGGCAGGCGGATTTTGAGTTCGAGGCCAGGCTGGTCTACAGAGTGAGTTCCAGGACAGCCAGGGCTACACAGTGAAACCCTGTCTTGAAAAAACAAAAAAACAAACAAACAAAAAAAAAAATCTAAAATTTGGGTTTCTTTGTATTTGCAGTTCTAGGGACTAAACTCAGAACTGGGTTTATTTTTTATTTTTTGCATTGCTAGGGATAATACTCAGGACTGCCTGGAAGTGGTGGCGTATGACTTTAATTCCAGAACTTGGGAAGCAGAGATAGGTGGATCTGTATGAGTTCTGGGGCAGCCTGGTCTACAGAGTGAACTCTAGGATAGCCATGGCTCTATACAGAGAAATCTTGTCTTGAAAAACCACACATACACACATACAAAACCACAAACCAAAACAACAACAACAACAACAACTCCACCCGAGGCCCTCATGTTCAGAGGCAACTCGGCAAGCACTGAACTGGCTGAGCTCACTCTCCACCTGTCTTTTTTTTTTTTTTTTTCTGGTTTTTTGGATTTGGTTTTTTCGAGACAGGGTTTCTCTGTATAGCCCACCTGCCTCTGTCTCCCAGAGTGCTGGGATTACAGGTGTGCGCCACCACCGCCCGGCTTCCACCTGTCTTTATTAGCAGTTTGCAGATCACTTGGGACTGCCAAAGGGTGGCACTGAGAGAGTGTAAGGAGGCTCAGAGGAGAAGGAATCAGCCCTCTCCACAGGTGTTTCACCTGCCTCAGGAGACCAGCAATGCGGCCGCAGGCATGATGATGGAGCTTACTCTGGTAACAGACATCAGCCAGACTCCACACTGTCGTCTAAATCACTGTCTTCAGGATAAACTCTGTCATGTACTTCCTACTGAATATAAAAGAGGTGTTCAAAGAGGTGTCTGTGCGTTCAAAGCCAGCCTGGTCTATAATGAGAGCTCCAGGACACCCAGGGCTGTCACACAAACTCTGCCTCAAAAACGTCAGTTATGTCAAGAGGGCAGTGTTTCAAAACAGGCAAACTCAGAGCACATGCTGCCCAGGACTCACTAAGATGTCAGCTTCTGCCGGGCGTGGTGGCACACACCTGTAATCCCAGCACTTGGGAGGCAGAGGCAGGCAGATTTCTGAGTTCAAGGCCAGCCTGGTCTACAGAGTGAGTTCCAGGACAGCCAGGGCTACACAAAGAAACCCTGTCTCAGGAAAAAAAAAAAAAAAAAAAAAAGATGTCAGCTTCTTTGGTTCAGGTGTACTTGTAACAGTCACATGTGACTGTGTTCTCAGCTACTGACAGTTTTCAGGTATTGCCCAAGTATATGATATAGACTCTGAGCTAAGGATTTAGTTATTCTCTGTGAAAATCAGTTATTGCTTCTGTGCAATTAGAAAGGAGAACCAAGCCAGGCAGTGGTGGTGCTTGAATCCCAGCACGCAGGAGGCTGAGGCCAGCCTGCTGAACAGAGTGAGTTCTAGGACAGCTCAGTTCTGAGGTTAAGTCTACACTAGCTATTTTTATGGGTTGTTGTTGTTGTTGTTGTTGTTGTTGTTGTTTGAAAATTTATAGCCGGGCAGTGGTGGCGCACGCCTGTAATCCCAGCACTATGGGAGGCAGAGGCAGGTGGATTTCAGAGTTCGAGGCCAGCCTGGTCTACAGAGTGAGTTCTAGGACAGCCAGGGCTATACAGAGAAACCCTGTCTTGAAAAAACCAAATCCAAAAAAAAAAAAAAAAAGAAAAAGAAAAAGAAAAGAAAAGAAAATTTATTTATGTATTTATTTTATGTGATTACATTGTTACTCTCTTCAGACACACCAGAAGAAGGCATCAGATCCCATTACAGGTAGTTGTGAGCCACCATGTGGTTACTGGGAATTGAACTTAGGCCCTTTGGAAGAGCAGTCAGTACCCTTAGCTACTGAGCCATCTCTCCAGTCCCTATTTTTAATGTTTGCTGTGTTGCCAACATGTTTGGATTCTGAATATTATTTTAGTGGTAGTTATAAAACTGTATGAACGGGCTGGAGAGATGGCTCAGTGGTTAAGGGCACTGACTGCTCTTCCCAACATCCTGAGTTCAAATCCCAGCAACCACATGGTGGCTCACAACCATCCATAAAAGAGATCTGACGCCCTCTTCAGGTGTGTCCAAAGACACCTACAGTGTACTTACATATAATAAATACATCTTAAAAAAAAAAAAAAAAAAAAAAAAAAAAAAAAAAAAAACAAAAAAAAAAAAAACAAAAAAAACTGTATGAACAATCAAATTTAAAAATGCTCATTAAACAATAATAACAAAGGTTGGAACCATGGCTCAGCAGTTAAGAAGAACCAGTTGCTCTTGTAGAGGACTGGGTTCAATTCCCAGCAGCCATATGATGGCTCACAAGAGACTGAAACTCCAGTTCCAGGGGATCTTACATCCTCACACAGACATACTTGCAGGCAAAATACTAATCACATGAAATAAAAATCATTAAAATAAATATTAGATGCTTTTCCTTCTATCTAATACCTCCAGGATAATCACCCATTCCTCTTTTAGTATGACTGTTTTTGAGCTTTGGTTGCAGCACCGTTAATATTTTGTAAACCATTCTTGGAGCTGGAGAGATGGCTAAGTGATTAAGGGCTCTATTGCTCCCAGAGGACCCACATTCTGTTCCCAGAACCCACTCAGTAGCTCACAGTCACTGATAAATCCAGTTTCAGGGTATCTGATGCTTCTTTCTGACCTCCAAGGGCACAAGCATACGTATGGTACCTACACATAATGTCAGCAAAAGAATAAAATGTAGAAAAACCAAATTCTTATTTATCTCTGTCTCCTCTGAGAGATGCTCTAGATTAAACATGTTCATTATTTTGTTCACTACTATATTCCTGGCATCTCATATACCACCATGACAACATAATAGCTTCAGTAAGCCGGGTGGTAATGGCACACGCCTGTAATCCCAGCACTTGGGAGGCAGAGGCAGGCGGATTTCTGAGTTCGAGACCAGCCTGGACTACAGAGTGAAACCCTGTCCCGAAAAACAAAAAAAAAAAACAAAAAAACAAACAAACAAACAGAGCTTCAGTAAGTAGGTCTTTGACGAATGAGGAGTGAGCTGGAGATATAAAAACAGTGCTTAAAATAAAATATGAGGGGCTAGAGAGATGGCTCAGCAGGTAAGAGCACTGACTGCTCTTCTGAAGGTCCTGAGTTCAAATCCCAGCACCCACATGGTGGCTTACAACCATCTGTAAAGAGATCTGACGCCCTCTTCTGGTGTCTGAAGACAATTACAGTGTACTTACTTATAATAAATAAATAAAATCTTTAAAAATAAAATAAATAAAATAAAATATGAAAGCTACTGGGCATGACGGTTCATATCTGTCGTTGTGTGTTTCCCCCACACACACACCCCCACCCCTGAGACAGGGCTTCTCTGTATAGTCCTGGCTGTCCTGGAACTCACTCTGTAGACCAGGCTGGCCTTGAACTCGGAAATCTGCCTACCTCTGCCTCCCAGAGTGCTGGGATTACAGGCGTGCGCCACCACTGCCCAACAATGGTTCATATCTGTAATCCAGCATCAAGAACGCTAGAGAGATGGGGCTAGAGAGATGGCTCAGCGGTTAAGAGCAATGACTGCTCTTCCACAGGTCCTGAGTTCAATTCCCAGTAACCACATGGTAGCTCACAACCATCTGTAATGGGATCCAGCACCCTTTTCTGGTGTGTCTGAGAACAGCTATAATTGTACTCATACATAAAATAAATAAATCTTTAAAAAAAATGATGGGGATAACAGGTGTACCCCTCCCCGCCCAAAGAAAGCTAAGGCAGGAGGACTGCATCAAGTTTGAGGCTCAGCCTGAGCTACACAATAAAATCAAGTATCAGAAGAATAAAATATGTGGCTAGAGAGCTGGCTCAGCGGTTAAAAGCACTGGCTATTCTTCCAAAGAACCTCTTATTTTATTTTAGTTTGTTTTTCTGAGACATGGTTTCACTAAATAGATTTGGTAGTCCTGGAACTCACTATGTAGACCAGGCTGGGCTTGAACTCACAGACTGCCTCTGTCTCCTGAGAGCTGGAGCTAGATGTATTTATCATCATGCCCAGCTAACAACCTGTGTTTAACTCCCAGCACCTAAGTATTGGTTAAGAATCATTTCTAATACTGTGAACATCGAACATATGTGGTGCTCAAACACACCTGCTACCAAAAGACTCATACACATCAAAAATTAACAAACAAGGGGGCTGGAGAGACGGCTCAGAGGTTAAGAGCACTGGCTGCTCTTCCAGAGGTCCTGAGTTCAATTCCCAGCAACCACATGGTGGCCCACAACCATCTGTAATGGGATCTGATGCCCAATTCTGGGGTGTCTGAAGACAGCTACAGTGTACTCATATAAATAAAAATTAATAAAAAATTTTTTTTAAAAATTAACAAACAGCCGGGCGGTGGTGACGCACGCCCTTAATCCCAGCACTTGGGAGGCAGAGGCAGGCGGATTTCTGAGTTCGAGGCTAGCCTGGTCTACAGAGTGAGTTCCAGGACAGCCAGGACCACACAGAGAAACCCTGTCTCGAAAAAAACCAAAAAAAAAAAAAAGAAAGAAAAAAAATTAACAAACAAAATTCAGTAACATCAACAAATTGAAAACAAACTACTTATTATGGATTATTATGAACTCAAAATGCCTGGAAACTCATGAATGGTGACAGAACCTTGGTCCCTTCATTTCCTCTAAGATCTCTAAAAATGTTATAAAAAAGATTTATTTTAGCCGGGCAGTGGTGGCGCACAACTTTAATCTCAGTGCTTGGGCTTGGGGGGCAGAGGCAAGCGGATCTCTGAGTTTGAGGCCAGCCTGGTCTACAGAGTGAGTCCCAGGACAGCCATGGCTACACAGAGAAACCCTGTCTCAAAAAACCAAAAAAAAAAAAAAAAAAGATTTATTTGAAAAGTTAATAGCCATTTTGAAATGGCTAGTGATGTTCGAGATGTAAGTCAGGCCCTCTGCACACTGGGAAGTACTGCATCACTGAGGGATCTGCCCAGCCTTTTGTAGTCACTGGATCGTTCTCACTGGGTTTGTGTGTATTTGTTTTGAGACAAGATTCCATGCAGTTCGGACTGCCCTCGATTTGCTATGCGGCTGAGCACAGCCTTGAGTACTGGAGTCACAGGCTTGCTCCTCCATGCCCCACTTATCGAGCATCCTCCCTCCCTCTCCTCTCCCCCCATCTCCCTTCTCTCTCTTTCTTCCTCCCCTCCCCACCTCTCAGGAAGTAAGGAAGTACATGCTGAATATACTTTCTATTATGGAAAGCTCTGGGAATCATCATTTGCAGTGACAAAAGTGTGAACTCAGAACTCAGAGCCTTGCCCATGTCAGGCAAGTGCTTAACCACTGAGATACACCCCAGGCCTTCCCTAGAATTAGTAAAAGGCTTCTAGATATTTCACTGTATATGGAGGAAACAAAGTTTAAGTTTAGGCCTAACTTAAAGTCAACCTAGTAATATAAAAGTATCACCTCAGACACTGCCAGCGTCTCTGTGTACCCTGTGTTTTTCAGCCTGCCTGTGTGCCTAGTGCATTCCCACAAACATGTACATAATAAATACCTGGGAAAGTACAAATACAAGTCAAGTTTACTACTGTATGCCTGTAACTCCAAGTCTGGGGAAGCTGAGACAGGAGGATTTCTAGTTTGAGGTTGGCGTAGGCCCTGTAATGAGTTCAAGAAGAGCGCTGTGCTACAGAGTTGGCTCTGAGGTAAAAACACTGCCTGCTCCCAGAGGACCCACTGTGGCTGTAGGCTCAAACTAAATGTAACTCCAGCTTCAGGATCCGACGCCCTCTTCTGGTCTCTGCATGCACCTATGTGTGTGTGCACATTCCCATGCAATCATACACTCAAAAATTTAAAAAGTAGGGCTGGAGAGATGGCTCAGCAGATAAGAGCACTGACTGTTCTTGCAAAGGTCCTGAGTTCAAAACCTAGCAACCACATGGTGGCTCACAACCATCTGTAATGAGATCTGACGCCCTCTTCTGGTGTGTCTGAAGACAGCTATAGTGTACTTACATAATAAATAAATCTTTAAAAAAAAAAAAAAAAAAAGATATCAAACTCCTCTGATGGCCTCTCTTTGCCTGGACCCTCAGTTCCAGAACCAGCTTACCCACTTGGTGGTCACCTTGAAATAAGTCTCTTTTCCTTTCTTTTTTTTTCTAGTCCATTTACACCTTAGCTTTTGTTTGCTCCATTTTTGTGATTTTAAAAATCAATTTACTTTTATGGGTGAATACCTATATGCATGTATACACACCACAAACATACTGTGCCCACTCAATGAGAATGCTAGGAGTGGAATCAGGGTCCCCTTCAAAAGCAGTCAGCATTCTTAACTGCTGAGCCATATCTCCAGGGCGCGCGCGCGTGCGTGCGTGCGTGCATGCGTGCGTGTGTAAAAATACATATATGTGTATGTACATGTGTTGTATGTATGTGTGTTGTGTGTGTATTTGTTTTGTTTTTCCAGACAGTTTCTTTTTTTTTTTTTTTTTTTTTTTTTTTTTTTTTTTTAAAGATTTATTTATTTATTTATTTAATGTATGTGAGTACACTGTAGCTGTTTTCAGACACACCAGAAGAGGGCATCATATCTCATTACGGATGGTTGTGAGCCACCATGTGGTTGCTGGGATTTGAACTCAGGACCTCAGGAAGAGCATTCAGTGCTCTTAGCCGCTGAGCCATCTCTCCAGCCCCCAGACAGTTTCTTTATGTAACATTGACTGTACTTAAGCTAGCTCTATAGACCAGGCTACCCCTGAACTCACAGAAGTCAGCCTGCCTCTGCCTTCTGAGTTCTGGGATTAAAAGTGTGTGTCACCACCTGGCCTAATTATATATAACACATGTATGTATGTATGTATGTATGTATGTGTATGTGTGTATGTATGTATATATGTGTGTACATATATATGTACGTATTTCTTTTTTTGTTTTGTTTTGTTTTGTTTTTTCTAGAAAAGGTTTTTCTGTGTAGCCCTGGCTGTCTTGGAACTCACTCTGTAGACCAGGCTGGCCTCAACTCAGAAATCCACCTGCCTCTGCCTCCCAAGTGCTGGGATTAAAGGCGTGCGCCACCACCGCCCAGCATATGTATGTATGTATGTATGTATGTATGTATGTATTTATGTATTTCTGTATTTCTTTTTCTTTCTTTTTTTTCTTTTTTCTTTTCTTTCTTTTTTTTTTTTTTTTCTTTTTTGAGACAGGGTTTCTCTGTGTAGCCCTGGCTGTCCTGGAACTCACTCTGTAGACCAGAGCTGGCCTCGAACTCAGAAATCCGCCTGCCTCTGCCTCCCAAGTGCTGGAATTACAGGCGTGCGCCACCACGCCCGGCTATGTATGTATGTATTTCTAAGACAGGGTTTCTCTGTGTAGCCCTGGCTATCCTGGAACTCACTTTCTGTCTCCCAGGTGCAGGAACTAAAGGCATTCGCCGCCACCACCACTAGGCTTTTTTTTTTTTTCACCCTTTAAGGTTAGGCTTGGCAGCACCACACACCTCATCTCAACACTGAAGAGGCTAAGGGAGAAGGAGAGTGAACTTGAGTCTAAACTGGGCTACATAACAAGACCTTGTCTCAAAAAAATAAAGAAAGAAAAAGAAAGGGGCCTGGCGGTGGTAGCGCACACCTTTAATCCCAGCACTTGGGAGGCAGAGGCAGGTGGTTTCTGAGTTTGGGGCCAGCTTGGTCTATAGAGTGAGTTCCAGGACAGCCCAGGCTATACAGAGAAACCCTGTCTCAAAAGACCAAAAAAAAGGGGGCTGGTGAGATGGCTCAGCGGTTAAGAGCACTGACTGCTCTCCTGAAGGTCCTGAGTTCAAATCCCCGCAACCACATGGTGGCTCACAACCATCCGTAATGAGATCTGGTATGTCTAAAAGACAGCTACAGTGTACTTACATATAATAATAAATAAATATTTAAAAAAAAAAAAAAAAAGAAAAGAAAGAAAAAAAAAAAAAAAAGAAAGAAAAAGAAAGGAAGGAGAGGGGCTGGAGAGATGGCTCAGCGGTTAAGAGCACTGACTGCTTTTCTGAAGGTCCTGAGTTCAAATCCCAGCAACCACATGGTGGCTCACAACCATCCCTAATGAGATCTGACTCCCTCTTCTGGTGCATCTGGGGACAACTACAGTGTACTTACATATAATAAGTAAATAAATCTTAAGAAAAAAAAAAGCTTTGTCTTTGCTAAAAAAAAAAAAAAAAAAAAAAGAAAGGAAGGAGAGAAGACAGACAGACTAACAGACTACTACCATCAGCTTGCCCCCTCCAGGGTTTTTCTGTATAGCCCTGACTGTTCTAGAACTTGGTTTGTAGACCAGGCTGGTCTCCAACTCAAGAGATCCACATGCCTCTGCCTTCCAAGTCCTGGACCAAAGGAGGTTGCAACCACCCAGCCCAAAGAAAGGCTCCTTAAACGTTATCATTAGGGCTAGTCTAGAGCATAGCTCAGGGACAGATTATCTCTGTAGCATAAGAGAAGTTCCAGGCTTGACCCTGGACATCGCAAGGTATTTTAGTAACTTTCCTTTCTAACTGATAGAGATCCACTCAGCCCTTCTTCCTCTTCACTATGTAAGGGACTCCATACTCAGATCCAGGCACTTTTAGCTTTTACAACTACAGTGCAAGCTTTGTGCTGGTGAGAACCTTGTACTCTGTTTGCTCTAACACCTTCATAGTGCATCTTTATGGTGATGGGGGTGGACAGATACTTTTCATAGACTGAGCTTGATGGTGCGCCTATCCATGAGCTTTTGAGAGCTTATAGTAGAAATACTTTTGGATATGCCTTTCTGCATCAATATCACATTTGAGAACTATGCACCGGGGCCCTGTGCTAAACAGTGTGGACAGAGATGAGGGAGCCTGTGACACCCTCAGAGAGCGCCCACTGTAGACAGAGAAGGACAGCAGGCAAAGCGCCATGATGACAGGAGACCCTATGGCTGAGCAGAACACCCAGCCAGCTCTAACTGAAGCCAATGTTCATGTTGCACCAAACCACCGTACAGCTCTGATCTCCCCTCCTTCAAACCTCCCAATAACAACTGTCTGGAAGAGCCACATCTCCAGCCACTCACCCTTGCTGCACAGGCTGTAACTGTAAGATCACTTGAGTTTTCGTGTCTTCTGGGTTCTCGCCTTCATTTCCTTCAGTGGGTACCACAACCACATCTCCCACTGGGACGCTCACTTCCGCATTGGCCATCTTTCACATGAAGTCAGCTAGCTGGGGCTGCTGTGGGGAACAAGAAGCATGAGTAACTTCGTCTTGACAGAGACAGCTACAGGAGAGGAGCACAAGATAAGGAACAGCTGAGCGTGCCCACAAACCATCCTCTGCAAGGGATGAGGACTTGAGAGGAGCTGACAGGCGCACATGGGCTCTTAGCATGTTTTCATAGACATATGACTCATCAGTGGTTTTCCAGAGCCAACTCTACCAGCTCCTCCGACCTCACTGCACATCTCCTCTCGAGTTTAGAGAAATTAAACTGGTAGCCTGGGATGACTGGCACTGGGCAGGATCATGTCAGCACAGAGATTAGCAGCACTAGAATGTAAGGTTTTGTTTTTGTTTGGAGTTTTGTTTTGTTGTTTGAGACTGGGTCTCACTATGTAATGCTGTCTGACCTGGAAATCAATATGTAGACAAGGTTGGCCTCAAACTCAAAGATGAGTCTGCCTTTGCCTCCTGAATTCTGGGATCAAAGAACTTTGCTCTTCCTTTTGGTTTTGAAAAGGGACTCTCAATAAGTATGCCAGGCTGGCTCTGCCTTGCTGGTCCTTCCTCCTCTACCTCCCAAGTGCTGGAACTGCAAGCATGCACTATACCCGGCTGGTTTTTTTCTGTGGATCAAGTTACAGCATAGACTAGTTCCATCCCAAAGAGTGACCCCTGGAAGGTAGGAATCATACCTATTTTGAGTGCAAGTAGCCATCACATATCAAGTATGTGATATTACATATAGTGCTCTATCATTAATAAACACACAGTAGCCGGGCGGTGGTGGCGCACGCCTTTAATCCCAGCACTTGGGAGGCAGAGGCAGGCGGATTTCTGAGTTCGAGGCCAGCCTGGTCTACCGAGTGAGTTCCAGGACAGCCGGAGCTACACAGAGAAACCCTGTCTCGAAAAAAAAACCAAAAAAAAAAAAAAAAAAACAAAAAAAAAAAAAAAAAAACACACAGTAAATATCCGAATTCAGGTGTATAGCTGTTAATAAATGCTGACTTCAGCCGGGCGGCAGTGGTGGCGCACGTCTGTAATCCCAGCACTTGGGAGGCAGAGGCAGGCGGATTTCTGAGTTCAAGGCCAGCCTGGTCTACAGAGTGAGTTCCAGGACAGCCAGGACTACACAGAGAAACCCTGTCTCGAAAAAACCAAATTAAAACACACACACAAAAAAAAAAAAACAAAACAAAACAAAACAAAACAAAAACAAAAAACAAAAAAATGCTGACTTCACTGTCTTAAAAACCTATCTCTATCTGTCTTTCCTTGACATGGTTTCTCTGGGTAGCCCTGGCTGTTCTATAACTCAGATTATAGAGGAGGCTAGCCTCAAACTCAGAAATCCTACAACAATATTAGCGGCATGAGCCACCACGTAGCCAAGAACTTTCTTTCTTTTTTTTTTTTTAATTATTTTTATTTTATGTGCATGGTGTTTTGCCTGCATGTCTGTGAGGGTGTCAAACCCGATCCTCTGGAAAAGCATCCAGTGCTCTTAATTACTAAGCCATCTCTCTAGTCCAGAACTTTTCTTTTTGAGACGAAGTCTCAAACTCAAAGCAATCCTTCTGCCTCAGCTTCAATGTGCTGGAATTACAGAGTTTAAGTCACCAAGCTTGGCTCTAAGAACTTTGTGTGTGTGTGTGTTGTTTTTTTGTTTTTTAAAAGATAAGAGTCCAGGCTGACTTGGAACTTTCTCTGTAGCTGAGAGTGACCTTGAACTCCTGATCTTCCTGCTGCTACTGGGAGTGCTGGGACTAAGGCGTGCACCTCTACATGGGTCACGGGAACGTATCAGTTGTTCAGAGTGAATGCAGATGACACTGTCTGACAGCTCCTTGCAGAGCTACTGAGGACAGCACCACCAAGTACCATGTGCTCCTTCAGGCTGAAGTGCTGACCCAACCTTTGGGGTTTTTTGAAATTCTTGTTTGTATGTCTGCACATGCTTAGGCGCCCTCGTAGAGGTCAGAGGGCAAGCCTCAGGAGTCAGTTCTCCCCTCCCACCATGGGATTCGGGCTTACAATGGCACACACTTCCACCTACTGAGCCATTTGCTGTCTCCACTGTCCCAATCTTTAGGAAAACTGAGAGTCTCAGGATATCCTGCAGCTGTTAGACTTCAGAGCTCAGGAAACTTTTTTTTTCAGTGCTAGGAACCCAAATCAGAGCCTTGTGCATGGTGGGTAAGAGCTCTAACAGTGAGCAGTCCTTTACACTACACTTGAAAGAGAGCGAAGGCGCCAGGTGCTGTCACTCATACTGAGACTAAATCAGGAAGATTATGAAACATTTGAATACAGCCTGAGTGTGAGATACATAAATTGGAGGCCAGTCTGTCTTTTAAAAGAGGAAGAGGAAGAGGAGGAGGAAGAGGAAGAAGCGAGGGGAACTGTGGTTGGTAGAGTACAAGAAAATACACTGAATTTAGCCGGGCGTGGTGGCGCACGCCTGTAATCCCAGCACTTGGGAGGCAGAGGCAGGCGGATTTCTGAGTTCGAGGCCAGCCTGGTCTACAGAGTGAGTTCCAGGACAGCCAGGACTACCCAGAGAAACCCTGTCTTGAAAAACAAAACAAAACAAAACAAAACACTGAATTTACGCGCCGGACGTGGTGGTGCATGCCTGTAATCCCAGCACTTGGGAGGCAGAGGCAGGTGGATTTCTGAGTTCAAGGCCAGCCTGGTCTACAGAGTGAGTTCCAGGACAGCCAGGACTACACAGAGAAACCCTGTCTAGAAAAAAAACAAAACAAAACAAAACAAAACAAAACAAAACAAAACAAAAACACTGAATTTACTACCTCAGTAAATGTGAGTATGCGAAGGTGAGCAGGAGACAGCCATGTTGACCGTGGATTCAAGCTGGAATGTGTAACTGGCAGCCAGAGACCCAAGTCACTGCACAGCTCTGTCAGCCTTGTCTGCACACTTAACCTGTGGCTCAAAGGGGCCCTCACTGGCCTCAGAACGCGCCAGTCTACCTACAGCACTCATCTCCAACCCCGTCGGCCACCTGCTCTACTTTGAACACTCCGATGTGTTTCCAACGCTCTGACCTTCCATTCTCTGAGCCCCAGCGCACCGCAAAGCTCACTCCTCCATGAAGCCACCATCCCTGCCTTTCTCAGAATTTCCCCCAAATGCGGCCTGTCACTATCTCCTGCTGTGACACACTGCCCAGTTACCTGTATCGACCTTGACAGCCATAGCCGACCTTGTTACATATAGTGTTAATTTGTTCTGCTGCTCCTGGGACCGTGGCCCTGCACATTAGCTCTTTGCACCTTTCCTTTCCTTGTTTCTTTTCTTTCTTTTTTGGTTTTTTGTTTGTTTGTTTTGTTTTGTTGGATTTGGTTTTGTTTTTTGTTTTTTTCTGTTTTTGTTTTGTTTTGTTTTGTTTTTGTTTTTGTTTTTGAGACAGGGTTTCTCTGTGCAGCCCTGGCTGTCCTCGAACTCACTCTGTAGACGAGGCTGTCCTCGAACTCAGAAATCCGCCTGCCTCTGCCTCCCAAGTGCTGGGATTACAGGCAGCGCCACCACCACCCAGCTGTGTTTTTTGTTTTTTTTTGTTTGTTTGTTTGTTTTGTTTTTTTTGTTTTGTTTTTTTTTTTTTGAGACAGGGTTTCTCTGTATAACTCTGGCTGTCCTGGAACTCATTCTGTAGACCAGGCTGGCCTCGAACTCAGAAATCTGCCTGCCTCTGCCTCCCAGAGTGCTGGGATTACAGGCGTGCACCACCACCGCCCGGTTTCTTTTTTCTTTTTTTAAGATTTTATGTATTGGGCTGGAGATATGGCTCAGAGGTTAAGAGCACTGACTGTTCTTCCAGAGGTCCTGAGTTCAATTCCCAGCAACCACATGGTGGCTTGCAATTATCTGTAATGGACATCAGATGGCCTCTTCTGGTGTGTCTGAAGGCAGCAACAGTGTACTCACATAAAATAAATAAATAAATCTTTGTGAGTACACTGTTGCTGTCTTCAGACACACCAGAAGAGGGCACTAGATCCCATTATAGATGGTTGTGAGCCACCATGTGTTTGCTGAGATTTGAACTCAGGACCTTCAGAAGAACAGTTGGTGCTCTTAACTGCTGAGCCATCTCTCCAGCCCCCTTTTTTGGTTCTTTGAAAGAGTTTTTCTGTGTAGCCCTGGCTGTTCTGTAAGTCACTCTGTAAACAGAACTCAAAAGATCCACCTGCCTCTGCCTCCCAAGTGCTGGAATTAAAGATATACACCACTGCCGGGTGGTGGTGGTGCACGCCTGTAATCCCAGCACTTGGGAGGCAGAGGCAGGCGGATTTCTGAGTTCGAGGCCAGCCTGGTCTACAGAGTGAGTTCCAGGACAGCCAGGGCTACATAGAGAAACCCTGTCTCGAAAAACAAAAACAAACAAACAAACAAAAAAACAAAACAAAAAAAAAGAGAGAACGCTAAAGATATACACCACAACCCAGCTTGTTCTTGATTTTTCAAGACAAAAGTATTGCTATGTAGCTCAGGCTAGCCTCAAAAGTCTGCCTTATCAGGCTCAGTGCTTAAGCAGTCTTATTGAAACACTCTCATGTCCCAGTCTTTCTCCTCAGCCTTGACAATGATTATGTGAATTCATTTTGTCATGCATATGTGACCTGGTCAAATTCCTTCATATCTGGACTCTAATTCCATTCAGTTTGTTTTTGTTGTTGTTTTTTGTTTGTTTGTTTTTGTTTTTCGAGACAGGGTTTCTCTGTGTAGCCCTGGCTGTCCTGGAACTCACTCTATAGACCAGACTGGCCTCGAACTCAGAAATCCGCCTGCCTCTGCCTCCCCAGTGCTGGGATTAAAGGCTTGCGCCACCACCGCCCAGTGAACCATATTCTCTTAAACCTACTCCTAGAATTCTTGTTTCCCTAATTGATGTAAGTCTCTACCCATTTTCAAAAGGAATTATTTTTGTCTCCTCTTTCTAAATCCAATCAACCACAAAACCCTATCCAATCTCTTGTGTATGTGGTTGTGTGTGTGTGTGTGTTCCTCCCATTCTCTATCTCTTCTATTAACACTGTATCTGGGATGTCACACTGCCATCTGGGTTTTTCCAGCTATATCTCTATAACCTAACCTTTGGTCTTGGATTCCTCCAATTCATTCCCCCACAGAACCACGTGATCCTACTAAAGGCTATGCCTTAATATGCACCCCTGTTGCTGTGAGAATCAAGTTTAAGGCTTTACTGTGACCTACAGTTTTGCCAATCAGCCTTCTTCTCAAAGCTGGCAGGTCAGTTCCTGCGACTTTCCCAGCTCTCAAACAGGCCACATTTCCTGGACTGAGCCTCCGACCTTGCTTTCTGCTCCAAGGATTGTCCTTCCCTTCCTTTAGGCTAGTCTCTGTTAACCCTTTGGAGACGTCTGAATCATTTCTTCTGTGCAAAGGCCTTCCAGTGACTTCCTTCACTAGGTCTGAGCTCGTGCTCGCTTCCCATCATGCTTTTCTTTCCTCTTTCGGTGAGGGGTTAGGTGCGGCCTGGGATCCTCCTGCCTCAACCTCCTGAGTCATTCAACCATAGGCTTACTAATTTGGGGGTGGCCTTGAAAACCCCTGTCACTGAGCATGATCCTGAACTCCCCCTTTCACTCCCCAGATGCTGCTGACATTACAGATGTCACTGTGCCCAGCTTTACAACACAATGTGGTGTGTGTGTGTGTGTGTGTGTGTGTGTGTGTTGTTTTGTTTTTTCAAGACAGGGTTTCTCTGTGTAGTTCCGGCTGTCCTGGAACTCACTCTGTAGACCAGGCTGGCCTTGAACTCAGAAATCCGCCGGTGTCTGCCTCCCAAGTGCTGGGATTAAAGGCGTGCGCCACCACTGCCGGTTTTACACCACAATGTGTAAAGAAGCCCTCTGAGAGTTTGTGTAAAATAGAAGCATCTTAAGTCTGAGAGGTAGGAGCCCTTGTTCATCTTGTAGAGGACCCAGTCAACTCAACCCCAGTCCCAGGGGGCTTGATACCCTCTTCTGACTTCCCTAGGCACAAATGTGGTATACATACATATATTTAGGTAAAATATTCATGTGCATAAAAAAATAAAATAAACCTTTTGCCTTGTCTTGTTTTTTTGAGATGGGGCGGGGGATATAGATCTGATCAGTCTGAAACTCACTAAACCAGGTTGGCCTCAAACAAGAAAGTAAATCTTATTTTTCTTCAAGAAAGGGTTTCTCTATGTAGTCTTGGCTGTTGTCCTGGCACTCAGGCTGGCCTTGAGCTCACAAAGATTCACCTGCCTCTGCCTCCCAATGCTGGGATTAAGGGTGTGTGCCATCAGGCCCAGATAAAAAAATTAATATAAAACAAAAAACAAAAAAAATCAAATAATACTTGAGGTACAAATTTGACTCCCAAGCTAAGATTTATTCCATCAAAAAAAGCAGCAGAATTTTAATCTAGAAGATTGTAGGGAGCCAGGAAGAGGGGACAAGGTCTTGTTATACAATAGCTTCCTGGCTTAGAACTCATTATACAACCCAAGCTAGCCTCAATCTTTTAAGAATCCTACTGCCTTTGAGTATTGGGACTATATGTGTTGAGTCAAAGACTGTTTTCAGGTACACAGGGTTTCTCTGTGTAGCTCACTCTGTAGATCAGGCTGGTCTAGAACTTAGAGAGCTGCTTGCCTCTGCCTCCTGAGGGCTAGAATTAAAGACGTGTGCCATCACCACCCGGTTCTAACTTTTTTTTTTTTTTTTTTTTTTTAATAAATAGCTCAGATAAATTACTGGGTCACAGAAGAATTAGGATGGCGCTTCTGATTTCAACCTTCTTCCCAGTAAGGCTGAGCTCCTGTGGACATCCTGAATAAGGAGAGTGGCTAACTTGTTAAGACCCTCTACAGAATTTGTACTTTGTTCCTTCCAGACCTCGGAACCCACGAGGAATGTTCTGGCTTCTAACCATTGAGACTAAGAGTCATCTAAAGCATGTTTTTAGTGACAGAGAAGAGTCCACTCCAACAAGACAACCAATAATTCTTAGTAAAATGAAGTCTAGGTTCAATATTATTATCTTAAAACCACACTTCTAGTGAGTAACCCCAAACCAACAGCAGACTACACAGCTAACTGCTGGGTCATCTCTTTTTTTTCCAAAGATTTATTATTATATGTAAGTACTCTTTACGATGTATGAAAACAAAACTTCCCCTTGTTTATAACAACACAAACTCCAGAGGTGAGGTGAGAGGAGGGAGCTGATCCCATGGGTTCTTCACAGAGGAGGCCTTGCAATTTCCCTCGTGAGATCACACCACTGTGTGCTCTGTAATTCTATGAGAACATACAAAAACATGATATAATTTTAATAAAATTTAGTCAATTGTGTGGAAAGAAGTATTGCAGGGGCAGTACAGCTCAGGGCCAAAGCCTGGCATGAACCATGGGGTCAACCTAGAGCAAAACAGAGCTGGTCTGTGGTTTGCTTTGTAGTCCTTGCTTAGTCTTGGGCTGGTCTCAAACTCTATGTGGCTGAGGGTGACCTTGGCTATTGAGCCTCCAGCTTCTACCTACCAAGCTCAGGAACTGCAGGCAAGAACCTCCCCATTCAGTTACTTGGGGCATCAAGACAAAAGTCTCACTAGGTAGTCCAGGCTGGGCATGAATTTTCAATCCTCCTGCTCGGTCTACAGAGAGCTGGGATTACAAGCGCCTGCTAATGGCTATTGCTCTGCAATTATTTTCTGGACAAAAAAAAAAAAAAAAGGCCTGGTTACCTGAGTTATAACTCTAGACCTCACGCATGTAAAGGTAAAATGAGAGAACTGACTCCACAGAATCCTCTGGCCTCCACCTACCTGCACACCATGGCACAGGACTCCCTCCCAACGTTATGCATACAGTATTATAAACTTAAAAAATATTTTTAAAGTGGGGGCTGGTGAGATGGCTCAGCAGTTAAGAGCACCGACTGCTCTTCCAGAGGTCCTGAGTTCAATTCCCAGAAGCCACATGGTGGGTCACAGCCATCTGTGATGAGAAACAAATAAAGTACCTATGGGCCAAAGTGAGCGGGGGCTGGAGCGAGCAGGGCCTGAACAAAAGGAAGAAAAGAGAAGGGGAAAAATATTCAAGAAGGTGTATGGTGAGAATATCTCAACCCTGGCCCCCAAAATACCAATGAATAAACAAACAAAAAGTTGTTACTGGAATTTAAAAAAATAAAAATTTGCTAGGCAGTGGTGGCGCACTCCTTTAATCCCAGCACTTGGGAGGCAGAGGCAGGTGGATTTCTGAATTTGAGGCCAGCCTGGTCTACAGAGAAACCCTGTCTCAAAAAAAAAACTAAATAAATAAATAAATAAATAAATAAATAAATAAATAAAATAAAAATTTAAAGTGAGCAGGAAGCACTTAAGATAGTGGCACTCTGGGGGTAAAAGCAGAAGGGTTAGGGATTCAAGGTCATCTTCAGTTACATAAGAAGGCTGAGGCTACATGAAACCTTTTTTTTTTTTTTTTTTTAAAGGGGTGGGGTGACCTGGCAAGATGGCTCCGGAGGTAAAGACAGGTCATTGATGACAAGCATGAAAACCTGAGTTTGATCTGAAGGACACACAGTGGAAGGAGAGAATCCAATCCCATGTTGTCCTCTGACCTTCACAAGTACACCACTGCAGGTAGACAGACACACAGACATATACATGCAGTCACAGGAACATATACACGTTTGTTGTTTTGAGGCATGGGCACACCCAGCTATCCTGGAACCTGCATAGGCCTCAAACTCAAGATATCTGCCTGCTTCTGCCTTACAAATGGGTGAGGACAGGATTAAAAGCATGTGCCAGCCGGGCGGTGGTGGCACACGCCTGTAATCCCAGCACTTGGGAGGCAGAGGCAGGCGGATTTCTGAGTTCGAGGCCAGCCAGGTCTACAGAGCGAGTTCCAGGACAGCCAGGACTATACAGAGAAACCCTGTCTCGAAAAAAACAAAAACAACAACAACAACAAAAAAAAAAAGCATGTGCCACTGTGCCAGGTAATAAATCTAATTTAGAAATCTCTCTAACGTACAGAACAGTCTGGCATATTCGCGAGGCAGGAGCAGGTGAATCTCTTGAGTTCAAGGCCACAATGGTCTACAAGATTTCAGGGCAGCCAGGACTACAGAGAAACCCTGTCTCAAATAAATAACCAAAACCAACAACAAAACCAAGTCTCCAAGTTGCAACTTTATTACTTAAGCATAAAACTCACTAAGTCCACCCCTTTCTTATGCACTTTGTTGTTGAGCCAAAGTGAACTAAGATATAACCAACCCAAAGTCATTCCACAAAACCATTCTGCAGGAAATATCGTGAAGAAATGACGTTCTATATAAATCAGAGATTGGAGACGTCTATATAGGTTTTCGGAGGAATTGAGATATGTTTTTAAAAGTCACCCCTCTAGAGTGTAAGAAATCAAAACAGGGCCCAAACTAACCCAAAGAAGCTCAAATGCACCTAATCAATGAACTTGATTAAGTATAAATGAAAAACAAATTATTATAGGGTTGAAACATTAGAAGTGATAGGCCCAAGCGCTTATGAAAATGTTCCATTATACTAAGGAAAGGGGGCTGGGCAGATGGAAGCGTGTGCAGATGTGGAGAAAAGCCCTACTTCCTGATTCTCCTAGACACGGTAACAGGTCTCACTTGGAGAGTTCAGGGTTTCCCTGCTCCTTGAGAGCCAGGTCAAGACACTCGGGTAAGATTCTGCCCACACTACTCTTGCCTCTCAAAAAGAGGACACATGACCAATTCCCCTGTCATTTCTGAAAGCAAGGGGTACCCCCTCTTCCCGGCAAGTATCTTCTCACTACCCCTCGTAACCTTAGGTTTCCCTCGTCTCCCGAAGCAGAAAACCACCCCGGCTCTCCACCTGGCCACCGGCAGCACTCCATTCTGAAGCCCTCGGGTGGACCCTTCTCCTTCCTACTGCCCTTCATCCTGGGAAGGACTCCTTCCTCTCCTAGCCCTTCAAAGGACATGCCTCCTTCTCCCCAGGTCCGATGGCCGAGGCCTCTTCCCTCGGGCGAAGGCTAGACCCTACTTCCGACACTCGGCACCCCACCCCCACCCCAGCACGCTGCCCTCTCCCCCACCGCATGACCCAGGCCTGACCCAGCTCCGCCGCGTAAGGCCCAAGCTCCCAGACCCCGTATCTGGGGGGGGGGTCCCCTGGCCCCTCCGCGAGGACTTCCGGGCCCCTCGGTCCGGGGGCGCCGAGCCTCCCTCCACCCCCGCCCAGTACGGGGTTCGCAGGGCCCGGAGCCTAGGCCCGGCCGGCCACGCTGGGGGCGGCCCGGCTGCTCGGGCGGACCCAGCGGCAGCGTCCCCCCACCCCCCCCCGCGGCGCCGCGACGTCCGCTCGCTCCCCGGCGGCGGCGGCGGCACGCACAGGGCGTGGGGAGGCGCCCGCGGAGGCAGCAGCCCCCCGCCCCCTGCGCGCCCGCCCGCCCTCGCCGGCCGCCGCGCGGCCCCCGCGCCCGCCCCCCCCCCGCCCCCAGCCCTCGCCGCGCGCCCACCCCTCCCCCTCCTCACCGTCTCCGTCGGGCGGGCGGGCGGCGAGCAGCCAGGCGGGCGGGCGACGGAGCATGCGCACAAGCCGCCACGGCTGCCGCCGCCACCGCCGCCGCCAAGCCGGGCTCCAGCACTTCCGGCCGCCGGCGCGGGCGAGCTGGCGCCTTAAAGGGGACGCGTCCTTATTGCGGGCCGCACGGAAGATAACACACCTAAGCCGAGCGACTTGGGGAGCCCGAGAGCTAGGCCTTCGGCCCTTGAAAGGCTGTGTTGGAGAAGTCGCTGGACACCCCAGGGACTGAATAAGGTTTAGATGCAAAGATCACTTCACCTTGACTCTTGTGGAGGGCCAGGGCTTTTCTTTCCCCAAATCCTCTTTTTTGACGCTTACAATTTATCAGAGTTTCAAGTTACCAATGTGGAATCAAAAGATGTGGCTGAGCCGGGCGTGATGGCGCACGCCTGTAATCCCAGCACTTGGGAGGCAGAGGCAGGCGGATTTCTGAGTTCCAGGCCAGCCTGGTCTACAGAGTGAGTTCCAGGACAGCCAGAGCTATACAGAGAAACCCTGTCTTGAAAAACAAAAACAAAAAAAAAACAAACAAACAAAAAGTAAGAAATAAGATCTTACGCTTCCCCCGTCCCCCAGACAGGAATCATGCAGCAGAACTAAATGTGTAGTCGGGTGTGTGTGTGTGTGTGTGTGTGTGTGTGTGTATGTGTGAGTGAGACAGCTGGAACTCCAGAGTTGGTGGGTGGTATTGGCAGTCTTGTGATCATGGCCAAGTCACAGTTCCCTTAACCCTGCTGTCTTCACCTATAACACAGTCAGTTGGTTGTCCCACTCAATAGTGTCACCAGGACCTGATCAGAAGACTCTGTACTATGTTAAATCTGTGTGTTTGTGAGACCAGCACTACAGTGGATGATGGCCTTGAATTCCTGCTCCTCCTGCCTCAGCTTCCCAAGTGTTAGATTACAGACCATCACCACCATGCCCAGGTTCTGAGGTGCTGGGGATGGAACCCAGGGCTTTGTAAATGCTAGCCAAGCATTTCACCAATCCAGCTATAGTGTCAGTCCCTAGTATATTGTTTGTTTATTTTTAAGATTGATTTTGAGTCTGGGATATTTGATCTGTCATATAGAGAGACATATGACCATCAAAGCCAAAAGCAGGTGGGGTCATCCAGAAAGAAGGAGCATATAGAAATAGGGTGGAAGCCAGGTGCCCAAGCTCAGAGAACACCAGGCCTAAAGGAACCCTCGGTGGTCAGCCTGAGCGGCTGGAAAGATTAGTTCTCTGGGCAGAGGGAGAAAGGAATGCCACAGAGCAGACTGGACCTTCCTAAGAGGAGATGGTGCCAACAACATCAGATGCAAAAAAAACTCTGGAGGGGCTGGAGAGATGGCTCAGTGGTTAAGAGCACTGACTGTTCTTCAGAAGGTCTTGAGTTCAAATCCCAGCAACCACATGGCGGATCACAACCATCCCTAATGAGATCTGATGCCCTCTTCTGATGTATCTGAAGACAGTGACAGTATACTCACATACATGAAATAAATAAATCTTAAAAAATAACAACAACAAAAACTCTGGAGGGAAAAGGGGCAGCCACTGGGTTCAGCACCAGAGAACTGACCCTGCTGGGAAGGAGTCCCCTCTGAGGCTGGGGACTAAATGGAGCTTGTGCGGGAGGGAAAACACTGAGGAACGACAACTGTCATCGTATTTCTTTATGCTGTTGCTGGAATGAAGGGACAACAAAACCAGGTAATGAGATGACTGTTGGCCTTCAGAGGAGAGTGGTGTGAAAGGCCCCACCCCCACTTAACCACACCTCCTATAACCAAATGCTGACAAAGGGTGGAGAAACGCAGGATGAATTTCTATTTATAACTGAAATTTTTCCAGCCAATATTTTTCTGTTAATTTTCCTCCTTTTTTTTTTTTTGTTTTTTTTTGTTTTTTTTTTTGGTTTTTTCGAGACAGGGTTTCTCTGTGTAGCCCGGGCTGTCCTGGAACTCACTTTGTAGACCAGGCTGGCCTCGAACTCAGAAATCCGCCTGCCAGCCGGGCGTGGTGGCGCACGCCTGTAATCCCAGTACTTGGGAGGCAGAGGCAGGCGGATTTCTGAGTTCGAGGCCAGCCTGGTCTACAGAGTGAGTTCCAGGACAGCCCGGGCTACACAGAGAAACCCTGTCTCGAAAAAAAAAAAAAAAATCCGCCTGCCTCTGCCTCCCAAGTGCTAGGATTAAAGGCATGCACCACCACCACCCAGCTAATTTTCCTCCTTTTCTTTCATGATTTATTATACATACACAATTCTGAATTATACATTTTTTTTTTTTTTTTTTAGTTCACTAAATGTTGTTTCTTAGAAAGTGAAGAGGTGTTGGTATATTTGGTCTTTGATTTGGTTTTTGGGTGCTGGGATCAAACCCAGTCTGGTGCAGACAAAGAATGTACTTGACAGCCAGGTAGTGTGGTTAAGCCCCAGAGAGGCAGAGACAGACAGAATTCTCTGCGTTCAAGGCCAGCCTGGTCTACATCGCAAGTTCTAGAATAGCCAAGGCTACACAGAGAAACCCTGTCTCTTGGAAAACCAAAAAAGAAAAAAAGCAAAGGGCTGGAGAATGGCTCAGTGGTTAAGAGCACGGACTGCTCTTCTGAAGGTCATGAGTTCAATTCCCAGCAACCACATGGTGGCTCACAACCATCTGTAATGAGATCTGACGCCCTTCTTCTGGTACCTACATATAATAATAAATAAATCTTAAAAAAAGAAGAGGAGGAGGAGGAGGAGGAGGAGGAGCTCTATTTAAAAAGAAAAAAAAAAAAAAAAAGAAAGAAAAAAAGCAAAGGAAACAAAAAGACAGTTGCTTGGACCCAGCCTGGTAGCCCAGGTCCTGCAACTTCTGGTACTGGGGAGAGGCATACAGATCACAAGTTCAAGGTCGGCCTGAGTTACACAGCACATTGTCCAGCATATGTGAAGGGCTAGCTTCTTTCTCTAGGAACCCAAACCAAACACATCACAGGGTATAGAGATGACCGATGCCAGGTCTGGTTTTGTCCCACCCTTCATCATTCTGGGGTTAGCTGATTTCGATTAGGAGAGGATTCTGTTTATTTGAATGAAAATGGAAGTTGACCAATGGAGGAGACAGCTGTTCTGAAGGGCTGTCTACTGGGGAGGTGCTTGCATGTCATGGTGTGTGCACATACCAGGGTGGCCTAGCCAGGTGACCTCAGGCAGTAGCTTTGGAGGGAAGATTGAGACTTGAATGTTTTAAGTGTCTCTAACTGATTTTTGTTTTGATGTAAGATCTTCTCCAGCCCCTTTAAATACATTAGAAATGCCTCTATAATCCCACAAGCAGGGTTATGAGTTTGAGACTAGCCAGGGCTACACAGTGAGGTGTTTTTGTGTTTTTGTTTTTGTTTTTAAGATTTATTTATTTTATGTATATGAGTACATTGTAGCTATACTGATAGTTGTGAGCCATCATGTGGTTGCTGAGAATTTGAATTTGGGACCTCTGCTTACTCTGATTGGCTCTCTGCCCCATTCAGCCTAAAGATTTATTTATTATATCTAAGTACACTGTAACTGTCTTCAGTCATACCAAAAGAGGGCATCAGATCTCTTTACAGATGGTAGTGAGCCACCATGTGGTTGCTGGGATTTGAACTCAGGATCTTCAGAAGAGCAGTCAGTGCTCTTAACCACTGAGTCATCATCTTTCCAGCCCCCATTTTTGTTGTTTTTTAGTTTTAGTGCTATTGGTGTTTTGTGTACATATCAGTCTAGGTGAGAGTGTTAAATCTCTTAGAATTTGGATTACAGACAGTTGTTAGCTGCCATATAGAGGCTAGGAATAGAACCCAGGACCTCTGGAAGAGCAACCAGTGCTCCTAACCACTGAGCTACTTGCCTAGCCCTATGTATTAGTCAGGGTTCTCTAGAGTCACAGAATGTATGGGTAATCTCTATATTGTTAGGGAATTTGTCAATGACCTATAGTCTGTAGTCCAACTCCCTAGCAATGGTCAGCAGCAGCTGTGGATGGATGTCCCAGGATCTAGCAGTTGCTCAGTCCCACGAGGCAAGCAGGCAAGAAAGAGCGAGTCTTCTTCCAATATCCTTATGTAGGCCTCCAGAGGGTGTGGCCCAGATGAAAGGCATGTGCCCCCGCACCTTTAATCCCAGATGACCTTGAACTCTGAGATCTCTTTGTCTTAATCTTCTGGAATTCATAGCCACTATGCTTCAAGCTCTCCATGCCAAGATCCAGGTCAGAAACTTGTATCTCTGAGCCTCCAGATTAGGATCATAGGTGAGCCTTCCAATTCTTGATTGTTCATTCCAGATATAGTCAAGTTGACAACCAGGAATAGCCACTACACCCTACAAAGTGAGTTCTAATCCACTGTGAGATGTTGTCTCAAGGAGCAAAAAACTAAACAAAACAAAAAACCCATCCTTCTTCTCTGCACTTGATCTTGATCTCCGCCCCAAGGCTGTGTATTAGCCAGAGCCTCCTGGCTCTCTGTCCTACTGCTTTAAGTATTCAGTCTTCTAATACCCTGCAGGTCCTTAGGACCAAACCTGAACTCCTTTTCAGTCCTGGATCTGACCTCTTCTTGACTTGCTTTCTTTCTGTCCCTCTGCTGCCTTGCTGTGCCCCACCCCCATTTACCACTGAACTCTTCCCTCAGCCCCATACTGACCCTCAAATCCCAACACAGGGATTCTGTGGCCTTTGTAGGTAAGCAGCTTCCCCGCTTGAGACACTGTTCCAGATCTTCAGCTGCCTCTTTCCCAGGCCTGAGAGGCCTTTCCTGTCCTCACTGTCCTCAGAGATACTCTCTTCCACATCTCTTAATGTTCTTACCCATTGTAATGGCTATTCCTGGTTGTCAACTTGACTATATCTGGAAAGAACTACAATCCAGAAGTGGAAGGCTCACTTGTGATTCTGATCTCGAAACTGGGAGATAAAAGTTTCTGACGTGGATCTTGGCATGGAGATCTTGAGGCATAGTAGCTATGAATCCCAGGAGACTAAGGTAAGGAGATCTCTGAGTTCTAAGCCGTCTGGGACAAAGCAAGTCCCAGATCCAGGTGTGGTGGTACACACCTTTAATCTGGGCCACACCTTCTTCTGGGAGACCTACATAAGGGCGTTGGAAGAAGGAAGGTTTGCTCTCTTCTGTGTGTCTTGTAAGATCAAGCTAGTACGAGATCCTCGAGCTTCCATTCGCAGCTGACCATTGTTGGGGCACTGGACTACAGACTCTATGTCATCACAACAAATTCCCTTACTATATAGAGACTACCCATAAGTTATGTGACTCTAGAGAACCCTGACTAAAACATACCCAACAGGGCCTCCTCCTGCCTGCACTTGCTCCCCTGCATTCTCCCTCCACAATACATACTTCCTCTGTGAAGGCTCAGACAGGTTATATTAGTCTCAGAGGACTCCCCGGTGCACAGAACTCTCAAAATAATCTGTTGCTTAAGAACTACTGCACTCTCTGTTCCTCCCTCCCCACACCCTACATCTTGTTCCTCCCTTCTGTATCATCCACACTCTGAGAAACCAGAAAGTAGTAGCAGATGGGATGTGAATCAGAAAAGAAGGCAGAATTAGAAAGAGAGGAAGCCCTGCCAACTGATGGAAAAAAACAAAAAACAAAAACAAAACAAAACAAAACAAAAACTGAGACTAATGTAGATGAAGACAGATTAGTCACTGCCTTGGCCACCTCAGCCCCATTGGAGGTGTCAGCATCAAAGGGAAAAGCTGACTTCTGGCTGAGGAGGTGGGGTAAGAGTCCAGGCTGCTGGCATTGTTCTTAGGAGTCTCTTGTCTCAACCTCAGCATCCCTAGGTAGAAAAAGGAGATGGCGGTCAGGAATACTGGCCCACACCTTTAGTCCCAGCACTCAGGAGGCAGAAGCAGGAGGATCTCTGAGTTCAAGGCCAGCCTGTTTTACAGAGTGAGTTCCAGGACAGCCAAGGCCGCACAGATACACAGGGAAAAATCCTGGGGGGTGGAGTGGGGGGGAACAAGGCAAAACAAAAAAAATGCCATCAGACCTAGACTGTATTAAACAATGACTTATTTATGTGTGTTTGTCTACTCTCATGTATACATACTTCATTTGTACCTAGCACCAAGGAAACCAGAGGAGGTGGGAGTGCTGGGTACTGGGAACTGAACAAGTGCTCATAACCATGCAGCCATCTTTCCTACCACTACATCCTTTTCTAAAGCTAACAGAAGCTGGGCAAAATGGCACACCAGCACTTGGGAGTGTATATATAAACATATATGTATATAAATATATATATAAATAAATATATATATATATATATACACATACATACATATACTGTATGTGTATCCATAGATATGAGTAGTTATTTTGAAGCTTCTTAATTATATTGACTTATTGGAGGTTTGCAGCATGGATAGCAGGAATGTGAAGATCAGAAGACAAGTGGCAGGGTTCATCCTCTCCTTCTACCATTTGGGTTCTGAGAATCTAACTCCTCATGAACTCACACATACCACATACATACATAAACAAAAATAAATCTAAATACTCAAAAGGAAGATCACTGAGTTTAAGGCCAGGCTTGGTCTATGAAGAGAGAAAAGGACCAGTCTTGATGACTATATAGTGAGACCCTGTCCCCACAATAAACAAAACAAAAAAATTTAAAAGGGATATGGACATATGACATATGCACACCAAAATATGTAACTCCGGATGTAGTGGCTATTCCTGGTTGTCAACTTGACTATATCTGGAATGAACTACAATCTAGAATTGGAAGGGTCACCTATATTTGGAAACAGAGATATAAGTTTCTGACCTGGATCTTAGCATGGAGATCTTGAAGCATAGTGACTATGGATTCCAGTTCAAGATCATCTGGGATTAAAGGCATGGAGACACACACCCTCTGCTGGAGACATATATAAGGACGTTGGAAGAAGGAAGACAGATTCTTCCTTGCCGGCTTGCCTCATGGGACTGAGCAACTGTTAGATCCTTGGACTTCCATCCACAGCTGCTGCTTACTATTGTTGGGGAGTTGGACTACAGACTGTAACTCATTGACAAATTCCCTAACTACATAGAGACTGCCCATACATTCTGTGACTCTAGAGAACCCTAATACAAAAGTTGGTACTGGGAGTGGTTCTAGAGGAGCAGAAGTATAAGGATGAATGTTTCAAAATTTTGGAGTTGGTTGGTTGATCCACCAGCACCTTCAACTACTGAAACCTCTCCAGATTCTCTTCCTCCTGGGAGCTCGGAGAATATTGAAGACCCATGGATGAAATTATATTTCAAGCTTAAAGAAGCTAATGCCTTTGATTATCTTGATGAATTAGGTGATTCGGTGGTATACAATACTTTCTACAAGTTGGGGAAAAAAATCGGAAAATGATTTTGCTGGCTGGTTACTCTTAGCATCGCGGGGAAAAAGCAATGAAGGAAAGAAAGGAGCTCCAGACACAAGTAAAGTCTAAAAGTTGCTAAGTGTGCCCTTGAAGAGAATCTTCTCTCTAGCAGCCATAGAGCTCAAGTAACAGAAAATCAAACTGAAGCACTCATTATAAGGTTGGCTGAAATACAGCGAAAATTCAAGTCTCAACCTCAGAGGGTGTCAGCAGTTAAAGTAAGGGCATTAATTAATTGGCAAAGAATGGGATCCTATAACTTGGGATGGGGATGTGTGGGAAGACCCTGATGAAATTGAGAACTTTGAACCTTCAGATTTTCAAGGATTTGGTCCACCTGAAGTTGTTTTAAATACACATACTCCATATGAAATGTATATCGAAGGAGGAAATTTCATGGTCAAGTTTTATATGATCCCCTTACTCATACAGGAAGGCATTTCAAAGTGGGATATTCCTTTTGCCTGCATTCCTCTTAGGAATCAGTAACAGAGCTAGAGAGTTGGTTCATTGGTTAAGAGCATTGGCTACTCTTTCAGAGTCCCAAATTCTATCCCAGGCACCTACAGGGTGGCTCATTACCAATCTTCAACTGTGTTGTTGTTGTTTGTTTTTGTTTTTGTTTTTCGAGACAGGGTTCCTCTGTATAGCCCTGGTTGTCCTGGAACTCACTCTGTAGACCAGGTTGGCCTCGAGCTCAGAAATCCGCCTGCCTCTGCCTCCCAGAGTGCTGGGACTACAGGCGTGCGCCACCACCTCTCGGCTTGGGTTTTTGTTGTTGTTGTTGTTGTTGTTTGTTTGTTTTTTAAGGTTTATTTTTGTATGTGAGTACACTGTTGCTATCTTCAGACACACTGGGCATTGGATCTCATTACAGAAGGTTATAAGCCACCATGTGGTTGCTGGAAGTTGAACTCAAGACCTCTGGAAGAGCAGTCAGTGCTCTTAGCCACTGAGCCATCTCTCCAGCCCAATCTTCAACTCTTTTTTTTGTTTTGTTTTGTTTTGTTTTTCGAGACAGGGTTTCTCTGTATAGCCCTGGCTGTCCTGGAACTCACTCTGTAGACCAGGCTGGCCTCGAACTCAGAAATCCGCCTGCCTCTGCCTCCCAAGTGCTGGGATTACAGGCCTGTGCCACCACGCCCGGCTTCCAATCTTCAACTCTTTTTTTTTTTTTTTTTTTTTTTTTTTTTGGTTTTTCGAGACAGGGTTTCTCTGTGTAGTCCTGGCTGTCCTGGAGCTCACTCTGAAGACCAGGCTGGCCTCGAACTCAGAAATCCACCTGCCTCTGCCTCCCAAGTGCTGGGATTAAAGGCGTGTGCCACCAACGCCCGGCCCAATCTTCAACTCTTAATCCTGGGAAATCCAGTGCCCAGGCACACAAGCAAATAAAGCAAAAATAATTTAAATGAAAATAAATTGCTAACGGGCTGGAGAGACAGCTCAGAGGTGAAAAGCACTTGGCTACTCTTCCAGAAGACCAGAGCTCAGTCCCAGCACCCATATAACCACAGAACACAATGAAATGTAAACTCCAGTTCCAGAGGATCCCATATACTTTTTGTATCATCACAGGTAAACATGAGAGCCAGTTATGCACTTTGTTTTGTTTTGTAGCCAGGGCTACACAGAGACTAGCCCTGGCTGTCCTGGAACTCACTCTGTAGACCAGGCTGGCCTCGAACTCAGAAATCCGCCTGCCTCTGCCTCCCAAGTGCTGGGATTAACGGCGTGCGCCACCACCCGCCAGTTATGCACAAAACCAATTGATCAATAGAATCCTCCACTTATTATCACAAGTAACAGGTGTTATGGCATTGACTCCTAAATCAAATGTTAAGAAAACTTCACGAGCCGGGCAGTAGTGGCGCACGCCTTTAATCCCAGCACTTGGGAAGCAGAGGCAGGTGGATTTCTGAGTTCGAGGCCAGCTTGGTCTACAGAGTGAGTTCCAGAACAGCCAGGGCTACGCAGAGAAAAAAAAAAAAACTTCAGGAGGTGAGTGATGGCTTTAATCCCAGCTCTTTGTAGGCAGAGAAATGCAGATTAAAGGCCAGTTTGGTCTACAGAGTGACTTCCAGGACAGCCAAGATTATAAAGAGAAACCTCAGAAAAAAGGCAAAAGTAAATAAATAAATAGATAGATAAAAAGTAAAAGTAAAAGAAAAAAACTTTCAGAAGTATGAAACCAGGGAAATGATAGGTTATAAACTTGGCATTTTCATAAGGTTATGCTAACTACATAAAACTTTAAAGACCTTAAGAAAAACAAGTAGTAGAGTTGCAGTCCACCAAAATACTGTCTCATAGGTCTTTATTTCACAAGAGCACAGGCGCCGGGACCAACGATCACCAGCTGCCCAAGTACCAAAAAATTATGCTTCCGAAATCTCTTGATGTCGATTCCGCACGCAGAGCAATCGAGTTGCCCTGCGTGTGCCACTCACGACAGAAGCCCTTTTTGCTTGAGCGCGTCCAGAAGCACAGAGGCATAGTCGGCTCACCCATCTTAGAGTAAAGGTGAAAATAAAGTCTGACCAACTATCAAATGTATATTGTCGAAGCTAAGAAGCGAACAGAAAATTCTTTTCAGGCTGAGAGAAAGCCTTCACAAAGAGAACTGTTGTGTGGATTTTTATATAGAAGTATAGGAAATTCCGGAAGTCAATATGCAAATCAGAGCAATGCTTGCCGGGAAGGCTCTGGCCCGCGCGGAGGAAAGGTAGGTGGCGCTGGTGCCAAACAGCTGCTCCCAGCTCTCTAGAGGTGGGATGTTGGGTTCTAGGTGCCTTTAGCTAACTTACTGGGGTTACACAGTGCCCCAACCTGTCAAAACTGAAAATGTGTAATCTAGTGCCACTCGTAGCCTTCAACTTGGACGTTGTGTGCTGTCATATGGGTGCTAGGAACTGAATTCAGGTCTTCTGACAGGGACGCACAAGAGACTGACTGTAAAAGCAAAAAAAAAAAAAAAAAAAAAATGAGTAAAGGTATCATCAAAGACTTAGGTTCTAGGTGATGCGGAGGGCTTTAAAAAAGCTGACACGCGCCCGGTGCTCGTATAGCGGGACGATTTGTTCTGTATTTCAATGAAATCAGATAGGTTGTTTTTGTTTTTTTTTTTTTTTGGTTTTTTTTTTTTTTTGGTTTTTCAAGACAGGGTTTCTCTATGTATCCCTGGCTGTCCTGGAACTCACTGTAGACCTGGCTGGCCTTGAACTCAGAAATCCTCCTGCCTCTGCCTCCCAAGTGCTGGGATTAAAGGCATGCGCCACCACCGCCCGGCCAGATACAGTTTTAAAAAATAAGCCGGGTGTGATGTCTCACGCCTGTAATTCCTGCACTCAGGAGAGTGACACAGGAGCATTACAGCGAGTTATAGGTTCCAAGCCAGCCTGGGCTACATAACGCCACACTTCAACAAAAAACAAGCCACCGGACTGAGTATAATGGCTCATGTAATCCTACACGGGAGGCTATGGCAGGATGACTGCGACCTGAGTTCCAGGACAGCAAGAGCTACACAGAGAGACCATCTCGAAAAAACAAAAAACAAAAAAAACAAAAAACAAAAAAAAAGGAAGATTTAAAAAAAAAAAAAAAAAAGTGAGCCGGGCGTTGGTGGCGCACGCCTTTAATCCCAGCACTTGGGAGGCAGAGGCAGGCGGATTTCTGAGTTTGAGGCCAGCCTGGTCTACAGAGTGAGTTCCAGGACAGCCAGGACTACACAGAGAAACCCTGTCTCGAAAAACCAAAAAACAAAAACAAAAACAAAACAAAAAAAAAAAGTGTGTGTTAGCTCTCACTATGCTGTGTTCAGCTCCCAGAGCCTACAGACATCAGTCTGGCTCAGCTTTTTCTGTGGCTGCTGGGGATGGAATGCAGATCCTTTTTTTTTTTTTTTTTTTTTTTTTTTTTTGGTTTTTCGAGACAGGGTTTCTCTGTATAGCTCTGGCTGTCCTGGAACTCACTCTGTAGACCAGGCTGGCCTCGAACTCAGAAATCCGCCTGCCTCTGCCTCCCAAGTGCTGGGATTACAGGAGTGCGCCACCACCGCCAGGCTGGAATGCAGATCCTTATGTTTGCACACCAAGTACTTTACCCAATTAGTAAGCCCTTCCCCCACTCCTGTTTTTACATTAAAAAGCATGTGTACAAACATATGGATACTTTTTTTGTTTGTTTTTTCGAGACAGGGTTTCTCTGTGTAGCCCTGGCTGTCCTGGAACTCACTCTGTAGACCAGGCTGGCCTCAAACTCAGAAATCTGCCTGCCTCTGCCTCCCAAGTGCTGGGATTAAAGGCGTGAGACACTACCCACACTGCCTGGCTTGGATGCTTTTTTTTTGGGGGGGAGCTGTTTTTTTTTTTTGTTTTTGTTTTTGTTTTGTTTTTTTTTGAGACAGGGTTTCTCTGTCTAGTCCTGGCTGTCCTGGAGCTCACTCTATAGACCAGGCTGGCCTGGAACTCAGAAATCCGTCTGCCTCTGCCTCTCAAGTGCTGGGATTACAGGCTTGCGCCACCAGGCGGTGCTTGGATACTTTTTGAAACAAACAAACAAAATAGACAGTTGGGCATTGGCCCTTTGTAAAGTGGGAGCTACAAAAAAAAAAAAAAAAAAAAAAAGGAGATACATAAACAGGAAGAGGTGTAGTAGAAACTGGTGAGGAGCTGGGTGGGTACTGTACCTGTCCATCAAGAGATCCTTCTAGCTTGAAGACCAGGCTAGCCTCAAACTGAGACTTACTTGCCTCTCCCTCCCGAGAGTAGGGACCAATGGCTTGAACCAAGATACCAAACCATCCAACCTTTCCTTAATTACAAATTACCATCTGTAGTGGCTATTCCTGGTTGTCAACTTGACTATATGTGGAATGAACTACAATCTAGAATTGGAAGGCTCACCTATGATCCTAATCTGGAGACTCAGAGATATTAAGTTTCTGACCTGGACTTAGCATGGAGATCTTGAAGCATGGATTCCAGTTCAAGGTCATCTGGGATTAAAGGTGTGGAGATATACACCTTTAATCCCAGATTATGGCTATGGATTCTAGTTCAAGATCACCTGGGATTAAAGGCATGGATACACACACCTTTAATCTGGGCTACACCTTCTACTGGAGACATATATAAGGACATTGAAAGAAGGAAGACTCCTTCTTCCTTGCCGGCTTGCTTCGTGGGACTAAGCAACCGCAAGATCCTTGGACTTCCATCCACAGCTGCTGCTGACTACTGTTGGGGAGCTGGACTACAGACTGTAAGTCATCAACAAATTTAACTACATAGAGATTGCCCATACGATCTGTGACTCTAGAGAACCCAGACTAATACACCATCTCACTCCTCAGTTTCCATGTCTTTTCACTGCTCACTGAATAAAATCCGCCCACCTCTTCTAGCTGTCCTTTCCTGTCACCTAACCAAGCTTTAGCTATGCTAGCTATCTAGTCTTAAGGGGCATTGGCTCGGGACCCTCTACCACTCACAGTCTTAACTAATATTCTTATTTTGTTTTGTTTAGACAGGCTTTCTCAGTGTAGCCCTGGCTGTCCTGGAACTCACTTTATAGACCTGGCTGGCCTCAAACTCAGAAACCTGCCTGCCTCTGCCTCCCAAGTGCTGGAATTAAAGGCGTGCGCCACCACCGCCTGGCCTTAACTGATATTCTTACCCCTTGTGCACTTGCCTGTAAACTCTAAAGGACAATGTTGTCTGACTTCCCCAACAGGATATACCCAGCATATTGAAAAAAAAAAAAAAAAAAAAAAAAAAAAAAAGGTTTAGTGCATGCTAGAATGCAACTGGTGCACAGAAACTGATTTTGCCAAACTCTAATGAAAACCATGATAGAAAAATAATGCTGGGGCTGGAGAGATGGCTCAGTGGTTTATCGACACTGTTAAGTCTTGCAGAGGCCCTGGGTCAGTGCTGGCTGCCACATGGTGGCTCACAACTCTGTAACTCCAAAGATTCAGCTCTCCTCCTGACCTCTTTGTGCATGCACAGTGTGTGCATATTAAATGCAGACAAAACCCTTTTATGCATAAAACAAACCCAAAAAGAAAAATAGGGCTATAGACAGTTTGCCACTTAATGTTAACTACACCCTTGCATCCAGGATTTTGAACCAAGGTGGATGATCCTAATAGGATGAAGATGTATAGAACGACATGTATATGGGCAGAAACCGTTAGTAACTTTATATAGTTTGCGAGATCTCCGTTTTACTGGGAACCCTTGCCAGGGACTGAAACCACGTGTTGCTTACATGCCTAGCAATTGGAATAGGGAAGATAACCAAAAGGGCTTAATGGTTTCATGGTTACTAGACCATCCCGGGCTTTGGAATGAGAATTTCAGTTCAAGTTGAGAACCTGCATCTCTTAGGCAGAATTTCACACAAGATTCTTCCAATATTACATGACATAATCCAAGTGAGGGAGGGACTGAACCAGTTCCTCACAGATAGCTCTCATCCAAGTGTTATTGAACTACAGATTAACTAATAAGCGCCATTAGCCTCTTGAGTCCCCAAGTTCTCGTGCTGTTTGAGTGTCGCATAGGTGGTATCTATGCAGAACTGCGGTTCATCCTCATAGCACGACAAAGGCACCAACCAAAAATGGCGACTTGTCACGCTCGTGAAAGATATGAGTCGAAAAGAAACATGTAGGACAAGGATAGGACAAGGATTCACGCCGAAGTACGAGACGCAAAATTGACCTACGCCACCAGTCAGCCACACACAGCAGAAAGCACATCCTACCAAGCTCGGCGCTAGGCTCACAGTCCAACCACGTGTTGTAGTATGGTCTGCGCCTGCGCAAGTCAGGCGCGCGCCCGGCGGCCGGAAGAGCCGCGCGTTTCCGGGTTGGAGGCGGGGACCGGTGCCGGAAGTGCTTGGGGAGGGCCGCGCAGTCGGACCGGCTGCTGAGACGAAAGCTTCACTGGGGCAGTCTCCGCATATCATGGGGAGAT
>OZ030009.1:23948271-24110771 GCA_964023405.1 Apodemus agrarius | reverse complement strand
GGGTTGCAGACTTCAGTCTTTCCTCCATCCCTACCTGTACGGGAGATCAAACCCATAGCCTCAAACATACAAGACAAAACATCGGACCCTGACTTAAATAACCAGTCTCTTCCCTAAAAAACAAAAACCATCAAGACTAACTCTTTTGTTGTTGTTGTTGTTTGTTTGTTTTTTGGATTTGGCTTTTTTGAGACAGGGTTTCTCTGTATAGCCCTGGCTTTCCTGAAACTCACTCTGTAGACCAGGCTGCCCTCGAACTCAGAAATCCGCCTACCTCTGCCTCCCAGAGTGCTGGGATTACAGCTCACCACCACCCTGGCTCTTACGCTACCACCTCTTGGCTAAGAATAACTCTAGTCATTAGGGCCAATCCGATGCCTCAGAGAACCAAAGTGCTTGCTGTAAATCCTAACCTAAGCTTGATCAACATGGCGAAAAGAGAGTGCCAATTCCCCAGAGTTATCTTCTGATCCCCATATCACTGTGACCGATGTCTGTCCCTTGCCCAACATAAAACAAGTAGTAAATAGAAAAAATTCTGGCTGGGCAGTGGTGGTGCATGCCTTTAATTCTAGCACTTGGGAGGCAGAGGCAGGTGGATTTCTGAGTTCGAGGCCAACCTGGTCTTCAGAGTGAGTTCCAGGACAGCCAGGGCTACACAGAGAAACTCTGTCTCGAAAAAAACAAAAGAAAAAAGAAAAAAAAGAAAAAGAAAAAAATTCTCTAGCTGTGATTTTAGAAGTCAGTCATAAGCTGTGATCTTAGGACATGGAGCAGAAGGGGGTGAGTCAGGAGAAGTACTCCTGATTCAAAGTCAACTTAGACTGCTAGTAAGTGCTAATCTACCCAAGGGGCAATAACAGCATTCTGTCTCAAAAAAGACCTGGGTCTACTGGTTTAGGCCTATAATGCCAGCATTTGGGCGGCTAAGGCGGGAAGGTTGTTTACCAGTTCAGTTGTCTCCTAGTGAATTCCAGGTCAATCTGGGGTACATAGCAAGACCCTAAAAACATACAATAAGTAATAACCCCTCCCCCCCAAAATGGTATAATGCATGGGTAGTATAATTAGTTACCAAATGCATGGGTTGTAAGTATAACTAGTTACCAAAATGAGCAAAACGTTTGAATACACTGATCTTGCCACTGTGCACCTTTAGTCCCAGCACTTGGGAAACAGAGGCAGAGGGCTCTCTGTGAGTTTGAGGTTAACCTTATCTGTGCAGTGTGGTCCAGGACAATAGGAGCATGAGACCCTGTCTCAAAGACAGCAAAATAAGCCAGGCGTGGTGGCGCATGCCTGTAATCCCAGATTGGGGTTACTTGGGAGGCAGAGGCAGGCGGATTTCTGAGTTCAAGGCCAGCCTGGTCTACAGAGTGAGTTCCAGGACAGCCAGGACTACACAGAGAAACCCTGTCTCGAAAAACAAACAAACAAATAAACAAACAAACAAACAAACAAAAAAACCAGCAAAAGAATCCCAGCAGACAGTGATGCTGATTCCTTTAATCTTTAATCCCAGCACTGGAGTCAGATGCAGGCAGACCTGAGGTCCAGGCTAGACAGGGCTAAATAGAGTTTCTGCCTCAACAAAACCAACCCCCACAAAACTGACTTTTGTAACTCTGATTTAGAAGAGAATGGAGCATATGCATGTTTATAATATTAGAAAGCATTTTAGTTCTCATACACACTCTTCCATGTGCTTTCATTTCAGAAACTCAGTGAATCAGTAAATCAGTGTCATGACACACTTTGTAACTGTTTTTTCAGTTAAAGGAACTTGGGAAGCCAGATGATGGTAGCACACACCTTTAGTCCCAACACATTGAGAGGAAGAGGCAGGAGGATTTCTGTGAGTTCAAAGCCAGCCTGGTCTACGGAGTTGAATTCCAGGACAGCCAGGGCTACACAGAGAAACCCTGTCTTGGGGAAAAGTACACAAGGCCCAAGGAATGTACTGCACCTGAATTTAATCTTCACATGCACACAATTGTACATGGACAGGGACACACACACACACACACACACACACACACACACACACACGATTGAATAACTTGTTCAAGGCCATATAGGGCATTGGTACTTGAACCCAGATACACATGCTCAACCACCAACCTATTAACTGAAAACAGTCTACACAAGTTCAACTGTCCAAAGATAGGGCTGGAGAGCTGGCACAGCGGTTAAGAGCACACTGACCTATCTTCCAGAGGTCCTGAGTTCAATTCCCAGCAACCACATGGTGGCTCACAACCATCTGTCCATCTGTAATGGGATCTGATGCCCTCTTCTGGTGTGTCTGAAGACAGTGACAGTCTATTCATATACATAAAAATAAAATTTAAAATTTTAAGGAAAAAAACAAAACAAAAAACTTTTCTTTTGCTCTCTAGTCTCAGATCACTGGTTCTTTGCAGTTCATGTAGACTATGAAACAGTAATTTGTGTAGACAGCTAGAAGCTGGAGAGGAAACAGCTAGGTAAAGCCCAATTATTTTTTTTTTATTTTTTTATTTTTTAAGATTTATTCATTTATGTATATAGGTACACTGTAGCTGACTTCAGACACACCAGAAGATGGCATTGGATTTCATTACAGATGGTTGGGAGCCGTAATGTGGTTGCTGGTATTTGAACTCAGGACCTCTGGAAGAACAGTCAGTGTTCTTCACCGCTGAGCCATCTCTCCGGCCCCCATAAAGCCCAATTATTAAGTCAGGTCGGGCACCATAGTCACAACACTTTTCTGCCACCAGCAAATAGTCCCTTTGACTATTGTGTTTCAATAATAAAGTTCCTGACCATTGCAGAAGTAAAATTGTTTAAATAGAATGTCTTTATTCCTGTTTCCCAACTTTCCCTCCTTTTCTCCTTCCTTTCCTCCTTTTTTCCTTCATTCATTCCTTTCCTTTTTTCTTCAATTCTTCCTTCCTTCTTTCTTTTTTTGAAACAGGGTATCACTGTATAGCCTTGGTTAGTCTAGAACTCATAGAGATCTGCCTGCCTCTTCCTCCTGAGTGATGGAATAAAAAAATGATCACAACAAAAAAAAAGGGAAAGCTTTTTAATGAAAAGCCATTAGAGCATGCCATTCTCCTGTCAGCCAATCCCAGCTTAGCTGTGGCAGATGGGATGAGGGGGTTAGACTTGGTTATTTAATTGAATTCTCAACCATGCAGCCTATAGTTTTGCCGTTTTGGGGGTGAGAACAGCTACCTGGATAGCTGACTCTGGGCTCATACCCAAGATCCTCCTGCCTCAGCTGCCACATCTGACTTTACTGTCTTGATGGAGTTACGAAGCCAGGGCTTCACACGTACTAGGCAAGCACTCTAGCACATCTGAGTTGCATCTTCAGTGGATCCCTGCTGGTGAAGTCGCGCCATGCCACAACTGGAATACTTCTGTGGCCGGGGTGGTACTTGATACAAGTTATTTGTTTACAGGTAGCTTTTGAAAATGGCTGCCTCTCATTACAGCGGGCTTACAGCTGTTGCTGATGTAATTAAAGATCTAGACACTCAGATAGCAGTAAGTAAATTTCTTGAGGCTGCCATGAGCAAAACTTGGTGAATGTGCTTCTGGTCTTGACACCACAGCTGATGTCCACAGAGCCAGTCTAATGGCTCTACGATTTAGGAGTTGTGGCTGCTTTAGGCAAGGCCTTGGCATGTCTTGAAGAATGCTAAAACACAAATGGAAGTAGTTTGTTACTGGTAAAGCAGAGCTCTTAATAGTTACTAAAAGTTGTGTGTATTGGCCAGAGCCCTGCCTTGGACTTAAGCATGTTTCGGAATGCTTCAACATGTTTTGAAGTGAACTAATTGTTTTCTTGAGCTTCGTGACTAGGATTCACGTATTTGATTGTGCTACTGTTTATTTGAATTTAACATTATTTGATACTTAAAATAATGCATGTAAGTATTTAACCCAGTATTCTGCTTGTATGAATTCCTCAAAAATGCCTTACTTATTCTAGTTCACTTTTTTTTTTTTTTTTTTTTTGGTTTTTCGAGACAGGGTTTCTCTGTGTAGCTCTGGCTGTCCTGGAACTCACTCTGTAGACCAGGCTGGCCTTGAACTCAGAAATCCACCTGCTGCCTCTGCCTCCCAAGTGCTGGGATTAAAGGCATGTGCCACCACCGCCCGGCTTAAATCTTTTTTTAAAAAAAGACTCAAAAAAAAAAAAAAAAAGAGCCGGCGGTGACGCACGCCTGTAATCCCAGCACTTGGGAGGCAGAGGCAGGTGGATTTCTGAGTTCAAGGCCAGCCTGGTCTACAGAGTGAGTTCCAGGACAGCCAGGGCTAAACAGAGAAACCCTGTCTCGAAAAAACCAAAAGAAAAAAAAAAGACTCCAAGTCTGACAGATTTCATGTTACTTTCAAAACTCAGGTGTTCCTAGAGTAATTCTGTCTCTGTTTTCCTTCCACAGTTGATTGGCCTTGGTCCTCACAGCTCTAAAAAGAAGCAGGATCTTGATAAGCTCTATGAGCTGAAGTCTAAAGCTCGGCAGATTATGAACCAGTTTGGCCCCTCAGCGCTCATCAACCTCTCCAGTTTCTCATCTATAAAACCAGAGCCGGCCAGCACCCCACCACAAGGCTCCATGGCCAATAGCACCACGGTGGGGAAGATAGCAGGCACTCCTGGGACAGGCGGTCGTCTCAGCCCAGAAAACAACCAGGTACCTCAGCCTGTCTTCCTCAGAGTCCCCCTCTGATTTGGTCCTGTGCATACAGAGATGGACATTTTCAGGAGCTCATTCTGTTGAAGAAGATCTTTTCCTCTAGCATTTTTCTGGGGGGGAGGGAAGAATGGCTTTGTTTTCTGTGTGTAGACCTGGCTGCCCTGGAGCTCACTCTGTAGACCAAGCTGGCCTCAACCTCAGAAATCCGCCTGCCTCTGCCTCCCCAAATTCTGGGATTAAAAGGTGTGCCCCACCACTGCCCGGCTTCCTCTAGCATTTTTATTGAATTATTGTCTATGGTGGCAGGTTTTTGTTTTTGTTTTAAGATTTATTTAAGCCAGGCAGTGGTGGCACACGCCTTTAATCCCAGCACTTGGGAGGCAGAGGCAGGCAGATTTCTGAGTTGGAGGCTAGCCTGGTCTACAGAGTGAGTTCTAGGACAGCCAGGGCTACACAAAACAACCCTGTCTGGGGAAAAAACCAGAAAACAGAACAAAACAAAAAAAAAAAAGATTTATTTATTTATTTTATTTATGTAAGTACACTGTCACTGCCTTCAGACACACCAGAAGAGGGCATCAGATCCCATTACAGATGGTTGTGAGCCACCATGTGGTTGCTGGGAATTGAACTCAGGACCTCTGGAAGACCAGTCAGAGCTCTTAACCTCTGAGCCATCTCTCCAGCCTTACAGTGTCTGTTTTTACTCTGTTATACATGGCTACATATATGTACATATGTATGTACATCCATAAAAACATGTGCAATAACAACCAATCATATGGCAGGTGGCTGGAGTTTTGGTTTTATTTTGTTTAGCTAATGTTTTAGTCTGTAGCCCAGAGTGACTGAAACCCTAGTCACTGTGTGGCCCCAGCCAATCTCAGGTCATAGGCAATCCTCCTGCCAAGCCTTGGGATTATAGAAGTAAACCATCACACTTAGCAGTAGCAGATATTATGAGTTATCTATACAGCATAGCTATCTAAATAGTATAGTATCTATATTGTAGTATGGTATAGCTCCTTATTTGTAAAAGGAGTCTTCTCTTCAATTGTTCCTTCTTCTTTTTTTTTTTTTTTTTTTTTTTTTTTTGTTTTTTAAAGAAAGGGTTTCTCCGTATAGCCCTGGCTGTCCTGGAACTCACTCTGTAGACCAGACTATCCTCGAACACAGAAATCTGCCTGCCTCTGCCTCCCAAGTGCTGGGATTAAAGGCGTGTGCCACCACCGCCCTGCGGTTGTTCCTTCTTGTGGTTTATCTTACTACTGCCATCAATGTCAGCAGGGATTCCCCTTTGTACCTGTGCCCCTGATTCCACCTTCTAGAGCAACAAGAAAAGAAGAATACCTTTGCCTTGGGTCTTGTTGGCTACATAGGATGGTTGGAGAGCAGTTTAGGGGAGTGGGTAGAAGGACTGGTTGAGCTTCCCAGGGAAGGGTTGGCTGAGCAGAGACCAGCCTGTGTTGACTCTGGAAACCACTGGAAAAGAGCAAGAGAAAGTGGGTGTGGAGGCCACACCTGTGATCCCGGCACTTGCCAGGTGGTGGGAGGAAGGTCGGGAGTTCCTCAGCCTCTACTGCAAAACAAGTTCAGGACCCTGCCTCAAAAACCAGAGGGCCACCAAGATGGCTCAGCCAGTAAAAGCACATGCTGCTGAGCTTGGTCATCTGCGTTCAGTCGCCAAATCTATGATGGAAGGAGAGATTCTAGTTCCTAGTTCCTAGTTACCTTCTTACTTCCACGGATGCATTGTGGGGGCATATGTAAACACGTACACATGCCTAACTACTGTAAAGAGAAGCCTTTAGTCCCAGCACTCAGAAGGCAGAGGCAGGCAGCTCTGAGTTCAGAGTCAGCCTGGTCTGCAGAGTGAGCCCCAGGACAACCAGAGCTACATTGTGAGGACCTATCTCATAAAAAGGGCTTGGGGGACACACTGTTTGTTGTTTGTTTCTATTTGTGATGCTGGGGATCTACTGTAGGATCAAGCCAGGCAAGCAGTCTACAGCTAAACTGAATCCTCAGCTCCTTCACCTTCTTCTTCTTCTTCTTCTTCTTCTTCTTCTTCTTCTTCTTCTTCTTCTTCTTTTTTTTTTTTTTTTTTTTTTTTTTTGGTTTTTTTCGAGACAGGGTTTCTCTGTGTAGCCCTGGCTGTCCTGGAACTCACTCTGTAGACCAGGCTGGCCTCGAACTCAGAAATCTGCCTGCCTCTGCCTCCCGAGTGCTGGGATTACAGGCGTGCACCACCACCGCCCGGCACTTCCATCTTCTAATGCAATTTAGTGGGGCATGCCTTTCCTTAGAAAGGAGGGCAATGACTCTAGCTGCTTCCATATTGTTTAGGTATGCGCAGATGACCACATGCTGGTTGCCCTCACAGAAATGTTAGTTTTTTTTTCTTTTCCTTTCCCTTTTTCTTTTTCTTTCTCTTTCTCATTCTTTTTCTTTCCTTTCCTTCCTTCCCTTTTTTTATTTTTATTTTATTTTTATTTTTTGGTGGGGAGAGGGTTGTTTTGACACAGAGTTTCTCAGTGTAGTCCTAGCTATCCTGGAACTCGCTTTGTAGGTCAGGATGGCCTCGAACTTAGCCGTCTACCTGCCTCCACCTACCTGGTGCTGAGATTAAAGATCTGCACCCTGCTGGAACTCTTAGCCAGATACAGAAGGGAGTGTGGAAGATGGATCTGCATGAGCTGTCGGCAGTTAGATGCTGGCCTCTGCTCTAAACTGCTCTCTCCTCTCTCCCTCCCATGATAGCTTCTGTCTGTATTGTACCTTTGTAGCTGTTCCACAAGGGAGGGTTGTCTGAACAAGACTGAACCCAGCAATTTGACAGCCTATCTTCTGTAGCCATGATAGATTTGCTTCCTTAACACTTATGAAAACTCCCTGATTCGCTGTAGGTATTGACCAAGAAGAAATTACAAGACCTAGTAAGAGAAGTGGATCCTAATGAGCAGCTGGATGAAGATGTGGAAGAGGTAAGGTGAACTTGAGTACCAAAGACCGTGTGTCCCTGCGGTTGAGGCACCATGGTGAATAGGAGCAGAGGCCGGGTCCCGGAGATGACTCAGCAGTTAAGAGCATTTACTGATCTTTATGAAGACACCAGTTTGGTTTCTAACACTTGAATCTGGCAGCTTACAAATGCCTTAACTTCTGCTGCAAATAATCTGGTGTCCTCTTCTGGCTTCTTGGGGCATCCTCACACACGGGCATATACATACACATACATGGATACATACAAAATGAAAAGGTGGGTGGAGATGAGTTGGCATTTAAGAGCCCTTGCTCCTATAGAGGGCACTCTTTCAGTTCCCGGCACCCACGTGGTAGCTTACACCCATCCACCACACCAGGCCCAGGAGATCTGATGCACACTTTTGACTTATGCAGGTACAGGTACACACATGCAAAATACTTGTAAACAGAAAATAAAATTTAAAATCTAAAACAAAAAGTTTTTTAAATAAAAATACATTTTATGCAGGGCTCCTGAGTTCAGTTCCCAGCACCCACATGGCTGTCTGTAATTCTAGATTGAGGAGATCTGACACTGAGCCTCCTTAGGCACCAAGTACAGATTTACATGTAAGCAATGCATACATACATATGAGAGGGAAAGGGAGACGGTGGGGAGCAGTTTTAAAAGCAAACAAAAATAAGAAGAGCTCAGGATTTGAACTTAAATTAACCCTTAAAGCTGAGTTCTGTCTCCACTACTTGCTGGTTACACAGCCCTGAGCAGGTTGGTCGTAGTCTCACCATCTTCCTTTACTTTTTTTGTTGTTGTTGTTGTTTTGTTGTTTTTGTTTTTTGAGACAGGGTTTCTCTGTATAGTCCTGGCTGACCTGGAGCTCACTCTGTAGACCAGGCTGGCCTCGAACTCAGAAATCCACCTGCCTCTGCCTCCCAAGTGCTGGGATTATAGGCGTGTGCCACCACGCCCAGCACTTTTTTTTTTTAAGAATTATTTATTTTATGTATATGAGTACACTGTAGCTATCTTCCTACACACCAGAATAAGGCATCAGATCCCATTACAGATGGTTGTGAGCCACCATGTGGTTTCTGGGAATTGAACTCAGGACCTCTGGAAGAGCAGTCAGTCAGTGCTCTTAACCTCTGAGCCATCTCTCCAGCCCTCGCCATCTTCCTTTACTGTCTGGGAATAAAGGTCTAGCAGGATGATAGCTGGACCGTTAAGAGCACTTTCTACGGTCGGGCGGTGGTGGTGCATGCCTGTAATCCTAGCACTTGGGTGGCAGAGGCAGGTGATTTCTGAGTTCAAGGCCAGCCTGGTCTACAGAGTGATTTCTAGGACAGCCAGGGCTACACCGAGAAACCCTGTCTTGAAACCCCCCCCACCCCCCACCCCCCACCCCAAAAAAATGAGCACTTGCTACACAAGCATGAGAGCTAAAGATCAGATCCCGGAACCAGGGTGAGAAGGGAGGCACTTCTTGGGCCTGTAACTCCAGCTCTACAAGGAGCAGAGACAGATGGATTCGCAGTATGCTGAGAAAGGGTCAGTTCAGAGAGAGAGATTGCCTCATAGAATAGGCTGAGATGGATGGAGGATACTTGGTGTTCTTATTAAGCCCCCCAAAGGCTCTGGAGAAATGGCTGAGACATTGTGAGCACTTGGTGCTATTACAGACAACCCAAGTTTGATTCCCAGCAGCCATGTCAGGCAGTCCACAACCACCTGTAACTCCCAGTGCCAGAGGATCTGACACCCTCTTAGGTCTTCTGATCTCCTATATCACCTGCACATAGATAAATTTATGGTGGCACATATCTTTATCCCAGCACTTGGGAGACAGAGGCAGTCCTGGAATGAGTTCAAGACCAGCCTGGTCTACATTGCAAGCTCCAGGCCAGCTATGGCTGTATAGTGAGACAATTTCTCAAAAATGCAAATAGCAGCAGGGCACGCCTGTAATCCCAGTACTCTGGGAGGCAGAGGCAGGTGGATTTCTGAGTTCAAGGCCAGCCTGGTCTACAGAGTGAGTTCCAGGACAGCCAGGGCTATACAGAGAAATCCTGTTTCAAAAAACAAAAACAAACAAAGTAAAACAAAAGAGCATGTAAAAGCTGTCTTGCGCCAGCAGTGAGTAATCAGGGATCACCATTATTTCATGATTAAATCAGGAGAAGGCAGAGGGGCAGGGAATGGAGAAAGAACAGCAAACATGCACAGAAAGGCACGGGCTGCCCTTGTACTGAGTGATTTGTTTACCCTCCTAACTCCGCATCCACACTGGCCCAGATGCTAAATCCAGCCAGTAATAGAAAGCCTGACCAAATGTGAGACTCAGGAAGCCCACAGTTGTCCCAGCAACAGGAGCCTGCCCTGCCAGTGCCGGGCTCACTTTCCCACTCCCCTCTCCAGATGCTGCTACAGATCGCTGATGATTTTATTGAGAGTGTGGTGACAGCTGCCTGCCAGCTCGCTCGGCACCGCAAGTCCAGCACACTGGAGGTGAAAGACGTCCAGCTTCATTTAGGTATGTGGTTTTATTCCCCTGAAGTAGCTCCATGACTAGTCCATAGGACCTGTGACGAATGTCAGAGAAACCTTCATGCCAGGACCAGACCCTTAGGTCTGGAATTTATCATTCAGAAGCAGTGCCTAATAGAAGCGAGAAAGGCCTTTGTGGAGGGGAACAGTTTGTGGATGGAACAGTTCTCCACGTTCCATCTGCACCACAGCTCCGCATTTGACTTCTCAGAGTCTGTCTCCATTTCATAAAGTGAGCATCGCGATCTCTTCCTTGAAGATTATATTTATGAACTGGAAAAAAAGGCATATTCTACAACTGAACACAAGTTACTCTCATAATATTTATGTGATTCAGATGTAACATATATTGATCCCTAAATTTCTGTTTGAGGGCCAAGCAGACGGCTCAGAAGGTAAGAGCACTTGCCATGGCTGCATGAGACCTCCGTGTAGTCCCCAGCACCTGCATAAAAAGTCAGTGCTGTGCAGCATCCCCCTCCCCCATAATCAAAGCCCTAGGGAGTCAGGATGCGCAGGAGGGTTGCTGGGGCTTGCTGGCCACCAGCTTGGCTGGAAAACTGTGTTTCAGGTTCACTGACAGATCCTGTCTCAGAAGAAGGTGGAGTCAGAGAGGAAGACACCAGATGTCCTCTGACCCACAGGCACACAGGAGTACATGCATGTATAACACACACACATAACTTCAGTTTGATTTAAGTAGTTGGTCTGTCTAGAGTAAAATAAATTTTATAAAACAAACCCTTGCTGGGCATGGTGGCGCACGCCTGTAATCCCAGCACTTGGGAGGCAGAGGCAGGTAGAGTTCGAGGCCAGCCTGGTCTATAGAATGAGTTCCAAGACAGCCAGGACCACACAGAGAAACCCTGTCTCCAAAAACCATTAAAAAAAATTAACGTTACTAAATAATATTTTTTGTTTTGTTTTGTTTTGGTTTTTTGAGACAGGGTTTCTCCGTGTAGTCCTGGCTGTCCTGGAACTCACTCTGTAGACCAGGCTGGCCTCGAACTCAGAAATCTGCCTGCCTCTGCCTCCCAAGTGCTGGGATTACAGGCGTGCGCCACCACGCCCAGCTAATAATATTTTTTAAAAAATGAAAATTAGCCGGGCAGTAATGGTGCACGCCTGTAATCCTAGCACTCTGGGAGGCAGAGGCAGGCGGATTTCTGAGTTCGAGGCCAGCCTGGTCTACAGAGTGAGTTTCGGGACAGCCAGGGCTATACAGAGAAACCCTGTCTCAGAAAAAACCAAATCCAAAAAAAAAAAAGCTAAAAAAATGAAAATTGAAAAGGTTAAAGACCTTGAGGATATAGCTCAGTGGTAGTGTTTGCCTAGTGTGTACTAAATCCGGTGCTGAAAACAATGAAGAACCCTGGAGAGGCCATGTGTGGTGTATAATCAGAGTCCAGGTCTGTCTTTGAGGCTCATCGCAACTGCCTTGCCCATGTGGCTGGCCCCTCAGCTCTGTGCTGGTGTCTTCTTTGCAGAGCGCCAGTGGAACATGTGGATCCCAGGATTTGGCTCTGAGGAAATCCGACCCTACAAAAAAGCTTGTACCACAGAAGCTCACAAACAGGTGAGGAGCCTGGGGCAGCCAGGACTGGTCCCTAGATCTGCATCTCAGAGGGAGTACAAACCGCTGCCTCGTGGAGTGACAGTCCCCTGCGCAGCCAGCTTCACTGCGCCAGAGGTCAGAGGAAGGTCCACAGTAGCTTTCCTCCTGCTGCACTCTCAAGTGCGCTTTCAGGTTTCATTTAGAGCACTTGATTCACGATCTCCCGTGGGCACAACCACCTGCTCTCTCAATACCCCACCCAGGTCAGAGGAAGAAGTACACCAGGCTCTGCCGGGAGTTACCCAAGCTCTTCTGCCCCACATTCTGAGTTATGTTCCACATTAGCTGCTGTCCTCTGCCCTTCTTGACAGTGTGAGGATATCATTGCTGTTCAAGAACCAGTTGTCGCCGGGCAGTGGTGGCGCACGCCTTTACTCCCAGCACTTGGGAGGCAGAGGCAGGCGGATTTCTGAGTTCGAGGCCAACTTGGTCTACAAAGTGAGTTCCAGGACAGCCAGAGGTACACAGAGAAACCCTGTCTCAAAAAATAAAAAACAAAACAAACAAAAAAAACAAAAACAAAAAAAAGAACCAGTTGTTGCCGTCCTTAGACCAGTAAGGGCCCTGGCTCCCCAGTAACAAGCCTGGCATCCTTTCTGTTGTGATCTCAACAGCTGCCCTGCTGGCAAACGTGAGGACAGCAGGTGTAGCTGAGCAGGCAGGTCTCTCGGTCGTGGCCTGGGCCTCGTGGCCCCTACAGACCGTCGCTGCCCTGTGTGCTACTCCCTGTAGTGCAGACCGTGCTTCTAGCTAGTGGTATCTGCATGAGGCAGAAAGCTCCAGACTCTGACCCCTGATAACTGCTTTCTCTGTCTCCTTTCAGAGAATGGCATTGATCCGGAAAACAACCAAGAAATAACACAGGGACCAGTCAGGGGATGGACGACATGTATGTGGAGATACTTGAGCTGAGACCTCAGCCATCTCATCCTTGGATTTTTTTTTAAATGCTTTACAGAGAAGCATATATTTTTTATTAACAGTGCAGCAATATCTATAATGACTGAGAAGATCTGCCAAAAGAATAAAGCCTCCTACCCCACCTTCTGGTCCCTTTTCCCTGCCGTCTAAAGAGAAGCAGCGTTAGCTACCAGAGAAGATTTGCCTGTGCTTTATTATATAAGTGATTGGCCGTAGGAAGAGCATTTTGGTCGTGTTGGGTGAGACAGTGTTAGCAGGTTTGTAGAGGGTTTGTCTCCTCCGTCCCCTGTCCCTGTACTTTGTAATGTCAGTGTTTATATGAATATGAACTTGATTTACTTTTCCAGAATAAAGGAGTTATTAATTGAAGACACAGGGTGCACAGCTGAGAGCCTTTGAAATGCCAGGGCCCCAGCAAGGCTGGGAGCACTGCAGTCAGCAGGGGCAGCACAGGCAGAGACGGGGTTAGAGAAAGCGGCAGGGATTTCCCACTGTTCTACTCCGAAGGAACAAGCTAGCAGTAGGAGTAGGAGCACGCTCTCTGCCACCAGACACGGTGAACTCTGCGAAGCCCCAAAATAAACAAGCATTCTAGTTTTGATAATGTTAGTGTCCCTAGGACCTTTTTGTGTGTGTGTGTGTGCATGTATGTGTGTGTGTGTGTGATTTGAGGCAAGCTCTCGGGTAGGCCAGGCTAGCTTCAAACTTGATATCTTGCTGAGGCTATCCTTGAACTGACCCTCTCCGTGAGCTGAGACCGCAGGTGTGCATCATCACGTCTGGCTTCTTGGAGCCCCTTCGGACCTCCCTGGATCTCCGGAGAAGATTGTGTTCATCCTTGTCCCTGAGGAAGGATGTGACTAGCTTTGGGGAAGTCCTGTTGCTAGGATTCTGTCATCGGAGGAAAGCAGGCCCTGGGTCAACAGCAGGATCTTCTTCCCAGTCATCATCCTGACCACGCCCAGCACAAGCCTTGTGGATCGTGAGGGCCATGGGCTTAGGGGGGGTGGCTGCTCCACCCAGGGGCCGCAGCACAGCCACACCTACCTTTGTCCCTGCGTTGGTCATCTTCCTCCTGAGGCTTGGTCCAAGACGTGACACAGTTCACAGGTCTGAGGAGCTCAAAAGCCATGCTGATGTTGCTGTTTTCTTGGCTGAGGTTTGAGCCTGGAGAGTCTGCAAGGGGACAGCCAGCTTCTTCACAGGTCACACCTGACTGAGCTTCTGGATCTGTGGCTTAGCTTCAGGATGAGGATGTTGGAGGGTCTTAACTTTCTCTATGGTGACATCAGACAGCAGAACCGTCCCACTGAGTCCGGATAGGAACAAGTAACTGACGCCAGCAGCCAAGAAGGAATCTGGAATGACTCTTGAGTCCTCTTTGCAGGACAGAAAGGGACAAGGGAATTGGGGAAGTACAATGGACAGAGGGACTCACAGGAGTCTTCTCAGCTGTGTGACAGGTAGGTGGCTTCCTCTGTCTCAGTCTTACTGTCTTGTCAGCACACTGAAGGGCTGTTCATGTCTCTGTAAGTTATGCCCATGCCTCCAGAAGGCAGCGGCCATAATAAAAGGAAGAAAGGGGTGGACAGTCCTCAGATGCGGTGTGTGGCTTCATTCCGGCATCTCAGGCATTGGAGCCCTTGGTTCGGGAGCTGTGTCGGCAGCAGGCTATTCTTGGCTTCCCGCCCAATTCACTTGAACAGTGTCTTTGGTTTTTCAAGGCAGGGTTTCTCTGTGTAGCTCTGGATATCCTAGAACTTACTCTGTAGACCAGGTTGGCCTAGAACTCAGAGATCTGCCTACTCTGCCTCTCAAGTGCTGGAGCTAAAGGTATGTGCCACCACCGCCCAGCTGAGCAGTGTCTTAACTGTTGAAACATGGGAAAGATTGCATTAGACGGATGATATGGCCCATTCTGCTTCTCTGCAGAATGTGTGTGCATGTATATGTGTGCGCGTATATGTGTATGCATGCTTGAGCGTGTGTGTATGTGTGTCTGTCTGTGCTCACACGCTCATGTGTACTCACAGATGCATGTTCACATGTATATGTGGAGGCCACAGAAAAACCTCAGGTGTCATCCTCAGGAATGTCATCTCCCTACTTTGGGACTGGGTCTCTCCTTGGACTCAAACCTACCAATTAGGTTAGACTGGCTATCCAAGGATTTTCCTATCTACACTTCCCCACCACTGGGATTACAAGTGTGTACTACCATACCAAGCATCTCTATGTAGGTTCTAGGCATCAAACTCAGGTCCTCATGCTTCTAGGACAAGCATCTAGCTATCTCCCAATCCCTGGTTACCGTCTTGATTGTTGAGTTGTCGTTGTCTTGAGGAAAACAGATTTATTGAATACACTGCAAGGAACAGCAGGCTGAATACTAACTAGCATGCCACCAGCCTTGTTTCCATTTTTTTGAGACAAGATCTGTAGCCTAGGTTGATGTTGAATCTGTTATGTGTCTAAGATCCAGCTGCCTCCACGCCCAAGTGCTGGGATGAGAGGTGTATACTACTAACCTTGCAGGCTGTCACCATCCTACACAGAGCAGCTGTGACTACCTGCAGTTGTCCCCAAGATCAGGTCTGCCAGCCTTCTCTCATAGAAGGAAGGGGGTGAGAAGGGTCACTGGATCCTCATCGAGGATTCTGCCTCCTCACAAGCTGCCTGCTACTCCACTCTAGCTACATGTGGTCCTGGGGAGTGCTGGAAGAGCAGCCAAAGTGAGAACTCCATCTCTGCTGTTTGGGGGAGGTTGCCCCCATGCTGGGGTGGGACTTTTCAGTGATGCAGCTATTTGGTGGTCACCATGTCCTGTAAGGCAAATAAACTCATTGGTTCACCAAGATAGACTCGGGTGGAATTGTTCTGTCCTTGGTGCCCTGCCTAGTCTAAATAGACATCAGGAAAAAACTAATGCACTTGAAGGGACAAGGGAGGGTAGCAGATTCTGAGCCCACCCTTGGCTCTCCAGAAGATAGGATGGTGGAGTGTCAGTGTCAAGCATTTCCCCAAAACTAAAGTTAGCAAGAGCAAGAGGCTGGGGTCTTGCCGGGCGTGGTGGCGCACGCCTGTAATCCCAGCACTTGGGAGGCAGAGGCAGGCGGATTTCTGAGTTCGAGGCCAGCCTGGTCTACAGAGTGAGTTCCAGGACAGCCAGGGCTACATAGAGAAACCCTGTCTCAAAAAAAAAAAAAAAGAGGCTGGGGTCTCAGTGGAGCAGCTGTAGCCCCCGAAGGAAGGAGCAAGGTGTTTTCCAAAGGTATTTGAGGCCTGGCTGGATGGCTCAGTGGGGAAAGGGTTTGCCATGCAAACCTGTCAACTTAAATTCAGTCCCTAGAAGTCATGTAAAGGGGGAGGGGAGAAGCAGGCAGACAATAATGTTTTTCAAACTGTACACAGATGCGTCTTTGCCTGGATTATGTCATGCAGTGTCCATGGAGGACAGAAGAGGGCGTCAGATCCCTGGGAGCACAGATGACTTGAGCTGCTTTATGGGAGCTAGGGATGGAATTTGGGTCCTCTGAAAGAGCAGGTCGTCTCTCCAGGCCCAAGTAAATAATGTTGTCTTTGTTTGTTGAGACAGGGTCTCGCTGTCCAGCTCTGGCTGTCCTGGAACTCAATCTGTAGACCAGGCTGGCCTTGACTTTGCAGAGATCTCACCTGCCTCTGCCTCCCAGATGCTGGAATTAAAGGAATGTGCCAAGATGCTTGGCCTAAATAAATAAAATTTAAAACATATTTAGGCCGGGCGGTGGTGGCACATGCCTTTAAATCCAACACTTGGGAGGCAGAGGCAGGAGGATTTCTGAGTTTGAGGCCAGCCTGGTCTACAGAGTGAGTTCCAGGACAACCAGGGCTGTACAGAGAAACCCTGTCTTGGAAAAAAAAAAAATTGGAAGCCGGGTAGTGGTGGCGCATGCCTTTAGTCCCAGCACTTGGGAGGCAGAGGCAGGTGAATCTCTGTGAATTTGAAGACTGTTTGCATAGTAAAATCCCAAAAAACTGTATCTCAAAGAGAAAAGAGAGAGGGGGTGGAGAGACCACTGACTGACTAAGAGAGACCCTCTGTAGCTGGCCTTAAATTCATGATCTTCCTCCCTCAGCTTACTGAGTGGATGAAATTACAGATACACATCACTATGCCGGCTTGTTTGTTTGAGTTGTTGAATACAACTTGGACTCCCTCCTCTGAACCCAAAATAATGAATCCAAGAAAGAATTGTGATATTCAAGATTGGCATATGGGGGCTGGAAAGGTGGCCGGAAGACTCCGATTGGATGCTGAGCCCTCACATGGCAGCTCACCTCGCAAGCCTGAAACCCTCCAGAGGAGGGCACAGCCCCCCCCCCCTACACACACACACACACATACACATGCAGGGAAAGCTGCAGCTTGGGGGGGGGGCTACATCTTCATAATGCAGACACACACTGGAGCCACTTGGAGTCACCAGGATTTCCTCACATCAGTGCAGCTTGCCAAGGTGGGCCAAAGCCTTAAAGTATGAGGCGGAACACACCTTGGGCCAGGGGGTGGTGGCTTAATCCTAGTGCTCAGGAGGCAGAAGCAAGTGGATCTCTGAGTTCAAGGCCAACCTGGTCTATAGGAAAAAGGGCTGGAGAGATGGCTCAGCAGTAAAGAACATTAGTTTATCTTCCAGAGGTCCTGAGTTCAAATCCCAGCAACCACATGGTGGCTCACAACCATCTGTAATGGGATCGATGCCCTCTTCTGGTGTGTCTGAAGACAGCTATAGTGTACTCATATACATAAAATAAATAAATCTTTAAAAAAAAAGACCATACCCTTTGGATCTGGCTACTGGAATGGGGGTTTGTGAACTGGCCCTCTCTAATTCAGTCATGTCACTTGACCAGTCATGATAGAGGCTGTCTATAAAACAGTCAGGACTTTTGGACCTAGAGGGTTACTGTTGCTATGGAGAAGACCTGAGCCACAGAAAGCCCATAGACATGAGGCCACACTGAGGTAAGAGTTCATATAGCATGTCAGTCCCACAACAGCCCTGTGAGACCAAAACTGTTGGTCTTCGTAGTTTGCAGCTGTGTGATTGTAGCCTTCTGGACACCACAGGGAGGCACTGGGCACAATGACATCATCTTTTCTCTGAGTGGGTCTCACCTGAGTGGTGGGATTTCCAGACTTGTTCTTTCAACCCTGACTTGGCTTGTTTTGTTTTGTTTCTGAGCTCCTTCTCACTGCATAACCCAGGTAGGCCTGGAACTCCTGATCTTCCTGTCACAACTTCTGAGTGTTACCCACTCAACCATTCTAAGTGACTATGACAAGAAACAACTGGTTCAAGTTACCCTGAATATGAATGAAGTGCCATTGTGGAAGAAATAATCAGGGATGGTGGCAAATGCCTATAGCCCCACCACCGTGGGAGGTGGAGGCAGGAGGATCAGGAGTTCTTGGTCATCCTGCTTGGTTATAGGCCATCTTCCTACAAGAAATCCTGTCTCAAAAAACAAACATCACGCAAGACATATGAATGTTTATTGTCACAGAGCAGAGGAAATAAGTAAATGTTTCCCATGACAAACACGAAGGCTTTGGACTGGCTGTAGCCAGGTGGAGAAATCTCTCTAGATTTCAGATACTTTTTGTTTTATTTTGTGTTTTGTGGTGTCTGGTTGGTTGGTTGGATGATTTTTTTCGAGTCAAGGTTTCTCTGTATAGTCTGTGCTGTCCTAGAACTCACTCTGTAGACCACAGTGGCCTCAAACTCAGAGACCCACTTCCTGTCTCTGCCTCCCTTGTGCTGGGATCAAAGGTGTGCACCACCACTGCCTAGCCTTTATGTTTTGTTTTTTAATCCATGATGGCCCAGGAACTCTGGTCTCAAACCAGCAGTAATCCTCTTTCATGGCACCAGCCTAGGCCCAGACATTACCTTATAGCATGGTTAGCCTTGGGATAGTGGAGGTTAGACAGCTGATAACCTTTGATCAAGTTGCCACAAGCTAAGGCCAGCCTGGGCTACACAGGGAGTTTGAGGTTAACTCCCATTCTCTAGAAGCAGAGGCAAGAAAACCATGAAGAGTTAGGGACTACCCTCACTTATAGCACTTCCCAGGCCAACCACAAATCTTGCCCAAAATTACCCAAAACTAAAAGAAAGCAACAAAATAACCCCAAAACGTAAGGGGGTGGGGGTGGGGTTGTAGGCCCTAATTGCTCAAAGCCTCTCGCTGTGTCTGCTGGCACAGTTACACCCCTGAAATGCCTCTGCAATTTGGCTCAACTCAATATAAACACCACCTCTGCCAAGAAGCCTTCCACAATTGCCCGCTTGGCCATTCTGGTCTACAAGGTCCCCTTGCAGGTCACATGTCCATGTGACAAAGTCTCAACTGGAAAGGAACATGCAGGTGTTTTGTCTGCAGCCATTGGAGAAAGAGAAGGAAGCAGGATGGGGCAGAGGGAGGGCCTGGCCCTCCTCACAGTGATGCTTCATGAATCCTATAGAGACTGACAATGCTGGGTTTGATCTTTACACTATCTGGAGCTGGGGTGAGAGAACATGGTTGCTTGTTCATTTGTTTGTTTTTTTAGTGTTCCAAGCTGGCCTCAAACTTTCATCCTCACTATGTAGTTGAGGGTGACCTTGAACTTTTGTCCTTGTGTCTGTGCCCCAGTATGTATATATGAAGGTATGTCCTGCTGAAAGACCCGGAAAAATGAGGGCCCCCAGTGCCCCACGCCTTGGAAGGCGACACCCCAATCACTAGCCAGAAACAGTCTTGATGCAACAGCAAGAGGATTTTTATTCCAGAGGCTCTGGGTTCACAGTCATACACCACGCAGGGGTAAAGGGCTGTGGACCCTGAGTGCAGAATTGGAACAGCTTTTATAAGTTTATAACAAAGCCTTACATTGCAAGCCAATCGATTTGTACCACTCCATAGCTTCTAAGCCAATCAGTTTAAATTATCTAAGCCCGTGCTCCAAGGACCAATCAGTTTTCTATAGAAGTCAGATAGCAACTAGTTAGCTCATTTTCTCTTAGGGGGCCAGGATCACATACTCAAAGCCTTTTTATCTAGTTTCTAACAAAGAGCAGGGTCTGGAATTTGAGGTGTTTAGGGCTTCTTAGGAGGCTGGAGTTAGAGCTGTATTTTTCATCCTTTCACTGCCATGCCTTACACTTATTTAATTTTGTTGGGTTGTTTTGTTTTGTTTTTCAAGACAGGGTCTCTCTGTGTAGCCCTGGCTGACCTGGAACTCTCTCTGTAGACCAAGCTGGCCTCAAACTCAGAAATCCGCCTGCCTCTGCCTCCCAGGTGCTGGGATTAAAGGCATGCGCTACCACTGCCTGGCAATTTTTTGTTTGTTTTTTGAGACAGGGTTTCTCTGTGTGGCCCTTGATCACTCTGTAACAATTATTTAATTTTATGTATTTTTAAATATTGTGATTTTTAAATTCATTTATTTGAATGTGTATGGGTGTTTTGCCTGCATGTGTATCTGTAGACCACTACCTGCTTAGTGCCTTCAATGAATCCCCCAGGAACTGGAATTAGACTATTGTAAGCTGCTATGTGGGTGCTGGGAATTGAGCCTGGTCCACTGGAAGAGCAGCCAGTACACTCAACCCTGGGCCACTTCTTTTTTGTTTTTTGTTTTTGTTGTTGTTTGTTTGTTTGTTTGTTTGTTTTGAGACAGGGTTTCTCTGTGTAGTCCCGGATGTCCTGGAACTCACTCTGGAGACCAGGCTGGCCTCGAACTCAGAAATCCGCCTGCCTCTGCCTCCCAAGTGCTGGGATTCCTGAGCCACTTCTTGTGTGAATGTTTTGCCAGCATGTGTGTATGTGTGCCATACATAAGCCTGGTGTCTTGGAGCTAGACAAGAGTATCAAATCCCCTGGAACTGAAGTGATGGATGGTTGTGACTCACTCACTGTGTGGATGCTAAGAATTGAATTACTACTCTACACTGTTAACAAGGGCTCGCTCGGAACTGCTGAGCCATCTCTCCAGCCTTCCCTGCCTCCTCTTTGTTTGTTGTGATATCATCTTACTGAGTAACACAGCTCTGGCTGACCTGGAACTTACTATGTAGATTAGGCTGATCCACTTATCTGTCTCCTCCCTGTTGAGATGCAAGGAACAGGCTTGTACAAATTGAAGAAGGCAAGTTCTTTAACACGATCCTCATAGATGTGGGTTGCCTTAAGCGGCCAGGTTCTAGGCAGTACAGAACCCCCAGGTCCATCATTCAATGGGACTCCCAGCAAACACCCTGGTGGCTCCTCCATGTCATCTACCGTGCGTCCAGCAAGCCTGCTGTTCATTCATGGTCAGCCCTGAAAGTCAACTCTAGTCACTGAGCTGGAGTTGGGAGCTGTGAGAAGCACCTGTGTTAGGGCCAGAATGCTACCCTAAGGGCTGGGATGCTTTAAAGCTTCCACTAGAATTCCCCACACTACCTTGCCAGCACAGCTGTGGACAGACGCTGGGAAGCTGTCTTCCAGCCCAGAAATGCTGCCAGAAAAACCATGTGGAAGTCAAGAAAGAAGCCCAAAGGATGATATTACCATTTACCTGTCAACTAGGCAGGTTCTGAGTGGCAAGCCTGTCCCTATTGGTCTTTCCATGTAGCCTGACCCTGAACTGTCTATGGAGCTGAGAATGTGTTTAAACTCCTGTTCTTGCCTCTGCCTTTCAAGCTCGTGGATTACGGGCATTTGTGTGACACCACAAGTCACAATAAGTCACATACCCAATCTTACATTTTCCTCTAGAAAGGAGTTGTGCAGAGAACTAAAAACCCAGGAGAGGTTCCGGGCCTAGTGGAACACTTCTGTAATCTTAATCACCCAAGAAAGTTACTAGTTCAAGGCCAGACTGCGCAATTTATCAAGATCCATTCTGAGAATATAATAGAGTTGAGGCTGCCTGTAGCTGGTTAGCCCTGTGTTGAATCACTAACAAAGAAAAAAAAAATCCCAAGAATTAGAAGGCAGGGACATGTCAGGAGATTGTTGGCGTTGGTCTTTTTGTCTGTTGTTCTCCAGTCTCATGGGAGAATCTGAGGCTGGTACCACTTTAACCCTTTCCTGGAGTCAGCATTGGCATGGGCCTGAGTCCTGCTTCCTGCTGGAGGATCCAGGGTTTGGGGATCTATGGAGGAGCCGGACACCTGCCCAGTCCTCTTCCAGCTTGATGTCTCCCTGCCGTAGGGCCTGTTCGATGGCGCTGGTGACAGTGTCAAAGGCCAGGTCCACATTGCAGTTACTTTTGGCTGAGGTCTCCATGAAGGCCATGCCCAGGGAGGCAGCAAGTTCCTCTGCCTCCTGAGTGGAGACGCATCGGGTGCTCAGGTCACACTTGTGACCAACCAGTAAGAAGACCACCTTGTCAGAGCCCTGAGTGGATACGACCTCCTGGTGCCAAGCCTGGATGTGTTCAAAGGATTCTCTGTTCGTCACATCAAAGACCAACAGAACGCCCACCATGTTCCGGTAGAAGGATCTGGTGATGGACCTGGAGGGGAGTGTGTTTAATTGGAAGTCTTAATGGCTTTAAGACAGCCTTAGAGCCCACCCCACCTGCATCCCGAGATCCACACAAGGCTTCCTGTCCAACAAACGCCCACCTGTGCCTCCACACCAGTCTTCCTTCCCATCCCCTTGACGCGGCAGCTGTGAGCTCCTGGGCTCTCTGCATCTCTGGGAAAGTCAGTTTCAGTGCAGACTCCCTTTATGCTGCCATTTCTCTAGGGCTGGGTAAGGGCTATGGGTGTGGCGATGTGGCTCAAAGACAGCACAGGCTGGGGCTGGGGGCTGGGCCCACTCCGCGGAGTTTGTAAGATGAATGAATGAGTAGGGAGGGCTTGGCAGGGGAGAGACCACGACGCCTTGCCTGAGCCCCTGCAGTTGGCACCTGTGAGAAAGCCCACTCCCCCCCCCCCAGGTGACTGACATTACCCTCTTCCCGCCGCACCTGAAGCGCTCTTGGCCTGCGGTGTCCCAGAGCTGCAGCTTAATCCGCAGCCCAGTGGGCAGCTGCAGCCCGCGGCTGTAGAACTCCACCCCTACAGTGGGTTCGGGATCAGCTTCCGCCGCTCCCTGCGCGCCCGCCACGTAGCACCGCAGCAGGGACGTCTTGCCCACCGCCGCGTCCCCGAGCAGCGCGATCCGAAACTGGTAGCTGCAGCCCGCCGCCTCCATGGGATCTGGGCTCCCCGCTGACTTCGCACAGTTTCTGTGTGGCTCCGCCCCTCTCCCTCCTCCTCGCCCTTCCCCTCCATGGGTTCCCCCTGTTACCAGTACAGCCTCCAGGAAGGGTCAAGGTTTGGGGAACTTGATCCTGGAAGGCAATCCCCGATGTAGTTGGTCTGGCGAGATGTAAATCACTACCTCTGTAAAATGGGACAATGACCACCTTTGCTTCACAGGATAAAGGAATTAAAAAGCCTTTAATCCCAGCACTCGGGAGGCAGAAACAGAAGGATCTCTGAGTTGGAGGCCAGCCTGGTATACAAGCAGCCAGTGCTATACTGAGAAACCCTGTCTCAGAAAAAAGAAAAAGAGAAAAGAGGGAAGGAAGAAAAAGAAAAACAAGCAAGCCGGGTGGTGGTGGCACACTCCTTTAATCCCAGCACTTGGGAGGCAGAGGCAGGTGGATTTCTGAGTTCAAGGCCAGCCTGGTCTACAGAGTGAGTTCTAGGACAGCCAGGGTCACACAGAGAAACCCTGTCTCGAAAGAAAAAAAGAAAGAAAGAAAGAAAGAAAGAAAAGAAGAGAAGAGAAGAGAAGAGAAGAGAAAAGAAAAACAAACAGAATTAAAATAGAAAAGTGGGAAGTGGGACTGGGAGGAGCTTAATGTCCAGGCCTTTGTGGCCTGAGACACCAAGTTAGAGTGGCTCTTCCCTCTAATCCTAACCCTGGGCTCCAGGCCCTCCACACCAGGGGGATGGAATCACTCTGGGAAGTTCAGGTTCCCCTTGTCTGAAGTCTCGCTAGCCCTGCCTGGGGTCTTCACCAGTGCACGCATAGGTCAAAGTGAATGCTCCAGAGCCCCTGTGCCTGGGAGAGCAGGGTCCTAGGACGGTGGACTGTGCTCCAGCAGAGAAGACAAGAGCAGACAAATTCTGGGGAGTAACACTTAGATTTGGCTTTAGTGGCTCAAAGGCCCAGGTCATACAGTGCCTCCTAGGGTCACAGTGACTCTATGGCAAGGACTCAGCCCTCGCGACTCCCGGTGATGCCTCAGAAGAGACAGTCAGAAAGCCAGGATGACATGGCTGGGTCTTGAGTCCCACTTGGATCAAAGCTCATGTAAGGCCAGCATGTGTGTATTCAAATCTGGTTTCTAAAAGCCTAAGGAATCAAGGCTGAAGTTCTGGCTGGTCGAAGGCAGTGTTTGGAGACAGGGTTTCTCTGTGTAGCCCTACTGTCCTCTAACTGCTCTGTAGACCAGGCTGGCCTGCCTCTGTCACTACCACACAACATGTGCCTAGGCAGTTTTCGACATTGCATGTCATAGGTGGTTACTCTGCTCCCTTCTGCAGTCAAAGAACCTGAAACTTAGAGAGATGGCACGGCCAGTCCACGTTCACTTGCTAAGGAAGGCGTCAGCCTCTACAAGTCTACACAAAGCAGAGTTTGGGTTAGTTTGTTTATTTATTTGTTTACTTATTTATTTTTGAGGCAGAGCTTCTCTGTTACAACATTGGCTGTCTTGGAACTCACTTTCCAGACAAGGTTTGTCTATTTAATTTTCTCACAGGTCTGGTCGGAGATCTGGAACAGCCCAGGGTTCTTCTCCTCCTCCTTCTTCTAAAAAGTTATTTATTTTATGTATATAAATTCATTGTAGGTGTCTTCAGACACCACAGAAGAGGGCATCAGATCCCATTACAGATGGTTGTGAGCCACCATGTGGTTGCTGGGAATTGAACTCAGGATCTATGGAAGAATAATTAGTGCTCTTAACTGCTGCTCTCCAGCCCCTCCCCCCTTTTTTCTTTTTTTTGCATTTACTTATGTGTATGCATGTTTGGAGTCCAGAGGACAACTTGAAAAAGTAGGTCCTCCTTCTATCCTGTAGGTCCCTGGGATTGAATTCAGGTCTTCAAGCTTGGCACCAAGTATCTTTACCCGATAAGCTAGCGTGATGGCCCTATCACTTCTCACTGATTCCAACAAAGAAACAAAAGTCTGTAAATAATCCTAGCCAGGGTAGCCGGGAAGGTGCGGAGAGGCATGAGACAGCTGGAACTGAGCCCTCCCCAGAGATGGGCCGCACAGCGCTGGGGCCAGCCCTCCTGGGCTGTGCACAGTCAGCATCGGATTCTTCCAACTTTGCATTTTCTGTGTCAGACGCTCCCACTAGGGCTGGGGTCATGTGGCTGCCTCTGACTGCACCTGACAGAGCCCGCAGTGCAGCTGACCCATGCCATAGATAAGGAGTGTGTAACCCAGCGGGCGAGCCATTTCCTTTCTCTCTGCCCTGCCTCTTCATCTCTAAGGTCAGTCCTCCTGCGTGGCTCAGACGGAACCGTAAACCTCGGCAGCAGAGGGCTGCACATCTGCATTGGGGAGATTCTGAGTTGCGGTTCAAGGGCCACGTGCTGGTTGTGCAATTCCAGCCAAGTTTCATTCATCCTCTCACCCACCCCAGTCATCACGTGGAGGCCAGTGGACAGCTGTGGAGTCAGAACCTCTCATGTGGGTTCTGGGCATTGAACTCAAGTTTCAGAGTCGTGCGTTACCTGCTGAGCTCTCCCACTGGCCCACCCCATCTTTTTTTTTTTTTTTTTTTTTTTTTTTTTGGTTTTTCGAGACAGGGTTTCTCTGTGTAGTCCTGACTGTCCTGGAACTCACTCTGTAGACCAGGCTGTGGTGGCGCACACCTGTAATCCCAGCACTTGGGAGGCAGAGGCAGGTGGATTTCTGAGTTCAAGGCCAACCTGGGCTACACAGAGAAACCCTCTCTTGAAAAAAGCAAAAGGAAAAAAAAGAACAAAACAAAACACCCCAAACAAAAAAAAGAAAACAACCCCCCCTAAACTACCACTCCCAGCTTCCTGTGGGGTTGGAGCCAAACTGTGGTTTTCATGTTTGAGCAGCAAAATGCTGTTAACCTCTGAGGCACCTCTCCAGCCTGAAACCTCTTTTTTCAGGTATATACAGGAGCTAGGGAGTATAGCTTAGGAGCAGTATGTCAGTCCAGGGATGTCCTCCCTAATACAGGGGAGAGAAAGAAGCTGGGCTGGCAGGATGCTTGCCATTCCAGCTACCTGGGAGGCTGAGGTCTGCCTGGACAAACTAGTGAGATGCTGTGTAAAATGAAAACAAAAAACAAAAAAAGAAACATCACCTTTTCAGTCTATACTGTAGATGTGATACAACCAGCTGTCGCACCCCCCCCCCACCATGTGACTTTCCTGTAATAAAGGACTGTAATCTGGAATTATAACCCAAATAAACTATATTTCCCCCATCAAAGAAAATAAAAATTAGAAAAAAGGTTAATGGAAGAACAAAATTTACAAATTTGTCACACACTTAATCCCTGGTAACTATTTACTTTTTCCTTTTTTCTTTTGGTTTTTCTTTGTTGTTTGTTTGTTTGTTTGTTTGTTTTCAAGACAGGGTTTCTCTTTGTAGCCCTGGCTGTCCTGGAACTCACTCTGTAGACCAGGCTGGCCTCGAACTCAGAAATCCGCCAGCCTCTGCCTCCCAAGTGCTGGGATTACAGGCGCGTGCCACCACGCCAGGCTACTTTTTCCTTTTCTTTTTTTTTTTTTTTTTGAGACAGGGCCTCAAGTAACCCCTGCTGGCCTCAAAATTTACCTTAACCAATTCCAGCACAGGGAGGTAGGGGCAGAGGCAGACGGATCTTTGTGAGTTTAAGGGCAGCCTGGTCTACATAGTAAATTCCAGGACAGGCAGAGCCACATAACAGAGAGCTCCTATCTCAAAACCAAAACACAGGGCCGGGCGGTGGTGGCGCACGCCTGTAATCCAGCACTTGGGAGGCAGAGGCAGGTGGATTTCTGAGTTCGAGGCTAGCCTGGTCTACAGAGTGAGTTCCAGGATAGCCAGGGCTATACAGAGAAACCCTGTCTCGAAAAAAAAAAAAAAAAAAAAAAAAAAAAAAAACCACGAACCAAAAACAAATAAACCAACAAACCCCTTCCCTTAACCTTTTAATCCTCCTTCCTCTTTCGCAGTGCTGGGCTAACCGACCTCCATCACCGTCAGAAGCACAGGCATTGGAGTGGGAGTATTAACTCAGGAATTCATGCATCCACTTACCGAGCTATCTCTCCAGTCCACTTACCATGTATGCTTTTAAGTTGAGACTCATTCATTCACCATTCATTTATCCCATGACCAAAGGCAACACATGTTCGTTACTTTGAGTGCCGGAACTGTGTTCAGAGTCTAGTTTACCTTGCTTGCTAGCTGTGATCCATTCTTCAATGGCTATGAAAAGGGTATAATCATGAAGCCTGTGCACAAGGTGTGTAATGAACATGAGATGGAATAATGGGGCCCTGCATAAACAGCAGGTGCTTAGAAAATACATAGTAGCAGAGGAAATAAGCTTTGAACAAATAATGCATCCATCTGGTTCTCCTTTAACGAGATCTGCCAGCATCTCGTTAACCCTCTCCGGCATCCCGGGACGCTCCAGGCAGAAAACACTTTCTAAAATCAGTGTTAATTCAAAGTCTCGCGGGGACTTAATTCGCGGGGATGGCAGCTGGTCTGAGATATGAGTTGAGCTCTCTGGTCTGGGCGGAAGCCACTATTATCAGAGCCAGATCAGGAGCTGGAGCTAGGCTGGGCTAGAAACTACATTTCCCAGAGGCTCCTTGCGTCTGGTGGATGACGCAGACGCTGGCGAGGGCGCGAGCATATATAAGCCAGGTGCAGGCCGTTCTCAGTCCTTTCTTACTTCGTCTGCGTCATTGTTCTGGCTCTCTTATGGCGCTTTGTACCTTTACCCAACTTCGCCCCTCATCCTCCCAGCCCCCCAGCTCACCGCCCTCGGCCCGCATCTCCGGATGCTTTCTCGGGGTCTGCGGGATATGGAGCCTTCCGCGAGGGAAACCGATTTCTCTTTCTCGGCGATGGAAGCACGGTTCATAATGGCCGCATGCGCAGTGATAATTCAGCGGCCTGCGCCTTTTGACCGGTGAGTGATGCAGACTTGGGGGTGATGGGATCTGGTAACAGCATTTGTGTCTTTGAAGATTAGGTGCTTGAGTGCAGTAACCTTATTAGGATGACGCCAACAGGAAAGGCCCGTGACCATTACCTCTGAGTGCGCTTTTGTGACCAATCTATGTTGGGTGAAATTTGGATCCTGCCACGTGCTAGGCGATCCTTATGTCAACCATAGTTTTAAAGCCCTAAAGAGAAAAGTCAGGCGGGTGGAGAGATGGCTCAGCAGTTAATAACGACTGCTCTTCCAGAGGTCCTGAAATGTTTAAAAAAAAGCACTCAGCCTTGAGTGCTTTATAAAAAAAAATGTGAGCTTTACCTTGCCTAACCCCTACAGAGTTGGGCAAAGCTTGTGTACAACCTCGGCTTTCTCTGTTTGCCAAAAGCCGCCATTTTATTCGGTTTACCCTGATAATCTACAGCACGTTAAAAAGCGTTGTGTTTGGAGGCAGTAGGGTCATTAATTTGAGACTACTTTTGGTTATAGTCCGGAACTTGTACCAATGTCTAAAGCTCCACGTACTAAGGTAAGAGCCTTTGCACCTCACAGGATGGCCGTTTTCAGGCGCTTCTTGCAGACAGTGGTGTGGCAGGTGGCTTGTGGGTTTGAGGTACGGTAACCACTCACTGTCTGGCCCTTATCGAAGCTGCAGCTGCTTCTTCATAGCTGCTGTGGTCAAAAAGTGGCCCAGAGAAACAATTTTCCTTGACGGTCGCGGTTCCGTTTCCTGTAACTGATCTGCAACATTTTGGGAAAAGACAGCTCGACCTTAAGGTTGCACCGGAGTGTGTAGGGATTATTATTCAAAACTAGAAGCTGCTGTGATGGCCTTAGGCTTTTATTCCCAGCAGGTGGGTGGAGGGCGAGGCAGGTGAGTCCCTGAGCCCAATCTGCTGATTTACAGTTCAGGCCTACATTTGAATTTGTTTTTTCGAAACAGGGTTTTTCTGTGTAGCCCTGGCTGTCCTGGAACTCACTCTGTAGACCAGGCTGGCCTTGAACTCAGAAATCCGCCTGCCTCTGCCTCCCAAGTGCTGGGATTACAGGCGTGCCCAACCACCACCCAGCTACATTTGAAATTTTATGTTTTGAGAAACCGTAGATAAACAACAGCATATATTTGATATAAGCCAACAAAAAAAAAAGGTTTTAAAATGAGTTTGCAAAGCCTTCAAACATCTATTAGTATGTGCCTTAGTCACTATCACATTCCCTGCACGCTAAGGACTGGGAATACGGAACAAGACCATTGTGGCTAATTCTATCATTCATCTTACTGTTCAGATTGTAGTGAGGAAGGAGACCAGAAGATAGACAAGACATGGCAGAAGGGCCCGGAAGGGTAAGCTCGGGGCTCAGCTGGATTGCCTGGGGAGAAAAAGCATGTTTCCAAGGGCTGTGGCTGCCTGTAGCCATGGACTCTCCAACTGCATGCCAGAGTAACGGAGAGACTTTGACAGCCCAGGCCAGCGGTGCCTGCAGCTGCCACTCAGCTTTCCTATATATTTTGGGATCAGCTAGGAACTGTCGCTCTGGGACACTGTCCTGTGGTATTTACAACAGACTCCTTCTGCAGGTTACACTTGAGGTTCTTGGAAGAGTGAGGAGACAGCCTAGCCTGTCCGGCTCTGCCCATTAAACTAAGGTAAAGTTGCTGTCTGAGATAGCCTGACCCTCCGGTTTCCCTTTCCCATCGGATCTCTTTGGTCTTGGTGGTCGTAAAGGAGGAAGAGTAGCCTGAAGCTGGCCTCACAGCGATGCAGTCTGCTGCAGAGCAGCAGGCCAGACTCAAACATGCCTGGGCTTTGAAAATGGGATATCTTGAATTAAAAATGCCCAAGGGCAGTATGTAGAATTGCTAAGTGTTGACTTTCGTGGTTTTTGTTTTTTTTCCCCTAAGGGGCCATGGAACCTGTGAATCAGCCTTTTATGATTTGGTCTACAGTTGTTGGGTAAGCTGGTAAGGAACCCTGTTCCTAAGTAGTATAGCAGAATGTTAGGTTTGTGTGAGGCTAGCCAACACCATGGTAATTCAGCAGGGTGCTGGCTAGACTTTTACATGAGTACAATCAGACACTGGTTCATGATGAAACCCATTATCAGTGGACAGCTATGGATGAGACATGCGGATATGGGACTGAGACCAGTTCTTAGGAAAAGCTTGAGTTGGGGATTGAATCTAAGGGTGGAACTAACACAGACTTGCACTTCCTTTTCAGAAAAATTGCATAAGAGGATCACCCTGGAAGCTAGCAGAATTCTTGGCTAAGACAGCCAGGCAGCCATTGGAATCAGCAGCAATCAGATCATTGGTTCAATGCCAGAAACCTCATTTTGGAAAAGTAATACTTTTGTAACTTAACATGCAGTTGGTTTAATAAACTTGTGTCTTCTCTCTGTAACTGGATTAAAAGTGGATTAACATGCCACCTTTCTCTGGAGCTTTTTCTGCTGTATCAGGTTTGGTAAACCTGAAATAAGCCCTTCAGCAAGGCCTATAGTGCTCATTCCTAAATCACCAGCATTGACAAGTATTTTTGTTTGAAGGCAGCTACTGGTGGCTTTCAATACAGTTGAAAATGGCCCACAACTTCAGGTAGTAATTTTTATTAAAAGCTTATAAACCACTCTCAAAAAAGTTTAGTCCTTGCTCTGTGCCTCCCCCTTCTCGTCCTGATGTCCTGAAGCTACATCGTGGCTGGGATCTCTGAGGACACCGTGTCCAGGGGTTGCCAGTGACAGTCCATGAGTGCATCATACAGCTCCTCGCTCTGTTCCATGAACTCCTTGTTGGCTTCAGTCACATCCAGCTGTGGAGCTGGGTCTGCAGGAAAAAGGACAAGGTCAGGTAGGCTGAAACCAGCTGCAAGGCTGGTTGAGGCTTCCAAGGGGCTGTCTGAGGAAGATGGAGCACGGCAGCTTCTAAGGGTGGCTCAGTGCTCTTCAGAGGTCCTCAGTTCAAATCACAGCCAGCACAGGGCTTGGAAAACAAGTCAGTGAATCCAAAGGACCACCTAAAGAACTGGTGGTGAAAATAACATTTCCAAGGCATGGTAGCTTCCTTAGGAAGTGGAAGCAAATGGATCATCTTGATATAGTGAGACTGAAAATAGTCAATACAGGGTCTGTAGTCCAGGTGAATCTTAAATTCAATCCTGCCTCAGCCTGGAGATGGGCTCTCTGGAGGTTCTCTACCATGTTGAGCAATAACCGGCATTTTATTTACCAGGAGAAATTCTCAGGATGGTGTCTCAGGAGTCTTGCTGTGTGTGACCTGACTGCTCTGGAACCAATGCTGGGTTTAAAATCTCAAACCACCACACCAAGCTGAGTTGTTTTCCACCTCATTACCCAGGCACCATGTAGACCAGGCTGGCCTCAGACTTAGCCCTGTCTTTGTGTGTTTAAGGGCTTGTTCCACCAATACCTGGTCTCTTGATACAAAGTATCAGTATGTAATCCAACTTGAACTTAAAATGTAATCATTTTAACTAAGCCTTCTGGCAGTTTAAAGCTTAGCTGTGCTTTTAGGAAACTGTTGTGGGTAAATGTGGCTCAGGCTGGTAGTTTTCCTTGTCGTTTATGAAGCCCATTAATTCTTTGAGAATTGCATCTTTCCCTAGAATTCACTGCCTAGGCTGGTCTGGACTCTTAGGCCAGCCTCCAAAATGCTAGGATCTTATAATGCTAATCAAAAAAATTTCAAAAATGCAGTGACTGGAGGGGGCCTTAAGTTCTATGCCCAGTACTAAAAGAAAAAGCAAACAAAAATCCTGGACCCTCATACAGATATACATGCAGACAAAACACCAAAGGACATAAAATGTAAGAACCAAACTAAATAAAAAACAAATACAAAGTAACAGTATTACTGTTACAGAGACACTGGGTGGGCAGAGTAAAACAGCTCAGCTCCTGGGAGAGGCACCCCTTTCTTATCACACTGCATGGCTGGGAGTGTCTATTCCCATTAGGAGCCAGAGGAAGGTGGAGAGGCCAGAGAAAATTCCAGAACAGCCAGGGCCACATGGAGATGGAGAATCTCTGTCTTCAAAAACGACAAAAAGCATGCACATACATCCTTGGCTGAGGGCCCTGGCTGGCCTGTGAGCGCTGCAGGCATGCAGGGACTCTTACCTTCCAGAGCATCATCCCCAACCTCTTCATATGTCTGCGAAGAGAGGACAGGAGGGTAAGGAGCCTGAGAAAACTCTTGCTGGCTTTGGACAGTGGCACTGGTCTCTCCAGCCCTCCCCACTTTCCCAAAGCCCAAGCCCATGAGCAGTTTCTGTGTGGAGTGATGGTCCCTGGAGGTGAAATGAGATCATGGGTTGCCAAACATGGTTACCTGCATAGTGCTCTGGGTGTAGCCATACTGGGGGTAGCTGTAGCTGTAGCTGCCTGTGTTCTGGTCATAGCCCCACTGGGCATAGTAGTTCTGGTACTGCTGATAATACTGGTTGTAGCTGTAACTGTACATCTGGCTGTACTCAACTGGCTTCACACGGCTCCTTACATGAAACAAAACCAGAAGTAAGAGGACATCTCCCTTGACCGAGGACTGCGCGGGCGGGGGCCCTGGGAGGGCCCATGCCTATCGTCCTGCTCACTCCCCCCCACACCCCCGCCATACAGATGGGGACACAAAACAGACTGTTTTAAGTGATTGGTCCAGGGCTACACAACTATGGAACAAACAGAAACCTAGGCAGTCTGCCTGCAGAACCCAGGCTCAGCTGTCTGCCTTGTCAGGCCTCTTTTTTTCCCCCAAATCCTTTTTTACGGGTAAAATATATATATATATGGTTCGTTGTTTTTTTTTTTTTTTCCCCTGAGACAGGGTTTCTCTGTATAGCCTCGGCTGTCCTGGAACTCACTCTGTAGACCAGCCTGACCTCGAACTCAGAAATCTTCCTGCCCCTGCCTCCCAAGTGCTGGGATTAAAGGCTGCCCGGCTCCCAAATCCTTTATTAAAAAAATGTTTGTTGGGCTGGAGAGATGGCTCGGCAGTTAAGAGGACAGTAACTTCTTCCAGAGGTCCTGAGTTCAACTCCCAGCAACAACACGGTGGCTCACAACCACCTGTAATGGGATCTGATGCCCTCTTCTGGTGCATCTGAGGGGAGAGACAGTGTATTCACATAAAATAAATAAATCCTTTTTTTTAAAGGTAGGTTTGTGTAATTTACACATACGGATGTTTTGCACTGGAGGTGCTCAGAACTGAACTCAGGACCCCTGAGAGATCAGTCGGTGCTCTTACCGCCGAGCCACCTCTTCCTCCAGCCCCTTTCTCAAGATCTTGGGAGACTCTTTTCTTTGACAGTTACAAAAACTCAGGAAAACACATCATAAAAAATCTGGGCTAGCCAGAAAGTGGTGACATACTACCTTTAATCCCAGCACACAAGGCAGAAGTTGAGGACAAGCTGGTCTACAGAGACAAGGCTACATAGAGAAACCTCTTCCCCTCAAAATGATAAAAACGTAAAATAAAAAATAAAAAATTAAAAATCTGGGCTTAAGATGAGTCAAGATAGATTTCAAACTTCAGACTAGGACATGGCCTTGCCTGCACTGGAGCACCCTCAGGGCCTCTGTAGGATGTCACTGCCTGAGTGAACACAGTCTTGCATATGCTAAGTTCTCCCATCCCCAGCTGCCTTATTGATGAGTTTACTTGGGATCTGGACTTGATTTTTGCAGTGCTGGGGATATATGCAATAGAGTTATTATTTATCATTCCCATCATACCAACGAGAAAGCTGACCCTCTGAACAGTTTGGAATCTGCAGATGGCTCAGTGGATAAAGATGCATAAGCCCGACAGCCCACATACAGATGAAAGAACCAGCTCCGGAGATGCAGCTAACCTCTACCTGTGACTAGTAGGTAAAGGTTACCTACCTCTACCTACTAAGAGGCTGTGCACATCATTGGGGGCACGCGCATGTACTATATAATAAGTAAAATGATTTAACATGTCTTGAAAATTAAAAAATTGAGCCAGGTGTGATGGCTTCAATGCCAGTCCTTGGAAGGCAGAGGCGGGGCTAAACATCTAAACACCTGGGGGTGGGAAGGGAGAATAAAGACCAGTGGTTTGCCTGAGGCCAATTGCAGGGCCTGGGCCACACACAATTCTCACTTTAGGTCCTGTGACCAACGCCATTCTCAACCAAAGACAGGATGCCAGGTCTACAAAGGATCCACTGCTTTCAAAGCCATGTATGGCGGAACTTCAGAATCAGGCCCATTACTATCTAAGTGGTAATCCTAACTGAGAAAATCTTAGGAACACGAGTGAAGCTCGAGCAAAGGACAATGGGTTTCCACTCATGACTATGAGCTAAGAGTGGCCTGTGACACCAGAAACACGCAAGGGCCAGAGGCCGACTCCTCCTTGCAGCTGGCTGACTCACAAGAATCACCTCTCCTCAGGATTCGTACATTCCATTGCTGCACTAACCAAGCCACACAGGAAGCTGTTAGCATGAGCTGAATGAACACCGGGCAGGGCAGAGGCAGCAACACTTGACTGAGCACTTTTAAGCTCCCTTCTTAGGGAAGGAGACTCAGCTACTGCTAAGCAAAAACAAGTACTGATTACTGAAGCATCCAGCTCTAGAGTGGGATGCCTCTAGCAGGCTGAAGGCAGACAGTCCTGCCTGCCAAGTGCTGGGCAGGCCTACCCACTAGTCACCATCCTGACCCCTCCTCTAGGAATCTATCCATCTTTACCAGTGTTGACAGTAACTGTGGTTCATCTTCCTCATCTGGGCTCCTGTGTGTCTCCTCCAGGCTCTCTCCAGGGCCTGCCAATCCTTATCCTTAGGGCTTGAGGGCACCTCCCCAGGGGTGGGCACAGATTACTAACAACAGTGTTTAGTGTGGCACAGAGAGAACAAATTAGAAGTTTGCAGATGAACTCTTGTTTCTGTTTATAGCTATATTGCCAGAGTCTAATTATGGAACAAACAATATACCAGAAACAGCCAAAATGAAGGACAACAGAGGAATTGCTGGACAGAACTTATACATAAAGGGCTATGCTGCAGTATAAATAAAATCATAGACAGGAGTATGCTTCAGTGGAGAGAATGTGCGTAGAATGTGAGGTCTAATACCCACTGCCAACAAACAGCAAACAAAACCACATTCACACAAGCGTGCGACTGCATGGAAAAGTGTGGATAAGAAATAAGCTAAGAAAAAAATACATACTCTTATGAAATTCAAAACTGAATATAAAGCTCTGGGTTTGAAACTCAGACTTACAAAAAATAAATCCTACCACTTGTAACTGACTTATATATAGCATAAGATCTTAGAAGGGAGTTGAGAGATGATAATTACTTTTTACATTTTCAGTCTGCTTTTCTGCACCAAAGGGCTTTACAGTGCTGTCCAAGAGTCTGACTGTCCCATCTCAGCCCCGAGAACTGGAATTACAGGTGTGAGGCACTAATTCTGGTACTACAGCCAATTCAGAATGATGAAGTAAGGACTTTAAAGATTTATTATGTGTTTCTGTGTGGAGCTGTGTACTGAGGGCAGAAGAGGGTATCAGATCCCCTGGGGCTAAAGTCAGAGGTGGCTGGGAACAGCTCAAAGTGGGTCCTGGGAGAGGAACTTAGGTCCTCTGGAAGAACATCTCTAGACCTGTGACTTCCTTTAACACAGCCTTTCTCTGCTGGGCCTCCTGGCCCATACACACCCTTCCTCTGATCACTTTAATCTGAACATTCAAGTCTCTGTAGCTTCAACAGGACCATGCTGAAGGGCTGCCCTGAAGCTCGGCTGCCCTTGTTCATTCTGGTAAAGATATCGCAGCCTCACTCCTTCTGCCAGTGGCGGGGCCATGCCACCTAAGTCCTAGCACTGCTGCCCTGAGCACTGCAGTGGACCCCTGACTATGGCCGCCTGGGTATTACTAGCACATCCTGTTATTTTCCGACACCACCAACACCTCCTAGTGAGTGGAATCTCCACCTGCTGGGAAGTACTGCATGGCTGAAGGGTAAGAAACTTCACTCAGGGGCCGGGCCTGGTGGCGCACACCTTTAGTGCCAGCACTTGGAGGCAGAGGTAGGTGGGTCATCTGGAGGCAGATGGAAAACTGTTTAGTGTTTGTGTAAGATACGCACTTGGACTCATAAGAGCTTTCTACCAACCTAGAATGACAGTTAACAGTGAGATGCAGTATTTCCGAAGCTGTTTCGAAATCTTTTTCTTAAAAGAATGTATTTGTCATTATTTTATATGCGCTGGTGTTTTGCCTGCATGTATATCTGTGGGAAAGTATTGGGTCCTCTGGAACTAGAGTTATAAATGGTTGTGAGCTGCTACATGAGTCCTGGGAATTGAACCTGGGACCTCTTGGAAAGCAGTCGGTGATCTTAACTGCTGAGCCATCTCTGCAGCCTCAACTGTTGAGCGTTCTTAGCCAGTCATTCCCACACAACAGACCCCAACAGGAACTTTGGGAGCCTCAATATAAAAAGGATAAAATCGAAAGAAAAATTTCCCCTTTCCTTCCTTCTACCTAATTCTATAGATAATTTCCCAATAGCAGCTGTTGGGCAAAAAGTCAGGACACACCAAACAGCATTCCCCTGTCCCTACCTCAGAGTCTGACTCCCTAGCTAAGCTTCTGGGGTGTGGCTACACTAGTTTGTCTCCCACACCCAGCCCGGCCAAAGCACGTGAGAACTGTGAGCTCTGCCTCTCTACAGCCTCTACAGACTGTCCTGACTCAGCTCAGCTCTCCTCAGGACTCACGCTTTAGGGATGGCCACACTCAGCCGCACAGGTTTACACCCCAGTCCCACCGCTCCCTGGCACTCCGTCAAGGCTCGCTTCTGTTCCAACTCATCTGTGAATTTCACAAAACCATAGCCCCTGGAGGGAGAGAAAACCAACACTACTCAGACCAGTGTGATGACACCTATGGGAAGAAGCGCGGACAGGAGGGGTGGGAGAGGTGGGCTGGAGCAGGGAGGAGGAAGGGCGAGGAGGGGAGAAGGAGTCAGGCACAGTATGATCCTGACATCGTGGAAAGTCTTCTGTCTAGTTCTCCCCATTCTCCTCCACACCATCACCCAGGGCTCCTTCCCAAACAGGAGCTTCCCTCCCAGCTACCCACGGTGTAGCTGTGGGGATGGGGACGGCAGCCTGCAGCCTTTCTACTTTCCGCTGTGTGGTGCTAGGCACGTGGGGGAAGCGCTTATGGACAGACCTGGTTCCTGCTCCTCAGAGGGAGGGCAGACTCTACTCGGAGACTGTCCACGACACCGGTAGTTAGTGAGCACCTACTATGTACTCCTAGCTGTTGGTGAGCAGGCAGCATGTGCTGGCGAGGTATTGAGGACATTCTCAGTATCTCACCAGAGTGCCACCCCGCACTAGAGAGCAGCCTTAAACTTCAGAGAGGTTTGAAAACTTGACGGAAGTCACACACAAAACCTTTACTCTAGGTCACACTCCGAAGCCTGAGAGTAAGGACTACTCTAATCAAGAGTCAGCCTTTTAGCTGCTGCTGGCAGTGCATGCCTGTAATTCTAGTACTGAGGAAGCTGAGTATGGGGAATTGTGAGTTCGAGGCCAGCTATGGCCACATGGAAGCAAAACGGGGAAGACAGAACTGAGGACGTGGCTCTGGCAGGACTCCTGGCTTAGCACACTAAGTACCTGGGTACAACCCCGAGGACCGAAATAAAAGAACAAGCCTTTCTTGGAACAGGATGTATGACTGGGTTCATTTCTATGCACAGTTAAGAAAATAAAAAGAACCAACATACCTTCCTTCTTCCCTTCCTTCCTAGAGTTGGGAAATCAAACTCAGGAGCTTGTCCACACTAAGGAAGCTGAACTACGTCCTAGCCTTTTGGTTGTTGTCGTCATCGTCATCATCATCATCATCATCCTCATCACTGACAGGGTTTCTCTAGTGTAGTCCTCATACTCAGGCTATCCTGGGACTTGCTCTGTGGAGTAGGCTGTCACCTTTATTTTCTGAGACAGGGTTTTACTAAGTTGCATAAACTGCCCTTCAGCTCACTGTACAGCACACAAAATCGTTGTGCTTTGGCAGAGCAGCTGAGATTATAGAGCCATGTCCATGAGTCCAGCTTGACTTTTCTTGTGTTTTTTATATATATATATATATATATATATATATATATATATATATTTTTTTTTTGTTTTGTTTTTTTGTTTTTCGAGACAGGGTTTCTCTGTGTAGCCCTGGCTGTCCTGGAACTCACTCTGTAGACCAGGCTGGCCTCGGACTCAGAAATCCACCTGCCTCTGCTTCCCAAGTGCTGGGATTAAAGGCATGCACCACCACTGCCTGGCCACTTCCACTAATCCTTATGTCAATCATAAGTGCTATTATTAGATTGCCTCAATTTATAGATTAGAAAATAGTCAGGGACTCTCTGTAACTTGTCTAGTACACAGTCCTTTGGGTTCAAACCAGGTTGCCTGTGTGGAAAGCTTGCACTCACTCTGAGCAGCCACCCTCCCTGGTGTCTCTACAACACTCCCCCCAGGGGGTAAGAATGCACAACAAAGAGGTAACAGAAATAGCAGGTAAGGCCTTACTTAGACACGCCTGTCTGGTCCAAAACCACCTTGCCTCCCCGGCAGGAGGGGTAGACTTTGACAAAGAACTCATACAGCATGCCATCGTCCACGTCTGGGGTCAGGTCCCCCACAAACAGGGAGTACTCAGGGCTGAGAGAAGAGAAGAGGCAGCAGAAAGTCAACCCGCTGTCAGTGTCTGAAGTCTCCTCTCTCCACTTCTCTCTTCTAAGACAAAAATGATGGTTATGGAGTCCAGGCTGGCGTCAAACTCCCAGCAATCCTCCTGCCAAAGTCTCCAGAGTGCTGAGTGACAGGCACACGTGGCCTTTGGCAAACAGTTATGGGAATAGTACCATGCCATAAATTTTCCAGACACTGCACAAAACTTGTCTGTCTTTAAGCATAAGAGCTCTGTGACTGTGAGGTCAGCCTGATCTACAGAGCAAGGTCCAGAGACAGGCCAATCTCGACGAGTCCTAGTCCAGCCAAGGGTGACTGTGACTGTTTTTTTAAACAGTGAAACCTATTTTTTTTTTAAAAAAAGGTAGCAAGCCAGGGAAAGAGCAAAAGAGAGAGATGATCAGACTAAGGGACAGACCAGAGACATATGCAGACTAAAAAAAAAAAAAAAAAAAAAAAAAACAACACTAAACGTGTTAAATGTAATGATAAAATAAAACAAAACCCTTATCTCCCAAAAAACTAAAACATAGTCAAGATGAAATGCTCAAACTCTGTTGGAACATGGCCAGCAAATTTCTTCTAGAAATGTTTACAAATTTATTTCCTGTGAGATTCAGTTTTAGTTTGATGCTACCAGGTCTTATTTTCACATATGATAGTCTTTGTATAAAATTAGAATATAACAACTCATAAAGAAGCTGGACAGTGGTGATGTACACCTTTGATCCCAGCACCCAGGAGGCAATGGTGGGCAGACCTGGTCTAAAGAATGAGTTCCAGGACAGCCAGGGCTGCACAGAGAAACCCTGTCTCAAAAAGCCAAAATAGGGGCTGGAGAGATGGCTCAGTGGTTAAGAGCACTGACTGCTCTTCTGAGTTCAATTCCCAGCAACCACATGGTGGCTCACAACCATCTGTAATGTGATCTACTGCCCTCTTCTGGTGTGTCTGAAGACAGCTGCAGTGTACTTACATAAATAACATAAATAATAACTTACATAAATAAATCTTAAAAAAAGAAGCCAAAATAAATAAACAACACAAAAACCAACCAACCAAAAACTCACAAAAAATAAAATAAAATTAGTGGCCAGGTATGGTAGCCTATGCCTAGGGAAGATAAGAGGATCACAAGTTCAAGGCCCGCTTCAGTTGTACAGTCAAAGGTGGCCTTGTTTAGGAGACCTTGTTTCCATACCTACATATGAGGCAGAAACAAGCTCTATGGGAGCAATACACTCTCTTAAGTGGTGAACCATCTCTCTAGCCCATTGTCCGCCTTTTGAAACAGTCTCATATAGGTCAGGCTAGCCTCAAACTCCATATTTTGCTTAGGATGCCCTAGAAAGTCTGATCTACCTGCCGCCACCTCCCATGTACTAGGATTATAAGCATGTGTCTCTATGCCACTTTATTTGGTGCTGGGCTTGGAACCCAGGGTTCCTTGTGTAAACAACTGCACGATGAGCTATATCCCCAAGCCCTGTCATTTCTTTTTTTTTGGGGGGGGGGGTTGGATTTGTTTTTTGTTTTTTGTTTTCCCAGACAGGGTTTCTTTGTATAGCCCTGGCTGTCCTGGAACTCACTCTGTAGACCAGGCTGGCCTCGAACTCAGAAATCCGCCTGTCTCTGCCTCCCAGATTGCTGGGATTACAGGCATGCACCACCGCTGCCTGGCTTGTCATTTCTTTTGAACTTATAAGCCTTCAGTATGAACCATTATATTTCATTTCTGCTAGTTTTAGTTCTCATATATTACCCAAACTGAATGTAGTGAATCTCACCTGTAAATCTAGGCCGTAAGGGCCTACAGTAGGAGTCTGGGCTCAGCCTAGGCAACACAGCTATAGCGCCAACACCGCCATAGCGCCAACACCATGATGTCAGGTCTAAAGCATGACTTGTGAGCAGTCCAGTAAATAAACGTATTAAAGCGACCCACTCTCTATTATCAGGCTATCTGGGATTCCTCTCAGCATTTCTCATCACACACATTTTAATGAGCACTTGTGAGGCTGCTCCTTCCACACAGCCGTGAATACATTCTGAAGACTGGAACTGAACTCTGCAGGAGCGATAAACTCTCCGGCAGAGTCGATGGTAACAAGCTTGGAAAGCCTCTGAGAAACTGTCTAGAGTGTTTGAAAACTCTTTAGCCTAAGGAGTGTAACTCAGTGTTTTCTCTGATGAGGGTCTCATTCTATGGCCCTGGCTAGCTTAGAACTCACTGTGTAGACCACCATGACCACTGTTGCCATTTTCCTCTTGTTCTCTACCTCCCAAGTGCTGAGAGCAGGGCTGCCAGGGCGCCACCAAGCCTGACCACAGTGCAGTCTTCAGAGGCTGCGATGGGGCTGAAGTTTGTCGTTGCTAAATGAGAAGCCTTGTGACATAGGCAGGATTGCTTCCAACGTGGAAATGCAAAACTAGACTGCCTGGTCTAGCCTGGACTGTTAAATCCCTAACTCTGTAGACAAATACTTCCAGACAGCCACTGGAAATTCACGTTGTTACGGTAAGTAGATCCTCACTAAATAAAACCTCAAAATCTGAAAAGTTAATAAAATGACAGGCTGAGGGAGGACCAGAGAGAGGACATGGCCCTACCAGGTATGGTGACACACATCCACGGTATTAGGAGGGCTGCTGGGAGCTGAGGCTAGTCTGGGCAACCCAGTGAATAGGTCATTGCAGGCTACAGAATGAAAGCTTGTCTCGATAAAACAAGAAATAATTCCACGGGCAGTGGTACAAACCTTTAATCCAAGAACTTGGGAAGCAGGGCAGGCAGATCTCTAAGTATGAGGCTAGCCTGGTATACAGTGTGAGTTTCAGAACTGCCTGGGCTACATAGAGAAACCCTGTCTCCCAAACAAACAAACAAGTCGCAGAGCTGAGGACAGTCATTGCCTTTTGTAGTGGTTCAAGTAAGAACACCTCCCACGCCCCCATAGGCAGATGTCTCTGAATGCTTAGGTTCAGTGAGTGGAACTCTGACAGGATTCGAAGGACCAGGAGGTGTGGCCTTGTCAACAGAAGTGTGCCACTGGGCTTCACTTTCAAAAGCCCATGCCAAGTCCAGTCTCTTTCTACTCTCCAGCCATGCCCGCTGCCAGGCTCCCTGCCATGACAGTGGACCAAACCTCTGAAACTCTAAGAAAGGCCCAGTTCAGAGTTGCATTGGTCATGGTGCTCTCGTCACAGAAATAAAACAGTGACCGAGACACTTTTCATGTACAGGGTGCAGGGCTCAATTGGTGGCACTGTGCACCTCTAACAGTTACCACATGGGGGCGGGGGCACACACATTAAGCCCGGCACGTGGGAGGTAGACGGAGGCAGAAGATTAGAATTTAAGGTCATCCTTGACTACATAGGGAGCCTGAGGCCAGTCTGGAATACATGAGACTGTGTCCTGTGCCATCCAAAGTAGGAAAGACATTGCCCTGACACAATGGAGGCCAGGGAGTAGGACAGTGTCCTTGAGAAGGCAGCAAATTACCACAGGTTAAACTCTCCACCATCCTATAGCAATAATAGGCACCGAGAGATCCGTGCCTGTCTAGACACACACTGAGGCTTGACCTCCATTTGGGCGGCTCCTTACTTACCTATTGTCTGGTTGTTTCCCATAAGTGGCATAATTCAGTTTAAAACGTTTTGCCTGGAAATTAAAAAACACAGGGACAAACTAAAACAGAGAAGGATCTTTCAAAAGCCAAACAATATTTGAAGAAAACTGAAATAAATTACCTTGGCCAAAACATCTCCCCCTCTCTAAGCCTCAGCTTTTCTGCTGTATAAAATGAAGGGCTTGCAGGGTTGACCGTTAAGGGCACTGCCAGCTCCATGATTCTATGAGGCCAGGTGTGCCAGCTGTAAGCTACGGAACTGTGGGAAGAGCAGAATGTAACCCTCCTGAGATGTGTCCCTGCTGCTACCAGCCTGTTCCAGACTCTCAATCGGGCAAAGGACTTAAAAAGGTGTTGGTGGGACTGAACCCAGGGTCTTGGGCATGCTAGGCAAACACTGCCACTGCGCTACCCCAGCCTGGAGTTTGGGTCTTCTGCCGTTAAGGCAGTGCTGCGGCGTGGGAGGGCCTGGGACGTGGAGGCAGTCTGCCGTAATCTCGGCCCTGCCACCTTACTACCTGCATTGCCTTCGGCAAGTCACTGCACCACCCAGAGCTTGTTTCCTGGTTGATCAAAGATAACAGTACCTACTGTGCAGGTGGCTACGGGTTAAGGGAAATGTGGGGTGTGTATCCGGTGGCTATGTACTACGTGGTAGTAATTAAAGACAACAAAAATGGCAAGGCCATCGTCATCCCAGCGTCCTTACAGGTGTGGCTCCCGGAAGGGGTTTCCCATTAATTTTATGCAAACACTTCTCCGCTGTGGCCAAATCTGCGAACTCCACAAAGCAGTAGCCAGCTGGGATTCTGGAAGCAAGCAGAGAAGGAGCCATGAGGACGCCCAGGTATGTTTTGGCCTCAAGAGGGGAAAAAAATTGGATTCTTTTTTTTTTTTCCCTCTCTCCTTTTCTGTTAAGACAGGATCTTATTATGTAGCTCTATATTGTCTGTAACTCACTCTGTAGACTAGGCTGGCTTTAAACTCACAGAGATCCACCCGCCCCTGCCTTCCAAGTGCTGGGACGAAAGGCGTGTGCCGCACAACCAAGCTTGAAAAAATGTTTTTCAAAAACTTTTCTGATAGACCCACACTATTTTTTGTTTGTTTTTGTTTTTCGAGACAGGGTTTCTCTGTGTAGCCCTGGCTGTCCTGGAACTCACTCTGTAGACCAGGCTGGCCTCGAACTCAGAAATCCGCCTGCCTCTGCCTCCCAAGTGCTGGGATTACAGGCGTGCACCACCACCGCCCGGCTGACCCACACTATTTTTATCCCACTCTATTCTAGATCAGAAATAACTGTAAGTACAAGAACAGTGAATCCGGCCAGTCCCTGACTGATTAATAACCAGTTATTATGTGTCTGTCACATTACCTGTGATGAAATACTGCCAAAAAACCTTAATGTGACCACTCGACCCTTCAGATCCTTTGTCTAACTTACAGGAAATGAAGAATAGCCTCAGAGAAAATACCAGAATAAATTAATCGAGAGGATGGTTTTTACTTACTTAAAAAAGCCTACATTAAGCTGGGCAGTGGTGGTGCACACTTTTAATCCCAGCACTCAAGAGTCAGAGGTAGGTGGATCTCTGTAAATTTCAGGATAGCCTAGTCACAGACCAAGTTTCAGGATAGCCAAGGCTACAAAGAAACCCAGTCTTGAAAAGCCAAACAAAACAAAAGCTAATAGTCCACAATAAGGCTCCTGCCCAGTCCACGAAAGGCGGCCGGTTCCTTGTTCATCTGAGGGGCAGGAGGGTGCTGTGGGAAAGCACAGGGCTGTCTCGGGTGTCGTAGCTCCAGAGCTCAGGAGGACGGCGCCTGCTGAGGTCCGGACGGGACACTTTAAACTCTCAAGTTTAGAAGCTGAGGCAAGAGGTCTGCCTCCAGCTCAATGCCAGTCCCGAAAATGAGACCAGTTTTTGTTTGAGACTAGTTCTCACTATGGAGTCCTGGCTGTCCTGGAACTCAATATGTAGCCTGCGCTGGCCTTGAACTCACAGAGCACTGCCTACCTCAACCTCTGCTTCCAGAGTGCTGGGATTAAAGGCATGTCCTACCATGTTCAGATCTTCTTAAAATTCTTTAATATCTATATTACTTGAGAAGTCTTTTGAGACAGGTCCTCACCATGTCAGTTCTGCCTTGCTGTGACCTCCCAATACTGGGGTTAAAGGCATGTGTGCGCCATAACCCACAATTATTTGAGAATTCCATGAAATGTTATCATGGGTCCAAGGTTTCCAACTCAGGCCAACAGGCTTATGAATCAAGTACTTGTACCTGCTGGGTCACCTCACTGTCCACCCACAACTTTGTACTTCTGAATACTCCTAAGTTCTTAAAAAAAAAAGGGTGGTGGTGGTGGGAGGAGTGTGTGTGAGATGGCACCAACTATATAAAGGAGATATGGTTCAGCAGTTATGAGTTGTGTACTGCTCTTCCAAGGGACCTCAGCTAGGTATCTAGCAACCACGGAGGGGAATGTCACAGAATTTGACACCTCTGGACTCCATGGGCACCGGCACACTTGCATGCCCTGTCCCCCACATACATAATTAAACATAATCAAATGGTTTTTTTGTTTTTTGTTTTTTAAGACAGGGTTTCTCTGTGTAGCTCTGGCTGTCCTGGAACTCACTCTGTAGACCAGGCTGGCCTCAAACTCAGAAATCCGCCTGTTTCTGCCTCCCACGTGCAGGTGTTAAAGGTGTGTGCCACCACTTTAGGCGCAAAAATAAATCTTGTTTTTTTTTTTTTTTTTTTTTTTTTTTTTGAGACAGGGTTTCTCTGTGTAACCCTGGCTGTCCTGGAACTCACTCTGTAGAAAAAATAAATAAAAAAAAAAAAAAAAAAAAAAAAAGGGGGGGGACTGGAGAGATGGCTCAGTGGTTAAGAGCACCGACTGATCTTCCAGAGGTCCTGAGTTCAATTCCCAGCAACCACATGGTGGCTCACAACCATCTGTAATGGGATCTGACACCCTCTTCTGGTGTGTCTGAAGAAAGTGACAGTGTATACTCACATCAAATAAATAATTTTTTTTTTTGGTTTTTTTTTTTCAAGACAGGGTTTCTCTGTGTAGCCCTGGCTGTCCTGGAACTCACTCTGTAGACCAAGCTGGCCTCGAACTCAGAAATCCGCCTGCCTCTGCTTCCCAAGTGCTGGGATTAAAGGTGTGCACCACTAACGCCCAGCCCAAATAAATAAATCTTTAAAAAAAAAAAAAAAAGAGCCAGGATTGCCAGCACACCTTGTGATTGTGGCACTTGGGGGGCAGAGGCAACTTGGTTGTCAAAAGTTTGAGGTCAGCCTATGGCACTACAGGAAGACTTTGTTTCAAGGTAAAGTAAAATAAAATAAAGATAAATGAAAAACACAGTAACTTAGCAAAGATCATACAACAGTTTTCAAAAACAGGTTCCAGCATCCTGCCCTGAATCACTGGGGTCCTGGCACCTGAAATACTCAACGCTTCTGCTCAGTAAGCCACCCTCCGTGTTTCTTCGACTACTCCTGGTGATGGTGAGAAACCCTTACTCCCGCCATATTTATTCCCTTGAATGACAGCAGCAGCAGGCTCTATTAATCGAGAACCGGAAAGAAAAAAAGGGCGGTGTACCCAGTGAGGCGGTTTCGGATAATTTTGACGCTCATCACGGTCTCCCCCATGGTGGCAAAGGCTCTAGAGATGAAGTTCTCATCCATGTAGGGTTCCAGCTGCATAAAAACCAGAGCAGAGAGGCTCAGGCCCACGTCCAGGAGCCAATAGGGGCCGAGCCGCTCCCACTCCGTCCAGGACCCTCTCCACTGCACTACAGAGCCAAGCTTTCTACCACAGAAGGGGGCATGGCTCCAAGCAACTCCTTTACTTCAGATCCGCTCCCCTTGCTCGGAGGCGTGGCACACGCCCTTAATCCCAGCACCAGGGAGGCAGTGGCAGGCAGATCTCTGTTACAGAATGAGTTCCAGGGCAGACAGAACTAGGGGAGGGACCCCATATCAAAAACAACCGAAGAAAAAACAAAATAGTTCCCTTTATAGAACTCCCTGTGCTTCTGGTCCTAGAAACACAGAAATCCTCAATTCTTCGGGTTCCTCCCACGCCATCCCCCCCCCCAAACCACTAATCTTTTCTTTCCCAAACTGGAAACGGGGACTCCGGAACCTCTAACCCATAGATCCAGCATCTGAGGAATCTTCATTCTGATGCCCAGACTCCCCCTTCAAAGCCTGGGTGAGCAGGCCTCGCTACGAAGCCCAAGCTGGCCTAGAACTCACTATGGAGTCTCGAACTTGTGGCGATCCTCCCGCTTCTGCCCCACCAAGTGCAGGGATTAAGGCATTCGCCACCACACCCCGCCTGGCTTCCCTGTCACCAAACCCTTTCCTGGTCACCGCCACCTTCCTGGGACCCGAAGGCCCTTCGCCCTCAGGCCCTTCCTCCCGCCTACGACTGGAGATCCTCTGGTTCCCTCAGAGCAGAGGCAGCCCTGACTCACGTCTCCCATCCATAGGCTGGCGGCCATCCCGCACCCGGGCGGGGACCGTGCGGGCCTGTGGCGCGCACCCGCGCCGGTCTGCGCCTGCGGCAGCTCCTGCGCACACGCGGCCTGTGCGGCCAGACGCGCCGATCCGGGTTTTCCTCCGACCTGGCGGCAGCTTCCGGTTCCCAGGGGGCGTGGCTTCCACACCCGTAGGGGGCGTGGCTTTCGGCTGGGGTGCAGTAATCCTGGCTGGCACCGACTTTGAACTGAGTCCCTGCGGGGCGGAGAGCCCCGCTCGTTAATAAAACCGCGCAAATGATTCTAATATTAGAGAGGTAAGGTTTGCTCTCTGTAGGGAATTCCAAGCATAAGCACGGAAGGACAGTTAGTGACGGAACCCCTCTGTGTGCGCGGAGAAGCCGCTTCGGTGGCACTATGGGGATAAACCGCGGCCGCACAGTGGTCCTCTTGCCCTGCATCCCAGAGAGGGCTTTTCCGAAGATGTAGTGGGATTCATTTCCCTAAAGCCCTGAGGCGGAGAGGACTATAGGACTGTTCTCGATGAGACAAAGTCTCATCATCATTTCATGCATCGTTTTGTGTGTAGTTGGGGGTGGGGAGCGTCGGCGTCCGCATGGTCTTTATGTAGTTCTTGTTGGCCTGTTTAAGTCTTCTTTAGACAGAGATCTACTTGCTTCTGCCTGTTTGTTGGTTTTAATGAACTCCAGTCTTCTCAAAAGCATCCCTTCTCCTAGCATTCCTTCTCCTTAACAGCTGAGCCTTATCTCCAGCCCCACACTTTGTATTTTTGGCTTGAGGAAAGGTTTCATGCTGCTCCCTGGTGCATATCTAGGCTGGCTGCAAACTCGTGGCAATCCTCTTGCTTCGGCATCCTAAGTGCTAGTTTTACAAGCAAAGGACACCAGTCCTGGTTCCTTCCACTTTTATTATCCTAATCCAAAACACCAAGGCTTTACCATAAAGCACAGACCTGCCCATAGAAAACTCTCAGTAAACTTGGTTTTTGAGAGCTCCTAAGGCGGGTGTATCCCAGTCTTCAACATCCAGTCGGTAGCCAATTTAGTAGAAAGTGGGAAGCTCCTGTGCCTTCAGATTGGTTCTGAGAACCAAGGCCATCCTAAGTCCTTTAACCCCAAGCTGTAGAAAGTTCCCCAAGCCAAGAACTCAAGTCTGAAAACCAGAGGCCAACAACATCAAGAGGTCTACAAACTTCCTGTTCCCTTCTGTTACTGTAATGAATAGTGTGCTGAGGCTGGTGAGATGCCTCAGTAGGTAAAAGTGCATTGCACTGAACCTGACAAATACACACATACATATAAATGTAAAAAACAAAGATCCCAGTTTTTCAGAGGCTATAGACTGCTTTGGATCCCATGGGATTGGAGTTAAAGATGGTTGTGTAGCACCTTTTGGGTGCTGGGAATTGAACCTGGGTCCTCTACAAGTGCAACTTAGTGCTTAATCAAACCAGAGCCATCTGTCCTGGAGGGAAGGCTACAACTCAAAATAAGCCTCTGAATCTGACCAATCAGGCCCCTCCTCAGAGTAAGCAATAAAAGCAGAGTCCCTCTCAGACCAAGAGGCCGAGCTGCAAAGACAAGACTCAGCAGTTGTAAAGACCCTGCCGGAGGCAGAAAGCAGCTAAGCCGCCTAAACCTTAACCAGGGCCCTTGGAAAGGGGACTCCTAACGTCCCAAGCTGTCCAGTGAGCTCCAGGTTCCAAGCTTTTGTGAGTTCTCACCCATGCCGGGTGGGCTTTGATGAGGGAGTTGTCACTTCTGCCCCTGTCAGTAAACCCAATAAGGTTCACTGATTCATCAAGTGGAACTTTGGTGGTATCTGTAATTTCATGTGTTTTGGGCTCCCTACATGGGGTGAATAGATGTGTACAACATCTTCCCAGGACGCTTGTCACACAACACCCAATGGAAAGTTTTAAATACACCAGTAGTCGAAAATGTAGGCAAATCAGTAAAGAACTTCTAGTAATATGCTATACTTAAAAACTGGAATTTGGGCTAGGTATGTTAGTTACATACTTTATTCAAAAACAAAACGGGGGTGGGGGGTGGTGAGATGGCTGAGCGGTTAAGAGCACTAACTGCTCTTCCAAAGGTCCTGAGTTCAAATCCCAGCAACCACATGGTGGCTCACAACCATCCGTATGAGATCTGATGCCCTCTTCTGGTGTATCTAAAGACAGCTACAGTGTACTTAACATATCATAATAATAAATGTTTAAAAAAAAAAAACGGGGGGAAAAAAAAACTCAGAAAGCAGATGCAGCTACGTTTTTGTGATTTCTAGACCAGCCAGGAACACATGGTGAGATCTTGGCAAAAACAAAAACACCCGATTTAGGATTTAAAAATCCCACCCCAAAGCCAGGCCTGTGCTTCCAGCACTCCAGAGGCGGTGGCAGGAAGAGCAGGTCGTCAGCCTGGGCTACACCAGAGCTCACTGAACAAACAAGCAAACTTATCCCGAGTCTTACAACGCCATGACCATGAAGAAACTGCAGTGCTTCCTACCGCACAGCCACCCCAACCACCAGTCTTCTCCAGACTCTGGGATGGCTGTGTCAGCCAGAACCCTAACACAGACAAGGCTCACAGCACCTGTTCCTTTAAAGACAACAGAACAACTCCAGGGAACACGCATAAAAACAGCCTATTTTATAAAACTCTAAGTTTATTCAAAGTGTTACAAGATTTTACTCTCCCCTCCAAAATATTATACAATTAAAAAAATCAAAACTCTTTTCTCAGCCTGTTTCTTTTCTCAGGACCAGCCTCTGCCCCTCCACGCCCTTCCCTTCTCCTCCCTCAGCACCGTTATGAACACCCCCACCCCTTCTCCAACTGCGCCTGGACTGCCCAGCCGAGCCCAGCATGGCTATCCAGTCCTCTATGGCAGAAAGGCTGACTGATGGGGAACGGACAGGTGACACACACGGGACACTGGGGTGCTTTGTGCTTTCGGGAGGATGGTTGGTTTTTGTCAAGCACGTCAGTGTTTTTGCCCGTGGACACCTGTTTAGAGCCAGCTCTTTGGCTTAGGTCACGCAGAGCCTGGTAAAGCCGCTGTCCAGACCTTCCCAGGCACGGGTCCATGACAGCTGGATCCGATGCCTACAAACCAACTGTGTCCTCGTAAACTACTGTGCGGAACGGAAAGAGAGGCTCGTGGGACGCAGGGCTTCACAGAGTCCCAACTTTTCAGAGTGTGGGCACCAAAACTCTGGGGCAGGATGTTGCGTGTAGTTTTAAGCTACCAGTTTGGGTTTTGTAGGTAATGAGCCAGCACCAGCTAGGACCACAGGAGGCAGGGTGGCAAAGGGAAGAAAGGTAAGCAAAGATCCTTCTGAGATCCTCCTCCCATCCCCCCACATCCTACAAGTACCAGGATGATTCTAGAAAGGACGAAACAGAAGAAAAAGGATTCTGCTGTGGTGATGGGAAAAGACAGGAGATGATAACTGCTCAGGGTCGGGGAGGGGCCTTCTGGAGTCTGTAGCTGGCTATTTTCCTGTTCTGGGAAGCTGGGTTGGGGCCAGAAGCCAGGCCCTCAAAGACGTCATCAGCTCTGTGCCTTGTCCTTAACTAGTAAGACTGTGTGCTGGCCGCCACTGGACACGGTCAGCACCACACGGTTCTCCAGCTGTTTGCCAGTCATCTCCACGGGACTCCAGGCATCTTCATCCTGCCCGGTGCCCAGCTGGTAGTTGGTGCCCATGCCCCAGGCAAAAACACGACCTGCAAGGGACAGAAATAGAGGCAGCTGTCTCTGGGGTCTGCAGGCCTGCCTTTTGACACCAGGAAAGGCCCGGGACATGGTGGTGGATTTTGGCCTTGACCAACAGCAGACTGGCAAGGTCTCAGCTCAGAAGTTCATGGGAGACTGCCAGAGCCAGGGGGTCGTACCCTCCGTGCCCGAGGCACGCGCACGGGCTACATCCTAAATCTGTTCTTGAAAGCAGTTACCTTTTACTCTGTTGTTACTTGAGTTTGATACGCCACACTCTGGTACGTTTTGTTTTATAGCCCTGGCTGGCCCAGAACTTACTATGTAGACAAGACTGGCTTCAAACTCATGGAGATGTGCCCAACTCTGCCTCCTGAGTACTGGGACTAAGTGTGTGTCCCTACAGCTGGCCTACGCCCTGGTTTTCACAAGGGACTGAACCTCCATGGAGCAGTGCAAACTCCACTGCATGAGGAGTCCTCCCAGGGGAGCACAACACCGCTGACGGCTCCTGGCTGGCTCCTTTCTCAGGCTTTGTGTCCCCGCCCTCTCCTGCCGGACTGGCAGGACCCGCATGGCAGCTCACAACCACCATTAACTCCAGTCCCAGGGGATCTGATGCCCTCTTCTGACCTCTGTAGGCACCAAGTACATACACAGTAAACAGACATACATATAGGCAAAACAACATATACATTTAAAAAAAAAAATCTTGAGCCCAGCATGATGGGATAGACCTTTGATCCCTTCACTCAGAAGGCAGGGGCAGGTGGACCTCCATGAATTCCAGGCTAGCCTGGTCTACATGGTGAGACCCTGTCTCAAAAAACAAAAGCAAAGCCATGCCAGAGCTTCTGAGAAGTCAATGACAAGGCTGTGTCTATAACGGTGCACCTGACTCCATGTGACGGGAGATACAACATGCCAAGGAATTTGCTAGGTACCATGACCCCCACTTTCCAAAACCCAACCGGATCTGAGGAGCCCCACTTACCATCCTTGGACACAGCATACCCCACAGAAGCCCCACAGGCCACCGAGGAGACCACCGGCAGCCGGGAAATGAGGGTGGGTATGCTCTTCTCCTCGGCACCCTCCCCGAGGCCCAGGCGCCCGTACTCAGCGCGGCCCAGGCTGTACGCTTTTCCTGTGGACGAAGGGGAGGAGACGATAGCAGGGGCGTACTCCGAGTGAGGTGGACACACCCAGCTGAGGCGGAAGACGCTCTGCAAGGCTCCCCAGTGCCTTCACACTCTGAAGCCCCAGGACAACCCTCACGGGTGCCAATCTACGTCTGGGCCAAACCAAGGTCCTTGGGATGTGGCCGGCCGTCTCAGGGACTACTCTCCGAGATGGACAAGACTTGGGAGTCCTACCTTCTGAATCCATGCACACTGTATGATGCTGGCCACCAGAGAAGCCCACCCAGGACTTGGTGGAATTCTTGAAGGATGTCAAGTTTTGAGGAATGAAGCAAGATCCAGTGCCTGGAGTTCCTGTTGTCAAGGGTGAGAGTGTTCTAGAAGCTTCCCTTCTCACTGCCATCCCCAGCAAGGTGAGCCCCACCCATCCCCAGAAATGTCACCTTACACCACACCACAGCTCCGAGGGGTCAGGCTATCCCACAAAGCAAAACGGAAGAATGAATGCTAAAGCCGTGACTGGAATCCAGGGCACCGAGGCATCCCTGATGAGGACTCACCGAGCTGGTGATAGTTGGAGAGGCCAAAGCCATACACATGGCCCTCACGGGAGATGGCAAACGTGAAGTAGGCACCACAGAAGGCATCCTGGAACCGCACCCGGCCCCGGGTTCCCCTGGATTTCAGCAGCACACATCTGGGGACCAGGAGTCGCTCTGTCAGTATAGAGGAGGTAGATCAGTGACAGATGGTATTTCCAACAGAGGCTAAGCAGGGTTGCCCTGGATTGGCCTGTTCAAACATCCTGCTCAAAAGTTCAACTCCCGGAAGAGAGGTTTAAGGGGAAACTTACCCTGTGCCAGAAATTTTCTGATCAAGGCATCTCTCTCTTCACGGTAAACAATTAGGGGCAGGGTACGGGGCACGGGGCGCTAGAGGTAAGGGAATCAGCCCCCAAAGCCTGAGCCTCATCCCCTTGAGATTATTTACTGGCTGGTCTAGAACTCAGTATGTACACCAGGCTAGCCTCAAACTCAAGAGAGCCACACGCCTCTCTCTGCCTCCTGAGTGCTGAGGTAAAAGGTGTGCAACACCACCGCCAGCTGAAGGCCTGAGTTTTAACACTGGATATAAGCCAACCGCGAATCCCGCCTGCCTTTTACCTTCACCAGGGGACGGACAACTTACCAAATCCTCCCACTGGACGTACCAAAGTCACTTACCAAGGCCCTGACGGCCACCTCGGTTGGCAAATAATTCAGGTACGCGGCCCAGCTGACCCTGCTCCCCACAGCCCAGGGTGTAGAGGTCTCCATCAGCTGTGAGCATCACCAAATGGTCATTCCCTGAGGCGAGAGAGAGCGAGCACAGGGCGGGCTTGTCTCAAGGCCCAGTGCTGACCTATGCCAGCTAGCTCCTGCCCCATGTGCCCAGCACTCACCCGAGGCCACCTTTACCACCGGCGCGTCCAGCTGCACTTGGACTGGCACCATGCTCTTCTTCATGGGCTCCAGCAGCCCGATCACACCGTTATTGTCCTGAGGAGGGGGAGGGGCAGAGACTCAAGCAGCCAGTCCTGCTGCTCTGAAACGGCCAAGACTGCGGCCAAGACTGCTGCTTGGCAGCGGGTGACGCGGATATGGACAGAGAGGCAGCAGCAGGGGGCCTGGCCACACGGAAATCCTAAAGAACAGAAACATCCAGAGTCTGGGAACTGAGTTAAAGTGAGGGGAAGACGCCAGCCAGCGGAGGAAGAGACCTGTTGGAGCCGCAGGGGCACCTCCATCTTCTTGCAATATGTTATTCTGAGCACTTTCTTTCTTTCCCTTAAAAAAAAATATTTATTTTATGTAAATGAGAATACCGTTGCTGTCCTCAGACACACCAGGGAAGAGGGCATTAGATCCCATTACAGATGGTTGTGAGCTACCATGTGGTTGCTGGGAATTGAACTCAGGACCTCTGGAAGAGCAGCCAGTGCTCTTAATCACTGAGTCATCCATCTCTCCAGCCCTCCTTTTTTCTTTTTCTTTCTTTCTTTTTTTTTTCTTTCTTTCTTTCTTTTTTTTTTTTGAGTCAGGGTTTCTCTGTATAGCCCTGGCTGTTCTTGAACTCACTCTGTAGACCAGGCTGGCCTTGAATTCAGAAATCTGCATGCCTCTGCCTCCTGAGTGCTGGGATTTAAGCACCACCACTGCCTGGCTATTCTGAGCATTTCTGTGTTCAAAACATCCATAAGTCTTTTCTACAATGCCTCTACAGGTGTGCTGGCAGGCTTTATACCCAGCACTAATGGGTGTGATCTTCGAACTTTGAGCTTGAGCCGAATCCTCATAGCGAGTTCCAACCCAGTCAGAGATACACAGTGAGAACCCAGCTCAAAAAAGTCAATGAGGGCCTGGCAGAGTGGCACCCATTTTTAATCCTAGAGGCAAGAGGAGCTTTGTGAGTTCGAGGCCAGCCTGGTCTAAAGGCAAGCTCTAGAACAGATAGAATTACATAGAGAGACTATGCCTCAAAAAATAAGTATGAATGAATAATTGCTTTTATAATAATAGCCTTAATAAGGAAATAATCATGAAATTCTGCTTTTTTTTATTATTTACTTTTAATGTGTGTGCGTGTTTTACAAGTATGCATGTCTTTACACCCCATATGTGCCTAGTACCCAAAAAGGCCAGAAGGCACTGGCCCTCCTCGCACCTGAGTTACAGACAGCTGTGAGTTGCTGTGTGGGTGTTGGGAACCAAACTTGAGTCTTTTGCAAGAACAATACGTAAGATGTCAGCTTCTGCTGGGCGTGGTGGCGCACGCCTGTAATCCCAGCACTTGGGAGGCAGAGGCAGGTGGATTTCTGAGTTCGAAGCCAGCCTGGTCTACAGAGTGAGTTCCAGGACAGCCAGGGCTACACAGAGAAATCCTGTCTAAAAAACAAAAACAAAAACAAACAAACAAACAGAACAATCCGTGGTCTTAGCCCCTGAGGCATTCCCAGCCCCGGCAATGAAGCTGTGACCTCCTGGCTAGGGCTGTCCTCCCTGGACAGAGCCTCAGTTTGATCTGTTTCTGCCCAAGAATGTAAGCAGTAATTCCAGCCCCCAGGAGATAAAGGGAGGATCAGAAGCTCAAAGTTATCCTCAGCTACAGAGTCAGTGCGGGGCTAACCTGAGATACGCGAGACCTCATCTTAGGGGAAGAACCTACAAACAAACAAAACAAAGATCACACTCCCCGCTTTAGAGAGACCAGGAAGTGACACTGCCCAAACACAGGCCTCTCTCTCAAATTCCGGGAAGGGGATGCAAAAGAGGGCGAGGCAGGAGCTAAGACTGCAGTTCCCGGGCCAGCTCAGCCCAGAGGCAGCCCTAACCCACCCCTTACACTCCAGGGCAAACAGGCGGAGGGGACAGGCCCGGGTGACACCTCTGGGATTAGGATCTGGGTCCATCTACATGCTGGGCCCTTCACAAACACAGTGGGGATCCTGTGCAAAGTGGATCACTTGGGGATCCCCTAGTTAATTCTGCCTGTCAGCCCCAGTCTTACCCGGAACGAGCCCCAGAGGAAGACTCGGCCATCTTCAGTGAGGGCTGCTGTGTGGCTGTCCCCCGCTGACACTTGCACCACTTTCTCTTGCAGCTCCACTTTCCCAGGGACCATTTCGGAGCCCTCGACTGAAGTGTCCCTTCCCAGGGCACCCTCGTCATTGCAGCCGAAGGAGTAGACCTGTGCCCAGGGTATCCCATTAATACAAAGTCTGGCCCCGTGGCTCCTGGCGTAGGCTACTGCCTGCTTCTATAGCCAGACTCTGTCCCACACCCTCGCGCCCAGGCCCCATCCAACCTGCCCCAACCCTGACCTACCTGACCGCTTTGGCTCAGACACACAGTATGCATGCCCCCAGCCTCAGCCTGCACAACGTCCTGCAGGAGGGGCACCAAGGCCGGCTTCTTCCTCTCCAGCACACTCTCACCCAGCCCCAGCTGGCCCACGTCGCCCTGGCCCAGTGTCAGCACCAGGCCTGGTTCTGTGTTGTGGGACCTGTGTGAGACTAAGACGGAGAAAATAGCCCCTGAGTGTATAGGATGGGGGCAGGCAGCTGAGGTCATATCACGGGCTCTGGGACTGGGTGGCCAGGAGTTCAAGCCCTTGCTCTGCCAACAGGGCCATAAGCAAGACCTTCGTGGACCTAAGTTTCCCCCTTTGTGAACAGAGGATGACAAGGGTATCTGTCTCCTAGGGATTTATTGAAGTTTAAAATCCATGCATATTATTGACATGAGGAAGGAAGAAGAGGAACAAAGAGACACTCCACACAGTGAAATGGATCTGGGTAGGCAGGGCACGAGGACAGTGAAGAGATAATTTCCAGGTGAGCCCATGTCACAGATGTGACCCATACTGCCAACCTTTACTAACTGGTTACTCTACACACTAGCTGGCTCTGCAGACCTCCCATATTTAGACGAACCTGTCGCCGGCCTCTGATTCCAGCCCTTGGAGGCAGAGGCAGGCAGGTCCCTATGAGTTCTGGGATAGCTAGAGCCAGCCTATCTCAGACAGACATCAAAAATAGAAGACAGACCATTTTACAGGATATAGAACAGAGCCTCCCGGAGGGTCAACAGCCTTCCCAGGTCGTGAAGGTAAGCACCAGCATTTGCTCCAGCTCCCATCTGAATGCCCCTCTACCCCCTGGCTGAGATTTCCAACTCCTGAACACGGGAGGAAAACAAACTGCCCCTTCAGTCAGTGCGGAAGGCACAGTAAGAACCCTCGGATCTATTTGCAGAGGTGTGGGCCAACCAGCGAGCAGTGCAAGGCCTTTTGGTAGCCAATCAAAGCCTGTCGCAGCCCTCCGGTCAATGGCATCCAGTCCCCTCCCCAAGGGTGTGGCTACCAGGGCCACTGTGGCTGCACAGAGGCGGGACTGGGCAGGGAGCCATCTGGTTGGGTTTTCTGGTCAGTTGGGCTTGGCCCACAGGCACCTTGGCAGGAGCGAGTAGCAGGACCGCGGTTACGAGTGTCTGCAAAAGACAGACACTGTCTGAGCGTGCGGCCTACGCTCCTCCCTCCCAGGTTAGAGGTCAACTTCCCTGGTCCTTGCCACACTCTGGGGTTGTAGGAGAGAGAAAAATGACAGGCCAGGTCCCTCAGACAAAGCTGGGACATGATCTCTAATTCTCAATGACTCAGGATGGCGGAGCTCTGGTCTCCACGCAATCATGGGAGGCGCAGCCTCAGCCAGATGAGGTGACCAGCCTGTGGTTACAGTGACAAAGTGGCAGTCAGGACCTAACCCACATCTGAAAGCCCAGTAGGGCCAAGAGCCTCGGGCTTTCAAGCCGTCACCTCAGAGCAAGGGGACCTAAGGCCAAGGGCTTTTCTGATTACTGGGGGAGGAAGCCAAAGTCCTTCAGACAGGCAACACCATGCAGGTGCCTGGGGCCAGGCTCTAGGATCCTGGTTGGGGTTGGGGCGTCCCAGCATCGCTCTGAGGGCTCTCTGATGAGCTTGGCTCGGGCCTCTTTTCTGACTGCTACAGAGCTGACCTAGGTGCGCTGCAGGAGACCCTCCAGCTGAGCAGGGTCCTTGGCCATCTAAGGCCCTCACAGCCTCAGGCCAGGGAGGAAGGAGCATAGGCCCAGATGCCTCACTGTTTTGAGAGAATACTCAGAGCCTAGAAGCTTACCTTTCACCTTCTTGCTTTTGGGGATGGCATCTTCTGGGGGTGACCTTCTCTTAGCTATACGCTTGGGTGGCATCTTCTTGTCCTGAAGGAAAAAACAAACAAACAAACAGCCAAATACTCCATGTCAGAATAGCAGACATTGACCTGTGCATATTCATCAAATCAGGAAAAGTGAGAGGACTCCCCCAGCAGTCACAGCTCCTGACATCTATCCCAGAGCCGCTACCAAGTTCACAACTATTCTGTACTGTTGCTATGCCGTGTGGAGAAATGACCTTAACGGTAGTGGACTAAGGGCCGGATGTAGCTCAGCCCTGAGCCAAGTCCAATCCTTATTCTCTTTCTAGCACTTCACAGAAGGCCTGGTGGACATGCCTGTGATCTCAGCCCTAGGAAGGTGGACTTGGGGAGGGAGAGGTCGATACTAGTGGACTGGCCACACATGTGAATAACCATGAGAGAACTGTATGAAGCCATCAAAAATGATGTTTCTAGAAATGAATCTATTGAACAGAAAGACATTCGTTGTGACAAAGAAAAGCAGACAGGAGCCAGGTGTGGTGCCTGCTCGAGACCCAGCACTGCAACATCCCGAGTTCCCAACCAGCAAGTCTCTCTCTCTCTCTCTCTCTCTCTCTCTCTCTCTCTCTCTCTCTCTCTCACACACACACACACACACACACACACACACACGACCAAAATAAACAGTGTAGGCCTTTAATTCCAACACTTACTCAGGAGGCAGAGACAGGGGGATCTCTGGTCTACATAGTAAACTCCAGGCCAGCTTGGGCTACACAGGGAGACCCTGTCTCAAAACAAAGCAAAAGAGCAAACCACACAACACAAAATCAAAATGGTCAAGCCCAACCCGCGCAGCCCAGATGCTGCTGCTATCCATTCTGGCTTCTTACCGACTAATTTCAAAGCAGAGTTCACCACAGCTTTAGATGGCCCTGGACGCGTCCTCCTCCTGCCTGCACCTCCTAAGCTGGATTTACAGGCCAGCGCCTCCACTTACTCCACTTTACAGGCAGCTGCCATGCAGGGTTAACTGAGCTGGGGTGTGGCTGGGGTGCTGGGGCGTGGCTCGTGGGCAGAGCCTGCCTGGCTTGTCTAAGGCTCTGGGTTTCATCCCATAACAGGAAAAAAAAAGCTTTAGTTCAAATAAAGTTGGGATGGGTGTCCACCTTTAGTCTCAGCACTCAGGAGGGAGAGACAGACAGATTTGGTCTACAGTGTGAGTTCCAAGACAGCAAGGGCCCTGCCTCGACAAAACCAAAACCAAAATAAAAATAGAGAAATAAAATGAAGCTGGGAGTGGTGACACACACCTTTAGTCCCAGCAGGCTAGCCAGCCTAGTCTATATACTGAGTTCCAGGACAGGCAGGGCTATATAGAGAGGCCCAGACTCAAACACACACACACAAAAACCATCAATAAATGAAAAAAAAAAAAAAAAAAAACGGTCCTACAGTAAATGCTCGCTCAAGAGATTAATGTTGGTGGTTGCGTGGTGCTTAGGGTTTCCTCGGTAACGCTGAGATACAAAGCTATGGGAATCTAAGCAAACTCACTCACTGGTCCTTCTCCTGACAGGCAGGAATGAAAACTCTGCTCGAGGCAACAAGAGACCAGCAAAGGCCCTTCTCAAGTGTGCCCTGGGTACTGGCTGGCACCACCCCGCTGCCTCCTATGAGGTCCAAATACCCCAGGCTTCCCAGCTGTCTCAGAAAGTATGGACTTCTGACTCAGAGGGAGGAGACCAACGCATCTAACACGGGCCCAGGATCCTGCAGCGCCTGTGCAGGTTGTGGCTGTCCCAGTTCTGTCGTAACACGCACGAACTTTGAGCTTTGAGCAGCTCCCACCATCCCTGCAATGGGACCCTCCCTCCTCCTCTGTGTCGCTTTGAGACCCCTCCCCCCACAGTGATCTTTGGGATCACTGGGAACTCAATTCACCTTCCAGGACTCTAGTTAGCGCAATCTTTAACAATCCTTTAACCATCTGTTAAAAAGGAGATGACAATGACCTCTGAGGGGGACAGAAGTCTGGACCGCATGCCCCTAGCAGGGAAGGTACTCAGTGACGTGGACGCCATCTCACGAACATTCTGGAGTGCCTGGGGCGCCCTGCTTCCAGTACTCAGGAGCTCATGTTCAGGGGGAAAGTGAGCTTATTACAAAAGTCTCGCCTTGCTGGGTGGTGGTGGCGCACGCCTGTAATCCCAGCACTTGGGAGGCAGAGGCAGGTGGATCTCTGAGTTCGAGGCCAGCCTGGTCTACAGAGTGAGTTCCAGGACAGCCAGGGCTATACAGAGAAACCCTGTCTCGAAAAACAAAAACAAAAACAAAAACAAAACAGTCTCGCCTTGTTCCCCTCCTCCCAACCATCCTTCCCTCCCACAGAAACTAAAACTAGGAAATGCCCTTCATGAATCTTTGTTACACACAAAAAGTTTTTTATTTTTCAAAACCAGCTGAAGTTGGGCATGGTGGTAAACGCCTGCACCACTGGCATTTGTGAGGTACAAGTCATTCTTAGCCGCAGCCAGGCCGAGGACAGCCGAGACTACGTGAGGGATGGCCGTGCGAGCGGGCGAGCACTCTCATGCTGAGCACAGCACACTTCACCGTCCCAGTGCAGGCGCGGCAGGGAGACACGCAGACCCCTGAAGCTCACTGGCTAGCCAGCGTACCCTCACGGTGGAGCTCCAGGCCCAGCGAGAAGCCCTGTCTCTCAAGGAGACAGAACACACCAATGAAGACAGCTGTCACCAAGCCTCTGACCTCCATACACACATGCAGTCCCTTGTTCATGTTCAGATGGACAACACGTGCATGCCACACACAATAAACTCAGCCCAGTCCAGAAACTGAGCACATGGCTGCTCCTGCTTCAGGGTTGAGGAGCCTGAGCCTCAGAAAGGCACCCCGGGACAGGCAAGAGAAGGCCCAAGCCCTGTCCCCCTTTAAAAAGGGTATGCCATTTATGGTGGCACACACCTGTAATTCCAGAATGTAGGAAGCTGACCAAGACTGACCAACCAAGGCCACACAGCCCTGTCTCACCACTGCCACCCAAAAGTGTCACCTAAAGAGACAAACGATAACCCAGGTTGGAATTTGAGATGGCCTGAGCAAATCTCTTGGGATTCCTGATGTGTTTGGCCAAATTCAAGGAGCAGAAAGTCAAGGGGGGAGGGCGGCAAGGGGGAGGGAGAAGATGGCAGCCAGGACTTGCCTAGGGGCGGGGGAAGTTGCCAGATCCAACAGGTCCCCTGCTGAGGGGAGCTCCTGAGATACCCCAATTGTCTACAAGCCAAATTCCTCATCTGTCCCCGGGCAGGGCAACTTTAGTTGCTGCGGGAACCCAGAAGCCAGGCAGGGGAAGGGCACCTTCTAAAAGGTGGGTCCAGCTGGGTACGGCGGGCAGAGGCAGGATTTGGGATCGCCACATTTTTTTTTCCCCAGACAGTTTCCTCTGTGTAGCCCTGGCCTGGCTGTCCTAGAACTCACTCTGTAGACCAGGCTGGCCTGGAACTCAGACTCAGAAATGCACCTGCCTCTGCCTCCCAAGGGCTGGGATTAAAGGCGTCCGCCACCACTGCGCAGCGTGAGGGCCACACTTCAAGGCCAGCCAACAAACGTCTACATGTGAGACATACCCTGCTTCAAGAAATAAAGGAGCCAGGGCTGGAGAGAAGGCTCGGTACTGGCCGTTCTTCAAGAGAACCCAGGTTTGGTTCCCAGCACCTATGGGCTGCTCACAATCACCTGTAATCCAGTCCCTGGGGATCCAATGCTCTCTTCTGGCCTCCTTGGGCCAATTGCGTGTGGCACCTGGACATTCATGCAAGTGAACTAGAACATACATACATACATGTATAAAAAACAACCCTAAAAAGACTTTTCTCACTGTATTTACACCCACTCCCTGGGATCCGTCATCAAGGAACTTAAAAACTGGGAGAAGAGAGCCAACCTCCATGAAGCAGCACCTACCGTGTCTGGCCCTGTAAGAGCTCAGACCTGTTTCTGCTTCGCAGAAATAGATGCGAAGACCATTCACGGGTGACATGACACCCCAGAGGACACGCCCCCCCCCAATCAGGGCTTGAGCTGCTGGGTAAGTATATACTAGGTTAGACAACCTACCAGGAGCCGGGTGTTTTGCAGTTACTCCCATTTCTGGAGGACTTGGCAAGCCCAGCGGTGGTCCTCCCTTCCCTCACACTCAGAACTTTTTAGCTAGACCTAGAGGATGAAGAGTATCTTTGTGGGAAAGGCTACCAGGAGAGAAGGGAAGGCCTGTGCAGGCTCCTTCCTGCCAGTAACTAAGTGAGCATGCACACTTCAGACCAGGAAGTCCTTCACCCAGGTCTAGAAGAATGTGGTACAGCCTGGGGCTATCTGTTAATTTTTTTCCTAGGGAGAAGGGCAATAGCAGCTTTGCACAGATTATAGGACACATCACCTTCCTTGTACAGGCAAGGAGACTAAGGTTTAAAAGAATCTAGCGGGACCTGCTCGATCCAGATTCCTGTTCTCAGTTGTCTCTGCGGCCAGAACCTGGTGAATCATTTCCAACTCATCTTTTCTGAGCTCCATTTGAACGTTCTTGGGTTAAGCAGCCTTCTCTGTATCCTCCACACCCTCCCCACAAGCACCAATGATGTCTATGACCCCAAACACTTCTAGTGGTTGCATTGCTGTACCCCATCCCATGTCTGGATTTGCCTGACCCTGTTACCCAAAGCATATTAAAACCTCACCTGGAGAGCTATCCCCAACCCTCCACAGCCCGGTTACGGCTTCCGCTTTGGAGTTCCCGGTCTGTTTCATACCCTCAGCTTGTGCTACGGCACACGTGGTCAGAGGACTTAATTTCAGATGAACCAAAGACTTGGCAGCAGCGACGCTCAAGTTCCACGGGCATACTTTGCTGATCTCAGGAGACCCTAACTGTGGACCCATGGAAGTCTCGCCAGGGAGCCCCTGAGCCCCGCAAAGGGCACGGAGGCCCGCCTTTGTCACCATTGTTCCCCAGCGGCACGGAAACGTCAGGCAGCAAACGACCGGGTGACACAGGGTTGATGGGGGTTAAGGGCAGGCCACGGTCTGTGCCCGCAGCTGATCCCTCCCCACCGGCGACTCCCCGAGCTCCCCGCGGTCGCGCGCGCCCGATCCCCGCGCACCAGCCGTTTGAATCTCCCGCCGCGGAGCAGAGCGCGCGCCCGGAGCGCGACGGCTAAGGGGCCCGTGCGCGGGCGAGGCGGGGCCCACGCGGGCCGGAGCTCGTGCGCCCGGAGCGCCGCCGGCTTCACGTGCAGCCTGCCATGTGGGCTGCGATCTCAGCCCACCACGACCTCGCGCGCCTCCCGTTTTCCCGTCCCCAGGGCTCCCCACGAACCGGAGCGCGACCTACCTCGGTGCAGGGTAGCCACAAGCAACTCCGGCGCTCGGCGGCCGGCGGCGAACTGCCCTGAGCATGCGCTCTGCGGGCCTCCGGCCGCGACCCTGGCCAAAAGGGAAAACACAGAGCCGGGCGGCCCCTGGCGGCCACCGCGGGAAGTGCAAGCGTCTGCTCCTAGTTTATAGGCAGCATTCTGTATTTGGGAGATTCCTCCCCAAGTGGCATAATTGGACAGATAACCAACCGGAGAAACTATCAGAATCCCGGTTTGTTTAGAAAAATCTGGCGCGTGTGTTCTGTACGGAACAAAACAAGGTTGATGGTTCTAGTTCTCAAAGTATGCAGAAAGCTAACCACCCAATACAGAGCCGTCTAATTTAGTCTAGTTAGTGTTCAGGAACGGCTAATTAAGTCTAAGTGGAAAAGACATTCAGGATGAATAATAACATTTCCATATTTATTATATGTATGAGTGTTTTTCATGTAGGTATGTCTGTGTACCATGTACATATCGTTTGCAAAGGCCAGAAAAAGAGCATTGGTTGCAGTAGAAGTGGAGTTACAAATGGATACTACCGCTGGGCAGTGGTGGCACAGGCCTTTAATCCCAGCACTTGGGAGGCAGAGGCAGGCAGATTTCTGAGTTCGAGGCCAGCCTAGTCTACAGAGTGAGTTCCAGGGTAGTAGGGCTACACAGAGAAACCGTGTCTCAAACACACACACACAAACCAAATGGATGCGACCTGCCCTGTAGGTGCTGGAATGGAATTCTCATCTTCTGCAAGAGCAGGAAGCATCCTTAGCCACTGAGACATCTCCCCTGTCCCAGAGGGGTAACCTTTGCAAAGACAGAGTAAGACGTGTGAAAGGGTGACAGGCTAGTATGCCTACGGAGACAGTGTGTGATTATGGGAAGGTTCTGGTCATAAGATAAAATGTTCAGAACTTTAAGAAGAATGGATTTTTGGGTAAAGTGTAACCAAGAATGGAGAGGCTAAGAACAAGCAGGAAGTAGAAAAGATAATGCCTGGGTTGGTGGCACCACCTACAATCCCATCGGTCCAGAAGCTGAGGTGGAGATTAGGAGGGATACAGAGAGAGATTCTATCCCAGAAAAGAAGGGGAAAAAAAACCAACCCTGGGGAGAAGAGAGGAGCACTGGCCGCAGCTCGGTGGCTGAGTGCTTCTCCTAAGTGTGAGGTGCGAGGCAGTCAAGGGAAGGAGGAGGAGTTGAGGCTGGGAACGGAAAAACATGACTCAGAGCTGGGAACTGTTGGAGTTGGGAGCTTACACTGGAAACAGAACCCTGTGGAAAATGGCTTAGGGCTGGAGAGATGGCACAGTGGTTAAGAACACTTGGCTGCTCTGGCAGAGGTCCAGAGTTCAATTCCCTGCAAATGGTGGCTCACAACCATTTATAAAAGGGATCTGCTGCCCTCTTCTGGCATGAAAGTGTACATGCAGACAGCACACTCCTACACTAAAAAATATATTAAAAAGAAAAAGAAAAACTCCTCTAACATCCTCACACAAGCAACCCTATAGGGCTAAAGTTTCCCAAGGGAAAAAACATTTGATTGGGTGCGGCCTCCCTGAGGGCATCGATCTGTACAGAAAGTATTTTCTGTGTTTCACAAATTGCTTCTGACTCCAAGTTGTCCTAAACCCACATTTTTAGCATTTTAAACATTTTTCTTTTCCCTTATTTAAGAGACAGGGTCTCACTGTGAGCCCCTCCTGCCTCTGGCTCCCTAGAGATGGGACTAAAGATATTTCCTACCGCCACGCCCAGTAACTAAGGAACAGGATCAGCTCCTGAAAAGGGCTGGCACCTTGGTCCAGGCATCAGCAAGAGTGGGGTTCACAGTTGAGGCAGGGGCCCCTCACCATTCACAGCTGTCACTACCATTCTACACTCACCTGACCACGTTTTACAGTTTTATTTGTGTGTGGATGTTCATGCTTGCGGGAGGTCAGAGGGCACCTTCCAGGAGTGCCCTGTCTTCCCACTATGTGGGTCCCAGAGAGCAAAGTCTTCGGGCGTGGCAGCAGGCACCTTTCCCAACCCAGCCATCGCCTTCATTTCCTACTGTGCAGCACCAGCTCCAGAGCAATCTCCTAATGTCTTACCTTCTCAGGTTGACCTCTGCCTCCATCATGAGCTCTTCTCCTGGATGGTGAACCGTAAAGTTTCTCCAAGCTTCACCCTGGAAACTGTCTTTCTCCAAGATCTTATTCGTTCACATGGCTTAATGTAATTACAGAAAAATGACCATCACTTACCTCCCCTTATAAAACTTTTTTTATTTTTATTTTTTTATTGTTTTGAGAAAGCCTCGTGTCTGAAGAAAGCCCAGGCTATCTTCAAACTCCAAATCATAATTGCTTGTTTCCCAGTGCTAGGATTGCAGGGGCGTGGCACCAAGTCTCTGTCACTCAATCTCATCCACTTTTAAAATCCATTTATATATTTTATGTATGTAAGAATGCTCTGTCTGCATGTATGCCTGCGCGCCAGAAGAGGGTATCAGATCCCATCATAGATGGTTGTGAGCTACCAAGTACCCCTAATACTAAGTAAGGAGGAAGACAGGGAGCATTAAAAGGATGAAACCCTTCATTCCAGAGCCTGCTGGAGTCTCTTACCAGCTAATACATTTGGTGTGAAGGCTGCCATAGAAATATAATCAAATAAGCCTTAAACAGGGCTGGACAGATGGTTCAGTGGTTAAAAGCTCTGACTACTCTTCTAGAGGTTCAGAGTTCAGTTCCCATCAACCACATGGTGCCTCACAACCGTCTGTAATGGGATCTGACGCCCTCTTCTGGTGTCTGAACAGTTTAGTGTACTCATACATAAAGTAAATAAACCTTAAAGGGGGAGGGAGGAACTTGAACAAAGGCAATGAATCATGCTTAAAGCCTGCACACATATATGAACGTGGGTACGGCCCCACTGCCTTCCCAGATGTGCACTTCTGGGTATCTCACAAATATCTATCTGTCATAATCTTATCCTGTACACCCCGGGAACCACCCATGGTCATTCCCATTTCTCAGTGACTTTTTGTTGTTGTTTTGTTTTTTTGAGACAGGATTTCTGTGTAGCCCAGGCTGTCCTGGAACTCACTCTAGACCAGGCTAGCCTCGAACTCAGAAATCAGCTGCCTCTGCCTCCCAAGTGCTGGAATTAAAGGCGTGGCCACCACCGCCCGGCATCTCAGTGACATTTTGAAGTTAGTTAAGCAAGGGCCTGTTCACAGAAGCCAACTCAGGAGGCAGAGGCAGGCAGGGTTTCCAGGACATGGAGACTCTCAACACCCTCTACCCCCTCCTAAAACTAAATCAGAAACCAACAACCTAGTAATAGAGGTTCCAGAGAACCGTGGTTGGATTCCTAGCACCCACATGGTGGCCCATAACCATCCAAGACCATTTCTGGGGATTCTGTGCCTTCCAATCTAAAAACACATACAGGCAACACTGACATTAATAAAGGGCTGGAGACATGCCTCAGCTACTAAGAGCGTTCATTGGCTGCTCTCCTATAGGACCCAGGTTCAATTTGCAGCACCACACACAAGGGCAGCTCAGAAGTATCTTTACCTTGTTCCAGGGAACCTGACACTTTCATAGCTATACATGGCAGGCAAAACACTGATGCACAAATTATAACTTAAAAGCCTTTTAAAAATGAATAAATCTTGAAAAAAAGGGGGTTGGGTCAACCCAGTCTTAGTGGTGCAGGACTTTTTAATCCCAGAATTAGGGTGGCAGAGGGCAGATCTGAGTTCAAGGCCAGCCTGGTCAAGGAATTCCATAATAGCCAAGGCTATACAAAGAAAACCTGTTTCAAGACAAGGAGGGTCCAGCAAGTTATCAGTCATCATAGGAGTTGGGACTCTCTTTCTACTCAGGATTAAGCTATCAACTTAATTTCAATGGTGGGACTTAACTTAGGACCCCTCACATGCCAGGCCAAGTCCTCCAGTAATTTGTATTTGTCTAAATACTTGTGTCTGAGTGTACATACTGTGCCTAGTTACACGGATATTGCATGGATCCTGTATCAGGTGCTCTAACCACTGAACCATCTCCAACCCCATTATTAATCTTAACACCTTTAGTCCCAGCATTTAGGAGGCAGAGGCAGGTGGCTTTAAGCCAGCCCAGTCTAAGAGTTCCAGGTCAGGACTACAGAGGACCTTTTAAGCTGTGTGCATATATAGCATGCAGAGGACATCTGATCCTATGTAATAATAGTTCTGAGCAACCATATATGGCTGATAAAGTAGCCAGTCTTTACCACTGAGCCTTCCCTCCTAGTCCATACTAGGATGTGTGGCACTCCTAGCTAAGATTTCCCCAACTTTATTTGGAGACAAGCCTCTCTGTAGCCCAAGATGGCCTAGAATTAACACACAGGTCTGCCTGTTTTCAGAATTTAGAACAGTTCCTATCTTCCTTGTTAATTTCGGACATCACGCACACTAGGCAAGCACTAAGCTGTATTCCTAGCACTGCATACTTAAAACAGTATCCACGTTGTCTACACAGGTAGGGCATGTAACCCTCAGGAGAATTTCTGCAGTATCTTGAAGTCAGGCTCCACAACTTAAGGGCAGGTGAAATCTCTGAAAGGCACAGGCCCCATACCCAGAACCTCCCAATGCCACCTCACTCCTAGCGCACTGTGAACCCCAGCCAGTTTCTCAAGAAAAGCCACTCCATCTGCTTCATATGCCCCTTCCTGTCAGAGCTGGCCACAAATGGAAAACAGACTGAATGTCCTCAAGTCTCACATCCACTTCCAAGAACCGTATCTTTAAGGCCTACCTTCAATGTGCCTCCCCAATGCCCCCATCACTGAAGGTCTTGTCATTTCCTTGAGGGCAGGCACTAAGGAGTCATCTTTCCTTTATGACCTAGGGACCTGTCTACCTCAAATTATAAGGTCACCAGTGCTAGGCCTATCTCACATGCATTTGACCAGTTTCCCATGCAACACTGTTGTACTATCACCAGAGCAGAGGAAGGAGTGAAACCTCAGTATTTGGAAGACCAAACATTCACTGGGGGTTTATCCTGAGCCCATCCACAGCCTTCGGCATGCACACATTAAATCACAGGAAAAGTCATTCAAAAGCTTTAATTGAGATTTATCAGGTATATCACAAATATTTACAGATTACAACTAGATCCTTAACCCAATGTGGATTTAAACTTATGATCTTACAGGGGATGTAGGAACAAAAAAATAAATAAATAAATAAAGAGCACGATAAGTATGTATCTATAATACTACAGTCCTGGATGTACCTCCCAGGCAAACACTGTGCATGGATGTTTGACCTCAAGAAGCATGAAGTTTCTCAAAGATATAACCTACCAAAAAATGTATTTATCAGACAGAATGAGCAAGCAGAAATGCTTATCCAGCTTCTAATGGCTGAGGCCCTAATACAGACAAAATTTCACCATACTGCATATACTCGAAACTCTCAAAGCCTTTTATCAAGTAAATCTTCAGAAGGTGCCTGTGAAGATCCTCTTCTTTCCTGGAAAATAGCAACACACACACATATTAGGCTCCTGAAAGCAGCATACTGAGAGCCTTAAAATTTTAAAATTTTGTTTCCTGCATGGTTTGTCTCCTCAGTCATCGTCCACGGGACTCTGAGAAGTCGTAGGAATATGCAGGCGCAGACTGGAAGCCCAGCTTCATCTCCAACGTTGTGGAAAGGGACTGTACCTCACCGGGCAGTGCCCTAAGCTCCCATAGGCCACTAGGACAGAGCCCGGGGAGAGTGACCTCCCGGGGTGCCCACGTTGGAATGTCTGGTTAGTACCCAAACCATTACTCAGCCTCAATACCTGACCGCACACACCCACTGATGTCTCAGCACTAATAACTTAGACACATGGAACAAAGACCACACGGCAAACACTAAGCCAGTTTCAGAGTGAACGTACCTCAATCGACGAGGTACTTGGAATCACGGATTGGTTCTGCAATACAAGACATTCATCATTAAATTAAACCCTTAAAGTAGTCGGACCAGCCGGGCTGTGGTGGCGCAGGCCTGTAATCCCAGCACTCTGGGAGGCAGGCGGATTTCTGAGTGCGAGGTCAGCCTGGTCCACAGAGTTCCAGGACAGCCAGGGCTATACAGAGAAACCCTGTCTCGGAAAAAACAAATAAAAAGTTATCGGACCCATACCCAGGTTGTGTGGTCTAAGACTGTTTCCTGCATGGTTTGTCTCCTCAGTCATCGTCCACGGGACTCTGAGAAGTCGTAGGAATATGCAGGCGCAGACTAGAAGCCCAGCTTCATCTCCAACGTTGTGGAAAGGGACTGTACCTCACCGGGCAGTGCCCTAAGCTCCCATAGGCCACTAGGACAGAGCCCGGGGAGAGTGACCTCCCGGGATGTCCACGTCGGATAATCCCAATAAAGACAAAATGTCCCAGGGTTCTTTGCTAGATATACCTCCAGACTGAAAAAACACCGGACCTCAGCAACATTCAGACCTCCTTTAAGCAAACAGAACACCTCCAGCCAAAAGAAATTGTACATTTTCTACATCAGAAAAAAAAATGGCCCTCTCCTGCGAGCGTTGGGATCCCCAAAAGAAAGCTTGTTATTGGGCTGAGGCACGTGTCCACTCGCCACGCCGGGCAAGTGGGCCCGGCCTCCCACGCGGGGTCCGCCCAGACGCGACCGTTGCTCTCAAAACCCGGTGCCGCACCGCGAGGTAAAGCTCCAGCAGCAGAGAGCAGGGTATGGTACTCACCGAGAGCCAGACGAAGAAGAGAGCACTGCCTAAAGAGAGAGAAACGCGCCGATGCGGCCATATTTATACCCTAAGTAACTTCCGGAAGTCAGGCGCGGCCGACCGCGCCTGCGCAGGGTCACGCGCACTTACCATTGGAAATGCGCTAAGGCTGATGGGACCTAGTTAAGGTGGCGCTTCGCCTCAATTGGGTTGAAGAACTTTTAAACTACCAAGTAGTCTTGTGGGTCTTGGCGTGGGATTGAGGTGATGAGGTTTGTCCTCTCCGCCTGAATACACTGGTATATGCAAAATGGGGAGCTAGGGGGGCGGGGGGGGAATCTAGAGAAATGCTTTCTAGAGTCCAGAGTTTGAATCTACTTTGTATGTGGAAAGAACATTTGATACAGAACATAGGTGCCTCTTTAAGAATTGAGTACAATTAAAAACTTCCCTTTGGAGGAGGCTGGGGAGGTGGCTTAGTGGTTAAGATTCCTGGCTGCTCACTACCTAACGTGGCAGCTCACTGTGTGCCGCTCACAACTGAGTCATTCCAGTTTCAGTGGCTCCGCAGACACTCATGGTGCACAAATAAAAGTACATCATACACACACACAACAAACAACAACAACAACAAACCTTTATGCATTCTCAACGGGAAGACACCTGCCTAGGATTTGAAGTTCTGATCCACAATGGTTTAAAAAGCTGATTAATGTTTTGTGCACTTTCCACACAAACATAAAACTAATATAGATGTTGACAATAAAATATGGTGACGCTCAAGATTATTTATCACGCCGGGCAGTCGTGGCTCACGCTTTTAATCCCAGCACTTGGGAGGCAGAGGCAGGCGGATTTCTGAGTTCGAGGCCAGCCTGGTCTACAGAGTGAGTTCCAGGACAGCCAGGGCTACACAGAGAAACCCTGTCTCGAAAAACCAAAAAAAAAAAAGAAGAAGAAGAGGAGGAGGAGGAGGAGGAGGAGGAGGAGGAGGAGGAGGAGAAGAAGAAGAAGAAGAAGAAGAAGAAGAAGAAGAAGAAGAAGAAGAAGAAGAAGAAGAAAGAAAAGAAATAAAGAAAATAGTAATGCTATTTAAGATGTGAAATTAAGACTGATGAATCTCTCCCAGCCTGGTCTACAGAGTGAGTTCCAGGACAGCCAAGGCTACACAGGGAAACCCTGTCTCGAAAAAACCAATTGTGGAATATTATTTACTTGAAAGAGTGGCTGGCTAGACAGGATGGTGTAGGTTTTTAATCCCAGCACTTTGGAGGCAGAGCCAGGAAGATCTCTGTGATTTGGAAGCTAATCTTTTCAACATCGTGAGTTCTAGAACAGCTAGAGCTACATAGAGACCCTGTCTTTTTTTTATTTTTTATTTTTATTTTTTGGTTTTTTGAGACAGGGTTTCTCGGTGTAGCCCTGGGGCTGTCCTGGAACTCACTCTGTAGACCAGGCTGGCCTTGAACTTAAAGATTCGCCTGCCTCTGCCTCCCAAGTGCTGGGATTAAAAACGTGTGCCACCACTGCCCAGCCCTGTTTAAAAAGCAACGAAAATAGTATATTGAAAAGAAAGCAAGCCGGCTTAGAGACCCTGTCTTTAAAAAAAAAAAAAAAAAAAAAAAAGACTGCCAGGAAGTGGTGGCTTAAGCCTTTAATCCCAGCACTCAGGCAGATTTCTGAGTTCAAGGCCAGTCTGGTCTACAGAGTGAGTTCCAGGACAGCCAGGGTGACACAGAGAAACCATCTCAGAAAAATTTTTGGATTTGGTTTTTTTTTTTTTTTTTTTTTTTTCTTTTTGGTTTTTTTTTTTTTTTTTTTTTTCGAGACAGGGTTTCTCTGTATAGCCCTGGCTGTCCTGGAACTCACTCTGTAGACCAGGCTGGCCTTGAACTCAGAAATCCGCCTGCCTCTGCCTCCCAAGTGCTGGGATTACAGGCGTGCGCCACCACCGCCCGGCAGAAAAATTTTTAAAAAGGGAGCAAATATTTATTTTTCTATTTTGTTTCATTGTTGTTTTAGAGATAGATTTTTCTCTGTGTAGCCTAGATGTCCTGGGATTTGCTCTATAGACCAGACTGGCCCCAGAGTCCCAGAGATCTGCCTGCCTTTGCCTCCCCAAGAACTGGAATTAAGGTATGTATCACCATTGCCCAGCAAATTTTTTTTATAACTTCTTCTGGTTTTCTTGTTGTTTCTCAATATGGGGTTTCTTTGTATAACCCTGGCTGTCCTAGATATTTTCTAACAGTGTACCTACAGGAGACTGGATTCCCTTCACATACTCAAAACAACTGACAGAATTGAAATAACCTCTTTCTTTTAAAGATCGTTGTTGTGTGTGATGGTGGAAGGCAGCGCACACGTGCCAGGGTGCTCCTGTGGAGGCCAGAGGACAACCCTGTAGTCAGTTCTCTCTGGTTCTAGGGACTGAACTCCATCACCAGGTTCTTGTGTCAAGGGCTGGTTTTGTTTGTTTGTTTGTTTTTAAAGATTTATTCATTTATTTTATGTATTCGAGTACACTGTAGCTATACAGATGGTTGTGAGCCATCATGTGGTTGCTGGGAATTGAACTCAGGACCTCTGCTCACTATGGTCACACTTGCTCCAGCCCAAAGATTTACTTATTTATTTATCTATTTTAAGAATTATTTATTTATTTTGTGAATACGAGTACACTGTAGCTGTCTTCAGATACACCAGAAGAGAGCACAAGATCCCATTACAGATGGTTGTGAGCCACCATGTGGTTGCTGGGAATTGAACTCGGGACCTCTGAAAGAGTAGTCAGTGCTCTTAACCGCTGAGCCATCTCTCCAGCCCTTATTTATTTATTATATGAAAGTACACTGTAGCTGTCTTCAAACACACCAGAAGAGGGTGTCAGATCTCATTAGGGATGGTTGTGAGCCACCATGTGGTTGCTTGGATTTGTACTCAGGACCCTCGCGAGAGCAGTCAGTGCTCTTAACCACTGAACCATCTCACCAACCCAAAGGCTGTTTTTTGTTGTGGTGGTGTTTTATTTTGTTTTGTTTTTTCATTTGTTAGAGACAGAGTCTCATTCTGGGGCCTGGAAGGAAAAGAATCAGGAGTTCAAGGCTATTCTTGGTTATATAGAGAGAATTTACAAGCCTGGGTTGCATCTGCATCCACCATGTTTATTTATTATTATTATTATTATTATTATTATTATTATTATTATTAATTTTGGTTTTTCAGGACAGCCCAGCCCTGTTTAAAAAGCAACGAAAATAGTATATTGAAAAGAAAGCAAGCCGGGCAGTGGTGGCGCACACCTTTAATCCCAGCACTTGGGAGGCAGAGGCAGGCAGATTTCTGAGTTCAGAGGCCAGCCTGGTCTACAGAGTGAGTTCCAGGACAGCCAGGGCTATACAGAGAAATCCTATCTAAAAAAAAAGAAAAAGAAAAAGAAAAAGAAAAAGATAGGTATTTATAGGGCAGAAGGGATTAATAGAGATAACAATTAAATAAAGGGGAAAAGTGTCCAGAAAGGCAGAGAGAGGGAAGCAAAGTTCTTGGGAGAAATGAACGTCAGTATGAAGCAACAGGCAGCAAGGCCCACTGACCCACTGACCTAGGTTTGCTTTCCTTTCTTGCTTCCCAGGGATGGAAATGAATGGAACCTTGAGCACATGTTCAGTCTAGTGACATGCCATTCATTCACTCTTGAATTACATCAAAGCACCAGAAGTTTTTTTTTGTTTTTTGTTTTTTGTTTTTTTTTTTTTTTTTTTGGTTTTTCAAGACGGGGGTTTCTCTGTGTAGCTCTGGCTGTCCTGGAACTCACTCTGTAGACCAGGCTGGCCTCGAACTCAGAAATCCGCCTGCCTCTGCCTCCCAAGTGCTGGGATTAAAGGCGTGCACCACCACTGCCCACCTACATTATGACATTTAAACTCTACTTAACAGCAGTAGTGGCTCTGAGCCTTTTTTTTTTTTTTTTTTTGGTACATTCTCATCTTTTATATGACACCCAGTCCATTTGGTATCCACTAGACTTGCCTCTATTATTTTTTTGTTTTTTTGTTTTTTGAGACAGGGTTTCTCTGTGTAGCTCTGGCTGTCCTGGAACTCATTCTGTAGACCAGGCTGGCCTCGAACTCAGAAATCTGCCTGCCTCTGCCTTCCAAGTGCTGGGATTAAAGGCATGCGCCACCACGCCCGGTTTTGCCTCTATTATCATTACTGATTGTGAATGTGATGTATATTTGGGCATGCTCCTGCCATGGAGTGTGGAGGTCTGGAGAGCCTCCTGGAGGTGGTCCTCTCCTACCTCTAACATGCCTGGCCTCTAGCTGTCCCTCAGGCTTGGTGGCAAGCACTTGTACCCACTTTGGCTCTGCCCTCTCCTTTCTGACATGGTTTTCCAGACCTTAGTTTCTCTCCACAAAGAAACAAACTTCATCCACTTTACAGTAAATCCTGGGCAGGCAGTGTGAACCTTCAGAACAACCTTCTGGAGACATTTTTTTTTTTTTTTTTTGGTTTTTGGAGACAGGGTTTCTCTGTGTAGCCCTGGCTGTCCTGGAACTCACTCTGTAGACCAGGCTGGCCTCGAACTCAGAAATCCGCCTGCCTCTGCCTCCCAAGTGCTGGGATTAAAGGCGTGCGCCACCACGCCCGGCTCTTCTGGAGACATTTTAACCCCAAGGCTGCAGTAACAACTGGAGAGCTAATAATTTGGGCCACAGGCATCTGGGATCAGAGAAACATCCAACAGAAAGTTGTGACTCCTGTTTTCTTTTCACGGTTAGTAAAGGGTAATGTGCCACGTGCCAAGTAGCGGGTGAGTCATTGCTGAGGGGCCCTGGGCTGAGCCGGGGCGGCCTGCCAGAAAGGACAGGCAACACCAGCGGCTCTGGCGACACCAGCCTGAGGGTCAGTGGTCCATATCTAGTAAATCCTTGTAAGGGACTGTTTTAAGTCCTTGTTCTCAACACATGCAAAAATGGTATTTGTTTTAACCTTTAAAAAACAAAACAACAAAACCTGACTTGCACAATCTCATTTTCCAGATAGGGTGGGGAATGGCTAGGCAGGTAAGAGATCTAGCAGACATAGGGGGCTCGCGATACTCCTCTCTCTGCAGTTTAGAGGGGGGATGAATATTATATATCCCAGGCTATGGTGGCTGACTTTGAATTTGTTATGTTACTCAAGATGACCTTGAACTTCTGACCCTTCCTTCTGTCTTGGCTTCAGAAGTGTCCAAACAACACTTTGTCTTGATTGATGCTGGGAACTGAACACAGGGCCCTGTGCATGCCAGGCAAGCACTCTGCTGAGCGATCCCCAGCCCCGTGCGTCTGACCTTGCAGAGAAATACACAAACATGCATGATGGTGTTACTTCTGGCTACATTTAACATTATCATTTATCTTCTTTTTATTTGAAGTCATTAGCAGTATTTTGGGTATCACTTTTAAGTTGTTTTAATCTTCTTGAATAAAACAAAGCAAAACCGTCTTAGGTCAGGGATAAGGCTTGAAGTGACTAACATGAGGCCTGAGCTCAATGCCCTGCACTAAAAAAGTAAAAAGTAACAAATTCCGTTTTTTTTTTTTTGATATTCTAAAATACTTTAATAATTAAGATTGGTAGGAAGACTGATATACAATGTAATTATTTATTTTACAAGATTCTGTACATTAGGGAAGCATCAATGACAACACGCTGGGCTCTTACTCCTTTACATTACGACTGTAAGCTTCAAATCACAGGAAGGAAACACATAATCAACTTTATATACATAAAAACAAAACCGCGGACTAGATGTCGCCCTAACATATCATGCTTCAGAAGACAAATGAGATGAACAGCGAGTCAGAGCCCTGATGGCACACACGAGTAGATGAGGAGCTCAGGCTTGGCACCGTGAGGGAGGGCAACGGAGAGAAGACTTTGCCGGCACGCATGGTGGGCGCATCTGTACGCTGTACTTGGAGGCGGAGGCAGGGGATCCTTGGCTCTGTAGTGAGGACATGAAACCCTGCCTAAAAATATGTTATCACACCACAGACAGCACAGGCATATGCAAAGTACTCTCTAAATCTGGGACTGAGAAGGGAGGAACGGGTGGAGCAGGGGTGAAGCTGGGGCGGAGAAGGGCAGAGCACCAGCCTTGCTCTTGAGAACTGAGCCTCCAACAGGTGCACAGAACTAAATGTAATCACAAAGGTTTGTGGCTCTGGCAACCTTGTATCTAGACTTCTCACAGACATAACAGAATTCTTTCTTCCCTCCTTAACTAATGCTATCAAGCTGTAAGGAGATGGGGCTCAGTCTTTTCTCCATAGCCAGAAACTACATGGCAGTAAGAGAAAAAATAAACAAAAGCCCTTTTTCCTCCATACAGAAGAAAGTACTAGTTTTAAGGTCACTTTAGCTTTCCGTTTGCCCTATATTCTAACTCTTTAATAAGTGTGATGCTGACAGGGAGAAAATTGCTGAAAGGACAGACAGGAAACAGAATAAGGCAAAACAAATTTTTTTAATTCACAGATATTCACTAGATAGTAAGGCGAGCAGAGCTGAGCATGGCTGCTGCTGTCTATGATCCCAGACTGAGAAGGCCGAGTACGGAAGACTTCAAGTCAAAGGCTAGCCTGGGCTACATACTGAGGTACAGACTAAAACAAAAAGAAAAGAGACAAACCCAGCTACATTTCTCCTCCACTTACAATGTAAATAGAATTCCGGCGGGACAGTGAAGCTGTGTGGGTTTCAGGAAAAAAGTTTTTTGAGACACAAACCAAATCTGCACCCAAATCCAAACAGAGAGGTCTGACGAGAAAATGCAGGCACCAACCACCCAGGCTACAACATGGAACGGAAGGCAAGTGAGGTGTGCAGTGTCAGGAGGGGCGGGGCGGGGCAGGGCGGGGCTAATGCAGTAGAGAGGGACCGTGCAGTGAGGAGGGCCAGCAGCACCAAGGAGGGGGCTCCGGGGAGAAGCACAGGCACCCGTAGCACACAGTGCTCCCACAGGCCGAAGTGATTTATAGTATTATTTGGTACAAGGAGGGTATACTAGTCTGCCCTGCGCGTCAGCTCTATGCCACTCTGGCACTAACGGTAAGGCCTTTTTCTTGGTTAGTACATGGAAAATGCACATGGCTTTCTCATTTGATCATTTGGATTCTGATGACAGCTCAGCCGACGTAGGAATGACTTCCCCCCATCTCTTTGTGCTCACTTTAAAATAAGGGCCAGGATGAGAGCATGGAGGCTCATGCTTATAACCCCAGCACTTGGGAGGCCTAGACAGGAGCTTGAGGCCAGCCTGGGCAACACAGTGAGTTTGCAGGCCAGCCTGAGCCACAGTATAAGATCTTGTCTCAAAACAGAAAGGACCTAGGATGACAGGTGCCAGATGGAGGGAGGGGCAGGTGGGAGCCTGGGCTGGCTTCCTTCCTGTCAGGCCACAGGATGAGAGCTGTCAGCACAGTGCCACCTCTGAACTGAACCAGGAAGGACCGAGCACTTTCCTGGAAGTGGCCTTTGTTGGAAGGGCTGGTGTGTCCAGAAGGGTTTTTCTGGTAAGAGGACTTGGTGGCTGAATTATGCTTCCATGAGCCGCTCTCAGACAGGGCAGACAGGTAAGGCTAATGGTACAAACGGCCTCAGCCCACGCAGTTGCCTTAGGGAACCTGCAGGTGGCCCTGTGCTTCTGTGGCTGGGGAGAGAGAAGCCCTTGAGCCTGCTGCAGTGGTGGTAAAGGCCAAGCATCAGCATTTCAGTCTCTCTAAGGGGAGCACAAGGTTCCACACCAAAGAAAGGCTAGGTGCAGAAAAAGCACTGTTTGCCTGAGCAGATCCCAGAGCGGCTCTGCTGTGCAGGAAGTGCTATGGTCGCCCTGGAGACAAGCAACAAAACAGCTCTGCTTTGCCTCTTCCAATGGTTCTTTAGTTCCTTTCTCCAGCTTCAGCTTCATGGGCGATGGTAGCTGGAAGGGGTCAAAAAAGGAGAAGTTATCAGACAATGGAGACAGCTTTCCTATTCCTGAAATTTGTTTGTGAAAAATCAAAGGATTCATGATGATTACAAAAATATATACACTTCAAGTAGTGCTGAGGACTGGAGCCAGGCCTTGTGCTCACCTGCCACTAAGTTAGACCTCAGCTCTAGCTTGACTGGATTAGTACTATGGTGCCTTGGCTGGAGGGGAAGTACTTCCAGCACTTGGGAGTTTGAGGCAGGAGGACTGCTTTGAGTTCCAGGTTAGCTTGAGCTATAGTGCGAGATACTATCTCAAAAGACCGAAGGGGGTTAAAAAAAAAAAAAAAAAAAGGAGAAACAGGTCAGAGTCTGTCACTCTGCAGGCAAGAAGCAAAACCACTGTTTATCAGAAGACAATAAGAATAAAATCCTTCGTATTTGTCTCACAGAACAAAAACAAAACAAAACAAGACAGAATAAAACAGTGGACTTTAAGGATCTACTGTCTTGTGCTGATGTGGGCACCATTTTTGCACTCTGGGCTGCAGAGGGGTCAGAGAGAGAGAGGTGGGGGCTGCTTACTCTGTGACAAGAGGCATCTCCGTCTCAGCATGCCACAGGCACAGCAGGCTTAAATATCTGCAGTTTACTTCCTAGTCACCCTTCTGCTGTGACAAGAGCTTGTAGAAACCCAGAGTTCTGTCCTGCTTCCCTGTGGCAACCAAGGGATCTAGAATTGTAAGTACTGTGTTGTAGGTGTGTTTTATTTATAAGGAAATACTCGATAAATAAACGGAGCTGTCTACACAGCTTACTGTCTCACAGATCTCACAAACATCAATACGCACTATTGAGCACACAAAGAAACATGAGCACTCTGGTGTGCTGGCTCACATCTGTGGTCTCTGCTCTAAGGAGACAACAGGAGTGTCAGAAGCTCCAGGCATGGCGGCACGGGCCTGCAAGCCCACCACACGTGACAACAGTACATGCAAGGTCAGCTATAACTACACAGTGAGACCCTGTCTCAAAGTTAACAGTAACAAAAGTAGCTAGGGCTTGGTATCCCAAGTTTTTTATCTCAGCATTTAGAAGTAGAGGTTAGACAACTGTGAGTTTCAGCCTAGTACTGGTTTATATATAAATTCTAGAGCCTAAGCTACACAAAATGGCAGAACTAAGAATGGACATTTACAGCCGGGCGTGGTGGCGCACGCCTGTAATCCCAGCACTTGGGAGGCAGAGGCAGGCGGATTTCTGAGTTCAAGGCCAGCCTGGTCTACAGAGTGAGTTTCAGGACAGCCAGTACTACAGTACTACACAGAGAAACCCTGTCTCGAAAAACCAAAAAAAAAAAAAAAAAGAATGGACATTTACAACTGCCTCTTGGTTCTTGTACTGGCTGGTTTTGTGTGTCACCTTGACACAGGCTGGAGTTATCATAGGAAAAGGAGCTTCAGTTGGGGAAGTGCCTCCATGAGATCCAGCTGTGGGGCATTTTCTCAATTAGTGATCAAGGGGGGAGAGCCCCTTGTGGGTGGTACCATCTGGGCTGGTATTCTTAGGTTCTATAAGAGAGCAGGCTAAGCAAGCCAGGAGGTGGTGGCGCACGCCTTTAATCCCAGCACTTGGGAGGCAGAGGCAGGTGGTTTTCTGAGTTCGAGGCCAGTCTGGTCTACAGAGTGAGTTCCAGGACAGCCAGGGCTACACAGAGAAACCCTGTCTTGAAAAACCAAAAAAAAAAAAAAAGAGAGAGAGAGAGAGCAGGCTAAGCAAGCCAGGGGAAGTAAGGAACATCCCTCCATGGCCTCTGCATCGGCTCCTGCTTCCTGTCCTGCTTGAGTTCCAGTCCTGACTTCCTTTGGTAATGAACAGCTGTGTGGAAGTGTAAGCTCAATAAACCCTTTCCTCCCCAACTTGCTTCTTGGTCATGATGTTTGTGCAGGAATAGAAACCCTAAGACAGTTCTCATTCCTTTTTGTTGGTGGGGTTGCTTTGAGATGGAGTCTGATTTACCTCAGGATGTTCTGTAACTTGCTGTGTAGTGGGAAATGACCTTGAACTTCTGGTCCTCTTGCCTCTACTTTCTAAGTGCTGGGATAACACATACACCACCATGCCCATGCTATGGAGGGCTGGGGATGAACCCAGGGCTTTGTGCATGCTGTGCAAGTACTCTACCAACTGAGGCGCAGTGTCAGTTCTTTGTATGTATTTACTAGTCCAGGTTTAATGTATGTGTGAGTGCAGGCACAGATACAGCAGTGCACATGTGGGAGTCAGCTAACAGTCTGTGCCTTCCACCTGTTGGAATCAAGGTCTCTTAGTCACTGCCTTGTATACCAGGCTAGCTGGCCCATGGGCTTTTGAGGATTGCCCCATTTCTACCTTCCACCTCACTGTGGTGTGCCGGTATGATAGATACTCACTGCTGCATCTGCTTTTAAAAAAGTCATCTTTTTTTTTTGTTTTTTTTGTTTTTCGAGACAGGGTTTCTCTGTATAGCTCTGGCTGTCCTGGCACTCACTCTGTAGACCAGGCTGGCCTCAAACTCAGAAATCCGCCTGCCTCTGCCTCCCAAGTGCTGGGATTAAAGGCATGTGCCACCACCACCCGGCCCCAAAGTCATCAGATTTTAATACAAAGTCTCACCGAGTTTAGGGTGGCCTTGAACTCCTGATCCTTCTGCCTCCACCACCCCTGTGCTGGCATTATGGCTGCATGCTACCATCCTTGGCTTTCTAGATCAGCAGAGCTCTTCCTTCTGAACAACTTTGTTGTTTGTCTGTTGCAGAAATTTCACTTAGCCACAAGTATTGGGATCTTTCGGGTCTTACCGTGTAAAGTGTTTGCTGTCTACATGAACTTCCATCTCCGAGCTTTTAAATTCATTTAATTCTTTCCTTATGGCAGCCTGTAAGACAGAAGTAAGATTTGAACATCTGTTCTCTCCCGAAGGGCAGCAGTACAGAAATAAGATTTGAACATCTTTTCTCTCCTGAAGGGCAGCTATGTAACTCTCCCTGTATCTCTAATGGGTTTACCATTAGAAGGAACCACAGGTCTTGGATGCAGCCAAGGGGAAAGAAAAAGCCAGGTCTTGAGAGCCAGCTGAGCTCTGAGCCAGACACACATTGTCCTTCCTGATAGCATGCATGCAAACCTACAAATCTCAAGTTAAATCAAAGTATTAAAAAACAGAGTGTGGGGCTGGAGAGATGGCTCAGTGGTTAAGAGCACTGACTACTCTTCCAGAGGTTCTGAATTCAATTCCCAGCAACCACATGGTAGCTCACAACTATCTGTAATGGGATTTGGTGTCCTCTTCTGGTGTGTCTGAAGACAGCTACAGTGTATTCACATACATAAAATAAAAAATAAATAAATACAAAAGATTGTGTAATCTTTGTAGTTTTCACAGTACATTAAACGGGTATAAAAGTGAAGTAAGTATAATTACTCAAATATAGAACCATATTTCCTCCCCATTGTGGCTGTTAGTAATACATTTAATTGAGGGTAGAGAGATGGCTTGGCAGTTAAGAACACTGGCTGTTCTTCCAAAGGACCCAGGTTCAGTTTCCAGCATCCACAAGATGGCTCACAACTGCCTATAATTCAGTTCCAGATGATCAGATTCCCTCTTCTGGCCTCTCTGCACCAATATACATGCCAGCAAACACGCGTACACGTAAAATCAGTGTTTTAAAAAGTATTCTAGCCGGGGCGGTGGTGGCGCACACCTGTAATCCCAGCACTTGGGAAGCAGAGGCAGGCGGATTTCTGAGTTCAAGGCCAGCCTGGTCTACAGAGTGAGTTCCAGGACAGCCAGGTCTACACAGAGAAACCCTGTCTCGAAAAACCAAAAAAAAAAAAAAAAGTATTCTATCTCCATCTCAACAAAGAGGGCAAATCTGGGAGAATACGTAGATTCGCGTTACCTTGTCAGCAGGAGTCAGTTTGGTCCATGGTTTATCTGCTCGCCGGTCATAGTCCTGAGCATCTGTCACCTCTACATACTCATTAAACCTCAGAATCTTCCTGGCGAGTAGTTCAGCCACAGTAGGCCTTTGACTGAGCTGTAAAAAAACAGCCAATCATGCATTCAAATTGCCTTTACTATTCACTGAACACTGAGTTACCTGAGGAGCCTGTTTTGAGATACAGCTAGCTCAGGCTAGCCTGAAACTTACAGTAATCTTCCGGCTGATTCAACTCCCCTGAGTCAGAAGGACAGGCCAGTCACCACGCCCAGAGTACCTGGGAAACTGTGACTACACACCCCGGGTCCCATCCTCTCCAAAACTCCCCAAGGATCCTGGGTATCGCAGGTTTCATTTGGGGCTGGCAAGGTAGCTTCGTGGGTAAGAGCATTTGTTACCAAGTCTGAAGGGCTGTTTAATCCCAGGGACTCACTGAGTGGGAAGAGAACTGACATCCACAAGTTGTCCTCTGACCTCAACAAGTGTGCCATATACGAAACACTCCATACACACAAAATAAAAAACGTATGAGAACATTGTAAGGGTTTAGGTTTTAGTTTAAACTCATTTCATTATACAGAACACTACCATGCCCCATGTTTTATAAACTAATATATGCTCCAAGACCTGAGGATCAGGTTACAGTGCAGATGCAGCCCCAGGACAGAATTCAGCACACAGCACGTGTTTAGCATCCTTTGACAGCCTCGTCCCACTCCATAGCTCTGAGGAGTTTCCAGGACATACCTGGTCAATGCACCTAAATAGCGGATTCTGTAAAGATTTATATGTATGAGTGTTCTAATTGCATGTATGCCTACATGTCAGAAAGGGCATCAGATCTTAGCATAAATGGTTGTAAGCCACCATGTGGTTTCCTGGAGAGGGAAACATAGAATACCCACAATTTCACTAGTCTGGGATCTCTCTCTCTCTCTCTCTCTCTCTCTCTCTCTCTCTCCCTCCCTCCCTCCCTTCCTCCCTTCCTCTTTCTCTTTCCTTTCCTTCCCTTCCTTTGTTTCTTTCTTAGATTTATTTATTTATTATATGTGACTACACTGTAGCTGTCTTCAGACACACCAGAAGAGGGAGTCAGATCCCATTACAGATGGTTGTGAGCCACCACGTGGTTGCTGGGACTTGAACTCAGAACCTTCAGAAGAACAGTCAGTGCTCTTAACTGCTGAGTCATCTCACCAACCCATCTTTCCTTCTTTCCTTTCTTTCTTTTTCTTTTTTTTAAATTTTCTATATTCTTTCTCTCTCTCCCCCTCTTTTCTTTCTTTCTTTTTTTTTTGGTTTTTCGAGACAGGGTTTCTCTGTATAGCTCTGGCTGTCCTGGAACTCACTCTGTAGACCAGGCTGGCCTCGAACTCAGAAATCCGCCTGCCTCAGCCTCCCAAGTGCTGGGATTACAGGAGTGCGCCACCACCGCCCGGCTCCTCTTTTCTTTTCTAAAGATTTATTATTATCATTTTAAAAAAATTTTTATTGTTTTTGGAGATAATTATCCCTGGCTGTCCTGGAACTCACTGTGCAGGCCAGGCTGGCCTTGAACTTAAGAGATCCCCCTGCCTCTGCCTCCCAGTGTAGAAGCAATCACAAATGGAGGGTGGATAGAGAAGAACAGAGAGGATTCTAGCATCAACATGGCACAATACAGAAAATGTGCTATCTGGAATCATCTTAACCATGGAGAAAATTATGTCTCTTCATATTTTTCAAGTCTCAGGACTATTTCAATTGTTTGTTTTTTTCTTTGATTAGAAAACAATCAGTTTGTATCACAACATCGAACATTACATAATTCTATTATTCCTCCTACATATCGATAGAATTTTTAGTCTAAAAGGTCTCACTGGTAGAGCATTTGTCTAGAATACACATGCCCTTTATTTAATCCCCTAAACCACAAAACAAAACAAACACACAAACAAATAAACACCCAAGTAAACAAAACCCTCCAGACAAGAAACCTCCTATGTTCAGAACTTTTGGTTTAAATGTAAAATATAGCAGCCTTTTTTCCAAATATTAAAAACAAACCAACAGATGCTACTCCTGCTAATGTGGTGGGGTTGTCTATGTCCTTGTGCGTATTGTCACACTGATTTAGGGCACAGGTCAAACTCATCCATTCCAACCACACAGATCACCCCCACAAGGCCGCCGCCCTCCTACCTTTCTGGTGAGCCGACGCTTGATCTCCCGCTTCTCTGCCTGGCGGTCAGCTTCATTTTTAGCTTCAGTTGACAGAAACAAAGGATATTACTCAAAATGAAAATGTGCAACAGCAAACATTTTAGTAATTATAATATGCATATTTCTTAGAGGTCAAGAACAAACCACTCTATCTGTGAATAGCTCATCAAGAACCTTTCCTACCTGGGTGGTGGGGCATGCACCTTTAATTCCACCACAAGGAAGCAGAGGCAGGTAGATCTTTGACTTTGAGGCCAGGGTGGTCTAGAGTGAGTTCCAGGATGGCCAGGGCGACACAGAGAAACACGGTCTCGAAAAACTAAAAGTAAAACACATACACAAAAGGAACCATTCCTTGGCCACTGTATAATCAACTATCTAAGCACAAGATAGGGGAAGACAGCACACCAGGCTTGCTGCCCTTGAGCTAAGGATATTTTGGTTTTTTCGAGACAGGGTTTCTCTGTGTAGCCCTGTCTGTCCTGGAACTCACTCTGTAGACCAGGCTGGCCTCGAACTCAGAAATCTGCCTGCCTCTGCCTCTCAAGTGCTGGGATTACAGGCGTGGGCGTGCGCCACCAACACCCCCCCTCGGCTATTTTTACATTTTTAAACACTTTCCAGCTACCTAAAGGTTTAGGTTTAAATCTTTAATCATGTGGTTAAAGACCTAGAGAGCTGAAAATATTTTTAGTATTGAGTATAGTGCTCTTGAGAAGGAAGTCTTCAGGAGACAGCAAGCTCAGTGAACTTGGTCTAGAGTTCAAAGTTCAATCCCCAAGCAGTGGCTCACAGCAGCCTGTAACTCCAGCTGGGGTGGAGATCACACTCCCTCTGCTGGCCTCCACCATCAGCCTACCTCAAACATGACACACATTCACACACCACACACACACACACAAAATAAAAACAAGCAATTTTCTTGGGGGGAGAGGCTGCAGGGGCTGCAGCGGTGGCGCAATGGCTAGGTGCACACTGGGGCTCCAGGGATGATGGCCCAGTAGCAAAGCGCACTGGCTGCTCTTCAGAAGACTCAGGTTTGGTTCCCATCTATGAGGCCTGGTGCCTTCTTCTGGTGTGTAGGCATATCCAGGCAGAATATTTATACATAATAAATTAACATTAAAAAATAATGCATACTCCTCCTGCAGAGGACCTAGGTTCCAGACAGTCATAAGGGGAGGCTCAAAACTGCCTATAACTCTGGTTCCAGGGCCATCTGATGCCTCTAGCCTAAATGGGTACATGTACTCATCTGCATGCATACACACATACAAAATTAAAAATAACATAACTCTTTTTTAAAAAAGAAAACATTTGGGGCTGGACACTGTCTGCTCCTCCAGAGGTCCTGAGTTCAATTCCCAGAAACCACATGGTGGCTCACCACCATCTGTAGTGGGATCTGATGCCCTCTTCTGGTGTGTCTGAAGACAGCAATAGTGTACTCATATAAATAAAATTTTTTTTAAAAATTAAAAAGAAAAAGAAAAAGAAAACATTCTCAGAATAATCCCTGAGAATAGTCAATTGGTATTGTGCCGTGTTGAGGGTGGTTTCTACAAGGCTTCTCTATTCTAAATCTGCTGAGTGTCTAGACTGTGAATAGCAGTCCAGCGTGAGCAGACGGGTAATGGAATCATCCATGGTGTGCCCAGAAGCCTCTCCAGGAAGCCCTTCCATGTCTCTGCTGACATATTTTTGCTTTCATTCTTACTGTGCTTTCCACTCTACCACAGACACTCGTCCTTCATCTCTGAACCCTTATCCCTTTCGGTTTCTTTCCTCCTCAGACTGTGTATCCCTCCATATCCACGTCCACAGGACAGCCAGCACAGCCAGTGGGATGGCATCTGAGATATAAGGACATGGGGAGTCCCAGGACACAGTTGTCCTTGTCCTAGGGGCTCAGCTCAGGTTTCTCCCTGAAGGAGGCACTTCCACAGTACACAGACACAGGGGGACCGTCAGGGAGGAGCAGTGTCCAGAGGTCAGGGGTGCGCCGAAAGCACAGGATGAGAGTCCGTGCTGAGAAGGGACTGACATGGCATGGTGTGGAGTGGGGTGGAGGACAGAAGGGACATCCAGAGTGGAAAGGCCGGGCTGGGGCTCTTTCTGGTGATTTTACCTGGGATGGAGCCTGCAGATGAGCCTGCAGAACATCAGTCTAGAACAGAGATGACATGGAACTGGGAGGCAGGAATACCATCTGCCCTCAAGGGCCCCAGACCCCAGGAGAAGGGAAGGAGCCTCAGAGCACAGGTCTTAACTCAAAACTCTGGTGAAACCTTAGATCAGAACACTATTGCAGGAAGTTAATTATGCACAGGGACAGGAAGTTAGACACATGCTCCTATTTAGTGGCTACAGAAATACAAGTCAAGGAATAAAATTAGAAGGGAAGCCATGGCTTAAGGATCGTTCTGAGCCCGAGACTCGATCAGGAACAGCAATGTCCTGTCCATCAGCTCAGCCATTACCTTAGTTCCCTGGACAGGAAAGCATGGGCTAAGCCTGCACACACTGACACGCTGTGACAGATGCCAACACAGACCCAGGATGTCATGAGAACATTTGAACAAAATTTTCTGGCATATCACACATGATACACTAAACACTCCCATGGTAAATCTTCAAGGAAGCCTGGGCTTCCCCAGCAGGACTAACTCTCCTTGACTCTTAGAAATCCTCTGTCCTAGTGTACATTGAATACATGGTGCACAGAGAAGATCTGTGCTTCATTCTGCTCAACTCACGCTGTAGTATGTTCCGTTGCTCCAGCTCTTCTGCTGTTGGTCTTTGACTCAGTCGCCTACAACAAAGAGACAAAGGGTACTTACTGTCCATGGTAAACCCCCAACACTGTTTCTAAGAATTAGGAGAATTTTGAGAAGTTTTTATGGCCAAGATTTATATTAATGGGTAACTAATATCTCCAAATTTCCAAAATTTCTAACACATAATTTGGTGGCTTCTTTGTTTATCATGAAACTAATTTGACACTGAAAGAACTGAGAAACACACAATCATATGTTGAATGTGATGGCTCACACCTGTGAAGCTGGTGCCTGTGGCTAGAGGCTCAGGATTACAAGATCCTGTTTCAAACAGAGAGGTGTGCAAGTGTGGAGGCAGCTTGGCAATTAAAAGTACAGGCTGGGGCTGGAGAGATGATTGCTCTTCTTAAAGTCCTGAGTTCAAATCCAGCAATGACATGGTGGCTCACAACCATTTGTAATGGGATCTGATGCTCTCTTCTGGTGTGTCTGAAGATAGCTACAGTGTACTTACAATAAATAAATAAATCTTTTTTGTTGTTGTTGTTGTTGTTTTTTGTTTTGTTTTGTTTTGTTTGAGACAGGGTTTCTCTGTATAGCCCTGGCTGTCCTGGAACTCACTTTGTAGACCAGGCTGGCCTCGAACTCAGAAATCCGCCTGCCTCTGCCTCCCAAGTGCTGGGATTAAAGGCGTGTGCTACCACCGCCCGGCCAAATAAAAAAATCTTAAAAAAAAAAAAAAAAAAAAGCACAGGCTGTTTTTCCAGAGAACCTGGGTTCAGTTCTAAGCATACACACATGCACAGGAACACACACACACACACACACACACACACACACACACACACACACGAACTCCAGTTCCATCGGGGATCTGTCGCCCTCTTCTGAATTTCTCAAGTACTGCACATGTGGTGCACACACAGGCAAAACATCCATACATATAAAAAAATCTTTAAAACAAACAAAAAGCATGAGGACCAGAATTCAGATCCTAGTATTCAGGTAACAATTTTGGGATGGTGGAAAAGAGCAGGGACAGGAAGATTACTGAGAGTTCCCTACTCCCAACCTAGCAGGAAGGTTGAAGGAGAGAGACACCACCTGAGAGAGAGAGAGAGAGAGAGAGAGAGAGAGAGAGAGAGAGAGAGAGCAGAGAGCGCGAGAGCTTGGGCAGGTGCACGTGTGCCATGTGGAGGCCAGGCCAGAGGTCCTTGGTGGCTTCCACAGCTGCTCTCCACTTTACTGAAGCAGGATCTCTCACTGAATATGAAGCTCATGTTAGCCACGGGGCCAGTCAGTAGCTCCAGAGACCCCCGTCTTCTCTGCCCTCATAAAGTGCTTCAAGTCATAGATGTATGTCTGCATGTCTGGTTTTTAAATGGGTTCAGGGGATTTGAACTGTGATTCTCATGCTTTCACAGTTAACATTTTAATGAGGTTATCTTCCTAAATCCCAGTCAGCTACTTTTAATCTTTGTTTAGTTAGTATGTGTTTTACTGTATAGCCTAGGCTTCTCTCAAATTCACCATACTTCTCCTTAAACGCTGGATTTCAGGGATGCACCATTATGCCTGGCTTAACTTTTGAGGAAAGCCCATAGTGTTCCCCACACAGGCTGCACAAGCCTGCCTTTCCAGTTGCGTCGCACGCGTGCTAACACGTGTGCTGTGTCTCTTAGTCATTCCCCTAAGTGTGGACTGGTGACTCTGGTGGCTCTGGTTCTGCTTCTCTGATTATTAGTGATGCTCAACACATTTTTGTTTTGAGACAGGATCTCATTGTGTACCCCTGGTTGTCCTAGAACTCGCTATGTAGACCAGGCTTGTCTCAAACGCATAGGGATCCACTTACCTCTGCCTTTCAAGTGCTGGGATTAAAGGTGCACACTACCACATCTGGTCTTGCTGAAATAAACCCAATGGCCATATATAATATACATATGATAATTAATTTTTGGGAAACAGGGATTCCCACTATAGACCAGAGTGGCGATCTTCTTGCCTCTACCTCCTGAGTACTGGGATTCCAGTGTGCATCGTGGCATCTGGCTGCAATGCTGGGAATAGGGCAACAGGGACACTGGCCTTTACACGGACAGACACAGGGACACTGGCCTTTACATGGACAGACACAGGGACACTGGCCTTTACATGGACAGACACAGGGACACTGGCCTTTATATGGACACAGGGACACTGGCCTTTTACACAGACAGACACAGGGACACTGGCCTTTTACACAGACAGACACAGGGACACTGGCCTTTTACACAGACAGACACAGGGACATTGGCCTTTACACAGACAGACACAGGGACACTGGCCTTCACACGGACAGACACAAGGACACTGGCCTTTACATGGACAGACACAGGAGGAAGAGGATTTTTCCGGGAAAAAGTAAAGCTTATACCTGTGACCACGATCGGACTAACTCTTCTACATTTTTTGACACAGTAGAGGTAGAAGTGGGGAAGGACCTGCAGAGCTGGACACAATCACTGATACCTGTAAGTCCCAGCATGCGAGGCTGAGGCAGGAAGGCTGCCATAGGTTCAAGGCCAGCTTCAGCTACAAGTGAGTTCCAGGACAGCTTAGGCCATAGTATGAAATGTTCACAAAACAGCCACAAAAGAGTTTGCATTACAATTCCAAAGACTTTGAGCTGCGCACACTGTGGAAACTAATGGAACCCTGGCTTTCACACTGGTCCCAGGTTTAGTGCTATCAACAGGAATTTTGAACCATGCCCCACCCTGGAGCATAAACTCTGGGTGTAACTCAACAATTTGCTTTTTAAACAAGCCTGCCAGGTAAGTTAAGCCTGCCAAATGAATGCTTAAATGTGAGAACTACTGACTAGAATCAACAGAGTAGCAAACACCAGAGGTAAGCACCATCTAACAAGCTTATAATTCAATTAATTGTATCAGTTCAGTGGACCAACACAGTGATCATTAGTAATAAGGACAAAGACTAACTATTTGGTTGCTGGTAGTGGTGCAAGCCTTTACTCTTAGCACTGGGGAAGCAGAGATAAGCAGATACCTGAAAGTTTGAGGCCAGTCTAGTCTACATAGAAAGTTCTAAGATAGCCATGGCTACACAGTAAAACCATGTCTCAAACGAACAACAAACAAAAAGACTATATGGTAATAAGGAAAACTGTTATGATTTTATAAAAGTTAGTGTGTGGTGGTGGTGCAGGCCTTTAATCCCAGCACTTGGGAGGCAGAGATAGGTGGAACTCTTAAGTTCTCTGCCAACCTGGTCTACAGAGGGAGTTCTAGAAGCTAAGGCTATACAGAGAAACCCCATCTCAAAAAAGCAAAAACAATAAGAAAGCAAGCAAGCAAGCAAGCAAGCAAGCAAGCAAACAAACAAAGCAAAAAGATCGCAGTTATCTATATCCTCTACAGGTCAAATCTAACCTGGGACATAGTTTTCTATAGTGAGAAAGAAAAGAAATTTTAATATTCAAGAAAGATTTTTTTGTTGTCTTATTTTACGTCTGAATATTTGGCTTGCATGGCATATGTGCATCACATGCGTGCCTGGTGCCTGTGGGGGCCAGAAGAGGGCATCATATCCCCTGGTAGAGCAGTCTACTTTAAACCATGAAACCGGCTCTCTAGCTCCAAGAGCTTTTGGCGATGTTGGGGGGAAACCCCAGAGCTACCCCAGTTCCTTTACATTACAAATATATAATTTCTAATTACATTATATATTTGAGAGACGTTCCAACTAAATGGCCCAGACTAGCCTCAGACTTGTGAAACACAGGCAAGTCTACATGCACGAGCAATGAGAAGCTCAGTCTTACAGTGAAAACACTTTTTCAAAGATTTTATTTTTAACTCTGTGTATGTGTGTGTGCACGTGCTTATGTGTGTCTGAGTGCAGGTGTCCAGAGTACCAGAGGTGTTAGCTGCCCTGGAATGACAGTTATAGGCAGCTGAAAATACATACATACATACATACATACATACATACATACATCTTACTGTAGCTCAATGACAGGCCATTTGCCTACATAGCTTGCATGAGGAACTGTGTTCCAACCCTAACAACACAGAAAGAGAAAAGCTTACAGCCAGGCATGTGGCACACACTTGTAATACCATCCCAGGCTCCAGGAGACCCAATCTTTTTGTTTGTTTGTTTGTTTGTTGTTTTTCAAGACAGGGTTTCCTCTGTGTAGTCCTGGCTGTCCTGGAACTCACTCTGTAGACCAGGCTGGCCTCTACCTCCCAAGTGCTGGGATTACAGGCATGAGCCACCATGCCCAGTGAAGAGACCCAATCTTAAAAAGCCAAAAACTATAAGCCAAAATTCAGAAAAGAAACTCCATGTGGCTTGAAATCCAAGTTTTCTCCTTTCTTCTTTTTTTTGAAGAGCCTTACTCTGTCCTCAAACATATTCTGTACCTATAGGTGGTCTTGAACTCCTAACTCTCCTGCTCATCCACATCAGATTTTAGATGCCACATGCTACCACACCCAACTGAAATACTTTTTCTCAGTCCTTTAAAGAAGTTTGCCATGGTTGGGATTTAGCTTAGTGGTAGAGCACTTGCCTGGCAGTATAACGCACTGGGAATGGGATCAGCTCTGAGACATAAACTAAAAAAAATAAAAATAAAAATAAAGAAAAGAAGCTGGGTGTGGTGGCGCACACCTGTTATCCCAGCATTTAGGAGGCAGAGGCATGCAGATTTCTGAGTTCGAGTCCAGCCTGGTCTACAGAGTGAGTTCCAGGACAGCCAGGACTACACAGAGAAACCCTGTCTCAAAAAACAAAAAACAAAAAACAAAAAACAAAAAAAACAAAAAAAAAAAAAACAAAAAAAAAACAAAAAAAAGAGAAAAAATAATGAAACTAGGTATAGTGACACATGTCTTTAATCCCAGCACTCTGGAAGCAGAGGCAGGTGGATCTCTGAGTTAGAGGCCAGCTCTGGTATATAGAGTGAGTTCCAGGACAGCCAGGGCTACACAGAGAAACCCTGTTTTGGGGGGAGCGGGAGGCAACCAAAAACAAAACAAAACAAACAAATACGTAAATATAAATATAAATATAATAATAATAATAATAATAATAATAATGTACTGTATAGGACATAAGATGCTGAGCAGTTAACATTTTCTTTTTCTTTCTCTCTTTTTCCTTTTCTGAGACGGGGTTTGTCACTGTAGCTCTGGCTGGGACTATAGAGATCTACCTGCCTCTGCCTTCAGAGCACTGAGATTAAAGGTGTGTCCCAGGCTAACTTTTCTTTTAAATTTTCATCACATTTATTTGTGTGCGTGTTTGTGTGTCTCTGTGTGTGTTGAGAGGAAGGAGGTACAACTATGACCAGAACACACAGGTGGCACTCAGAGAAAAGCTCATGGGGAGAGAATCTCTCGTTCTCTTTCATGGGTCCCAGGTACAGAATTCAAGTTTTCTAGCTTGGTGGCAAGCACCATCACACACTGAACCAACTCCCTGGCCCATAGGGGTTTTTTTCCCCTGTAATTTTCTAACTATTTAATATAATGAATGTGTACTTATTTTTATATTGTAGGGAGAGGCAAAAAAAAGACCTTTGTAAATCACAATTTGATAGAAGGTCATAATTAGCCAGACATGGTGCTGTGTGCCTTTAATCCTAGCATTAAGGAAGCGGAGCCAAGTGGATCTCTAAGAGTTCAAGGTTAGTCTGAACTGCATGGCAAGTTCTAGGATAACCAGGACTACAAAATGAGACCCTGACAAAAAAATAATGTACTACTGACTTATACCTTTAATCCTAGCATTTGGGAGGCAGAGGCAGGAGGATGGCTCAATGGGTAAAGTGCTTGTTGTGCAGGCATGCGGACTGAGGTCTAGCACCCATGTCAAAACTGGGTCTGGCGGCAAGCATCGATCCGCACTCTGTGGGGAGGGATGCAGAGAGGAGACTCTGGCCAGCAGACTAGCCAAATCAGCAACTCCCCCTCAAATAATCAGGCGGAGAGTGACAACAGGAGACTCTGAGTGACTGTTCTTTGGCCTATGTATGTGCACACATGGGAAAGGCACACCCCTACCCTCCCATTCTCTCCATACAAACTATGCACACACATACTGCACACACATACTGCACACTATGCACAACACATATACTCACACTCTTCACACACACCTGGACAGAATTATTAAACATTTAGATTAAAATTTCTAAGAGCAACCTTCAGATTAAAGCAAATCAAAGAGACAGGGCAACTGAATGTTACATATTACCTCAGACTAGAAATTAAACATGAAAGCATAAAACCCTGCTATTAAAAATATCATGCGGGAGGGCTGGAGAGATGGCTCAGCAGTTAGGAGCACTGGCTGCTCTTTCAGTGGTTCTGAGTTCAATTCCCAGCAACCACATGGTGGCTCACAACCATCTGTAATGAGATCCAATACCCTTTTCTGGTGTGTCTGAAGACAGCTACAGTGAACTCATATACATAAAATAAATAAACACACACACACACACACACACACACACACACACACACACACACACACGGGAGCTAGAGAGATGGCTTAGCAGGTAAGGGCATTGACTGCTCTTCCAGGACCCAGGTTAAAATCCCAGCATCCATATGGCAGCTTACAACTGTCTGCAACTCCCAAGATCTGACACTCTCATACAGACATCACGTAGGCAAAACACCAATGCACATAAAAACAAACAAACAAATAAATAAGAAAGCCTTTAAAGCCGGGCGGTGGTGGCGCACGCCTGTAATCCCAGCACTTGGGAGGCAGAGGCAGGTGGATTTCTGAGTTCGAGGCCAGCCTGGTCTACAAAGTGAGTTCTAGGACAGTCAGAGGTACACAGAGAAACCCTGTCTCAAAAAACCAAAAAAAAAAAAAAAAAAAAAAAAGCCTTTAAAAATGTATTATGAGTAAGCCAGGCAGTGGTAGTGCACACCTTTAATCCCAGCACTCAGGAGACAGAGACAGGTGGATTTCTGTGAGTTGGAGGCCAGCTTGGTTTACAGAGCAAGTTCCAGGAGAGTCAAGGCTGCACAGAGAAACCCTGTCTTGAAAGCCAAAAGGAAAAAAGTAAAGCTACCTATGTATGGAAGGAAAGACTGGACCTTAATTAATGGACACCTTGCAGGGAGAAGTCCAAGAGTTCTTTCTCCCCTTTATCCCTTGAGATGGAGATAGTCTGTATGTGCAGTACAGACTCCTATCTACATGCAAACTTGTTCACACATAAACCATAGGTTCCTCTACATTTCACTTTCCCCTTTCCTGATTATACCACTTTTTGAAAAGAATTGGTTACATGGTACTTAATTAAAAATTACAACACAACACAGGTGTGACAAGTTAGGCTGCCATTTCACAGTCCAGCAACTGGATAGTCACAGGAATCCGAACGTACCGGGAACCAGCCTGACTTCTTCGGCGACTTTTGAGAAGCCTCCTGTCTTATCTGATCGGTGAACACACCCAGTGCATCTGTGTAGTCCCTGGCCTCCTTAAGCTTAGAGCAAATCCAACTGCACCTAAGCTACAACGTTAGATCGTTTCTTAAAGGACACATGATGCTTGCCCCCGAGCAGAGGCCTACCGGATCAGCGTGTTCCCGATCTGGTGCCGGATTTCATTCCACTCCTCCTTGCTTTTACGAGGCCAAGAGTGTTGGCTCGTCTCTGGCTCACTGGGTCTGCTGCTCAGCTTCAGTGCCAGCGTGTCCTTCCTCTTCACTCTGTTGGCCAGGGCACCTTTACACACAGGGAGAAGGTGTTTTTGGCAAAATGAATGGCAGTAGATAAAGTACTTCTCCTGCCTACCACCAGCCCTCTACACCTTCCTCTTTTTGTCGAGACAGGGTTTCTCTGTGTAGCCCTGGCTGTCCTGGAACTCATTCTATAGACCAGGCTGGCCTCGAACTCAGAAATCCACCTGCTTCTGCCTCCCAAGTGCTGGGATTACAGGCGTGCGCCACCACCGCCCCGCTACACCTTCCTCATTTAGTGAGTTTCTGAAGATGGAATGTAGTGTGTTCTGGGACAGTCCTCCTATTTAAAACATGAAAGCTTTTATATTAACATATCTTATAATCTGTCAATCTCTTTTTTGAGAGAGAATCTTGCAATGTTGCTGGGCCACTCCAAACTCCTGAGTTCACTTGACCTTCCCTCCTAGCAGCTGGATGTCACTGTCATGTGATAACTCGTCCTGACCTTGCTTCCTTTGCTGGAAGACAGGGTTTCAAGTAGCCAACAGTCCCCAGATTCCTCCTCCCTGCCTGCTGCCTGCCTCTATCTACCTCTCCAGCCCCATTTTTGGTTTCTGAGCTCATTTGACAGTTTAAGCTATGTTCTACCTAATACACTCCTCCTGCTGTAGCTTCTCAAGTGGTGTGATTACAGGCGTGAGCCGTCACATCCAGAAGAACACACGTTTTCTGTTTTCCCTTTGGTTTAACAGGAAGTTCATTATATTGGAGAAAACCCATCATTTTTCTCTTTTACTTGTCTTTCTTTTAAGATTGTATTTGTAATGATGCATATGTTTATGTCTGTGTGGTGGTATGTGCACATGAGAGCAGGTGCCCTCAGAGGGCAGAGTTGGATCTCCTGGAGCTGGAGTAACAGGTGGTTGGGAGCTACCTAACATGGGTGTTGGGAACCGCACTGCTGAGCCAGCTCTCTAGTATCTCCTAACTTTTCAGTGTAACCTCTTACCAGTTTTCTCTACATTTCTTAGATATTTATATTTCTTAGATCTTGATTTCTTATATATCGTCAAGGTGAATGGGCTTTGTTTGTTTGTTTCAGGTGTTGGGTACTGAATCCAGGCCCTGTGCTTAGCTTAGCCAGGCTCTATGATTAAATTTATAGCTATGGTCTCTGGGTGAACAGATCTAAAATACAAACCAAGAGCCAGGTGTAGTGGCGCACGCCTGTAATCCCAGCACTTGGAAGGCAGAGGCAGGCGGATTTCTGAGTTCGAGGCCAGCCTAGTCTACAGAGTGAATTCCAGGACAGCCAGGACTACACAGAGAAACCCTGTCTCAAAAAACCAATTAAAAAAACAACAACAACAACAAAAAAAAAACACAACAAACCAAGAATCTGAATGATGATGGCACACACCTTTAATTCTAGCACTAAGGAGGCAGAGGCAGGTGGATGTCTGTGAGTCCACGGCCACCCTGGTCTACACAGTGCATTCCAGGCTAATATGGACTACAGTGAGATTTTGTCTAAGGAATAAATCTGAATGAGTCTGTCAACTCATAGAGTATGTCTCTCATAGCAAAGTGGAATGAGTGTCCTTCACTCTGGCCTCTAACAGGAGAGAACTCCGTGGGGCAGGGCACCTGTCTCCTCTCCTGCTGGGCATCTAGTGGTGACAGAGGCTCTGCCCAGCCTGTGGGGCCCAGTTCCCACCCACACACAGAACAGCTTTACATGGCACTTCCCCTGCTGGTCTTACTCTGATGGCTTCCATCATCATCATCATCTTCGTCTTCTTCGTCTCGATACTGAATGGGACCCTCTGAATCTGAGTCGCTCTCCTTCTCTTCCTCTTGCAGACACAGTGGTAGCTTCGGAGTGGCTGAGGTAGACGTCATGTCTTCAACAAACGGGCAGCTCTGCTCTTCCTCTTCATCATCTGGACTAAGAAATAGACATATTTTTTTTTTTTCAGAAATAGTGAGGCTTTTCAGGGGAAAGGACTGAAGTACACATAAGAAGTCCATTATTGCGAATACATTTAGATAATATATTTGTATTATCTAAAACTAGTAGTGTTAATGTTCATATCTATGAACAGTTAATTGTGTTGTCAATACAGAAATAACCATAAACAATCCATTAAAAAAAACCCACAAGGTTATAGAAATCAGCAGGGAAAAAGAGCTCTGCTTCTAGAATTGACTCTTGGCAGAAGCATTCCCTCAACTTGAATTTATCCACATGGTCTGAAGACCCTCTCCTGTGTGGGGTGCCTACACTAACCCCCAAAACAAGAGACCAGCAGGAAACACTCACACTTTCAACATCTCAATCGTGATGGGAAGTGACCTGGTCCGACCCAGAGTACTGGTGTCCTCGGAGAAGCTGTCACTGCTCTCAAAGAGCAGTGAATGGGCTCTGTGAGTGCCTTCCAAGGGAGGGGTCACGGGAAGGGGGCTGGTAAGGGCCTGCTGAATTCGTATATGCAGTGGGAGTGGGGGCAGCCTGGAGGGTAGATGGGACTCCCCAGAGCTCTGGTCCTGTATCTTCTTGGGGACTTCTGTTTTCTGATCTTCCTGCTGGGAAATGTCCTGGAATAGATCTGAAGAAGGGGAGTATTCCACTTCTGGCACAATTTGAAAAGTCTTAGCAGGGACTAGAGGGGACCGTGGAGGCTCTGGAGGTATGTGAGTAGGCAGTGGGGGTGACGGGGATGAAGGTGGGATTATCAGCGGTGGTTCCAAACACACAGAGACAGTTTTTTCTCTTTGATCACTTGCTGTCTTAGTTGTGAATGAAGCAGCAGGCTCCAAGCTGGGTAGTGAGGTTGATGGAATGCCTCTCTTGGGTGGTAAGGGTGGGGATGGTTTCGATAGCAGTGTGCCACTGTTCATTGCTTGGGAGAGTTCAGCTGGAAAGGAGAGAGCAACACTTTGTTACCATGGCTTACAACGCACCCAAGACAGGTCAGAACTAACTTTTCAATTCAATTATGTAATTTCATGGCTTTGCAAGTCCTGAAATAAAATTTATCCAAGCAGAAGGCTGAATGAGTAGGGTGGGGAACACCTGGATAATTAAAGATGATTAAAACTTAATTAAAATTTAATTACTGCAATGACAGATGTGACAACCCTATGGCCTGACGTTGTAAACAGAATGGATCCAGGAAAAAAAAAAAAACTGATTAAGAAAGTTGTTTGTTTTTTAAGGCGGGCAGTGGTGGAGCATACCTTTAATCCCAGTACTCTGGAAGCAGAGGCAGATGAATCTCGGTGAGTTTGAGACCAACCTTGTCTAGAGTGAGTTCCAGGACAGCCAGAACTGTTACACAGAGAAACCCTGCCTTGCAAAACAAACAAACCAAAAAGGTTGTTTGCTTTTAATCTGTATTTTATGTGTATGGGTGTTTTCCTACATGTACGTACCATGTGTCTGTTGGACGAGGGCTAGAGAAGGCCAGAAAGAGGGCACTGGACTCCCAGAACTGGAGTTACAGATGGGTGTTAGCCACCGTGTGGGCGCTGGGAACCGAGTCCAGTTCCTGCAGAAGAACTCTTAACTGCTGCGCCATCTCTTCAGCCTAACATTCCCAGCACTCCTTGGTGTCAGGATCAACCTCAGTGATCTCCTAAGCCAGGGCTGAGGCCTCAGGAACATAATCTCTCCTCTCTCTCCTCCTCTTCTAACCTGAGAGAGATGCCTCTCACAGGACCTCGGAATCTGCCTCAGCAGATGTGTGACATAGGCAGCTATCTTGTTGTGGAGTTTCTTGCTGAGCATAGTGGTGGTCTCCTTGCACACACACTTGAGGTAGAGGTTATTACCCAGACATGTGTAGTGCCCTTGACAATGACTCGCGCGCCTTCTTCACAGTCTTGGTGTGAATGTGGCCCATGCTGGAGGGTCTCCTCTTTTATGTCTTTTAAAAAGCTTTCAAGTTATTTGTGTGTGTACATGCATGTGGCTGTCAGAGAACAACTTGGGAGAGATTGGTTCTTTTTTAGCATCTTGTAAGTCATGAGGATCAAACTGAAGTTGTCAAGCTTGGTGGCAAGCACCTCTATCCCTGAGTCATCTCTCCAGCCCTGTCTTTATGTCTTATTCTCCAGTACCCCTGAAGCGATAAGGAAAAAGAAGGTATCACCTTTTTTTTTTTTTTTCTTCCAGAAGGAAAACTAGAAGCCAGACACTAGGTAATTTGCCCAAGATCATGCTACAAATAACCAAGGCCTTTAGCTAGTATGCAGCCTGGTTACCGGTCTATTACTCTATCCTCTGCTCCCCTCCCCCTTGATCAGCATGCACAGCTCGGATGGCCTTTGTATACCCATGTCACTTTGCATTATACTCTGGGTTTGATGGCAGACAACTCTTGCCTCCACCAGCAGCATATTCACAAGGATACAAAAGTGTGCCCTCGATACATGTTTATGACATGAGACACTCTTCCTCTGTATCACAGAGTCAACAGATGGCAGCATGTTCCCCACTCATCTTCCCACAGCCCAAATGACTCAGGCTTTCATCCATGTAAGAAGTAGGCCATCACAAGCTAACCTTGTGAACCAATTAAAGAGGCGTTCTTTTGATGAACAACCTCTAATGATCTATCTGAATCTTTTATTTCAGTCTATCCAATGTTCTCAAAGAATCTATAAATGCCCCCAAATAAAATTTTATTTGTCCTTAATTCTTTCCATGTATCCACCCTGAATAGAGTGAGCTAGCCTTGGACCGTAGCATCGCTTATCGTAAGTCAGCTGCGAAAATGGTACTTCCTGCTAACACCATGGTGTGTGACCACAGTCTCAGCACTGCAGGGAGGCTGAGGAGTTCAATATCATCCAGGCTGGGCACAGTGAATCCAAGGACTAGGCTACAGATGAGACCTTGTCCAAAAACAAAAACAAACAAAAATAAGAAAATAAAACCAAACAAATGGGGGCTGGAAAGATGGCTTGGCAGTTAAGAGCACTGACTGCTCTTACAGAGATCCCAAGTTCAAATCCCAACAACAGCTCACAACTGTCTGTAATGGGATCTGATGCCCTCTTCTGGTGTGTCTGAAGACAGCTACAGTGTACTTATATACATGAAATAAATAAATCTTTAAAAAAATTTTTAAAAAGTCCAAATGAATAAAAAGGACAACCTAGAAAACACTGTATACAATACACAAAGATAAAAACAGTGTTAGCTGCTCCATATATAATAAAACTGGCCCCCAACAAGACAAGACCATATCTAGGCATTTTATTTATTTATTTATTTTTATTTTTTTTATTTTATTATTATTATTTTTTTTTGGTTTTTCGAGACAGGGTTTCTCTGTGTAGCCCTGGCTGTCCTGGAACTCACTCTGTAGACCAGGCTGGCCTCGAACTCAGAAATCCGCCTGCCTCTGCCTCCCAAGTGCTGGGATTACAGGCGTGCGCCACCACCACCCAGCATTTTATCTTTTAATTGATGAAGTAAGTTGCTGGGTTTTTTTCTTTTCTTTTCTTCTTTTCTTTTCTTTCTTTTCTTTTCTTTTCTTTTCTTTTCTTTTCTTTTCTTTTCTTTCTCTCTCTCTCTCTCTCTCTCTCTCTCTCTCTCTCTCTCTCTTTCTTTCTTTCTTTCTTTCTTTCTTTCTTTCTGAGACAGGTTCTCACTCTGTAGACCAGGTTGGCCTGGAACTCATCATGCCTGGTCTAGAGAATGAGTTCCAGGACAGCCAGAGCTATATACAGAGAAACTGTCTTGAAAAACAAAAACAATCTCCCTCAGGCCTGAGGCTTGTCAGTTAGCTGAGGCTGGCAGGTCAATGATCCCAGGACCCACCTGCCTCGCTCGGTCTCCCTAGCACTTACAGTGCGCCCCTGTGCCCACTTTTTAGGTGAGTCCTAGGGATCAAACAGGTCCTTATATTTGCAACGTGCAATTTACAGACTAAGCTCTCTCCTGTGCCCTAAGAGATCTTTCTTTTTCTATCTTTAAGTTTTTATTTTTATGTATGTTTGTGTGCGGGTGTCCACAAAAGCCAGAGAAAGGTACTGACTCCCCTGCAGCTAAAATTATAGGACAGCAGCCAAGGGAGTTTTGAAAGAACAGGAAGTGTACTTAACTGCGGAGTCATTTCTCCAAGACCGCCCCTCCAACCCAGCCTATCATTTCTAAGGATTTATAAATAACAGCTCATATTAAGTAGACCATTTGTGATCATAATCTTTTGTGAAAGAAATGGTACTTTAGAATCAAAGCACTAAGTGAGGTTACTAATTTTAGAATAAGGTCTAACCTTTAAATAAAATCTATATAATAACAGTAAAAACTGAGAATTAGCCATTTTCCTTCTGTGAGAGCCTATGATGGAATAATGTTAGTTCTTCAGTCACAAGGCCCACTGCTCTGGGCTCTCAGAGCTACTTTAGACACTTGTAGGTTTCATTTTTGGGTTTTTTTTTTTCCAGAAAAGTTCTCAAAGTAGCCCATGTTATTCTCGAACTTCTGTAGCAGAGACTGCCCTTAAAGTCCTGCTCCCCTGTCCTGCCTCCCGAGTGCTGAGATGACAGAGATGACAGGTGTGCATTATTACAACCAGCTAGTTACTGTACGCGCTGCTATAACTAGACAGAGCCAGCGCCGGCTGAGCAGGAGCACAGAACATGGCCGCTGAGCTGGCAGCATGAACATCCTCATCCAACTTATTGGAAATACAGATCTCCAGCCCTCAGCTGAGATGCCGACATCAGAACCTCTGGGGTCAGGATCCCCTCATCCCAGCCGGCCTTCTAGGTGAAGCCAGTTAGCAGCGGCCTAGATGATAGGTTGAGAACCACACTGTAGAGATCAGAGGCAAGTTTCTGTCTCACATTAGCTACAACATGGATGACTCACAGCATCTACACTTCTAATTGTCTTTGCAAACAACAGATAGTCATTTACTACAGCCCTGGGTGGTTTTACCTGTGAAAGTGCTTCAGGTTTCTCAGAGATAAGTCAGGAAGACATCCTCCATTAAGCATTGATAACACAATGGTCTCCATCCTGTTCCTAACCCAACCTGTCTATCTGAGATAGATTTGAAAGCTTGATAAGGTTCTAGTCACTCCACCCAGCTTAGTGACTTTAGGTCTTAGTAAGTATACTTTTATTCATTACCTGTGTAATAGCTAACAGGAACTATAAACTGGGATAAGTGCCGGGCGGTGGTGGCACACATCTTTAATCCCAGCACTTGGGAGGCAGAGGCAGGTGGATTTCTGAGTTCGAGGCCAGCCTGGTCTACAGAGTGAGTTCCAGGACAGTCAGGGCTACACAGAAAAACCCTGTCTCGAAAAAAAACCAAAAAAAAAAAAAAAAAAAAAAAAAAAAAAGATTCATTAGAGCCAGGCGTGGTGGTGCACGCCTGTAATCCCAACACTCTGGGAGGCAGAGGCAGGCAGACTTCTGAGTTCGAGGCCAGCCTGGTCTACAGAGTGAGTTCCAGGACAGCCAGGACTACACAGAGAAACCCTGTCTCGAAAACCAAACCAAACCAAACCAAACAAACAAATAAAAAAAAAAAAAAAACCAAACCAAACCAACCAACCAACCAACCAAACAAAAAAAAACTGGGGTAAGCCTAATATTATGTGTTCTGAAAAATTACACTTTCACTAGTTCTGAAACATGTCTCAGCTTTTGCTTTTCTTCCTGGAAATTTTCTGTGGGGAATGCAATTATGATAGGAAAATAGACCTAAGCAAGACTTTAGAAAGCACATGAAGCCTATAAACATAAACTCATACACTTCCCTGCTTCCAGTTCACAGTGGTTCTAAGGACTGAACCCAGGGGCTATCATATGCCAGGCCAGAGCTATCACATGCTAGGCCAGAGCTTCACATGCCTGGTCCTCATTGTTCTTCAGCATTTTTTTTTTATTGAATATCATCTTCATTTACATTGCCATGGTAAAACCTTTCCCAATTTCCCCCCTCCCCAAAGCACCCCAACCCCTCCTCCCTCCCCCTGCCTCCACGTATATGCCCCTCCACCCGACACACTCCCACATCCCCCCCCCCTCAGTTTCCCTTTGTTGGGGCCTCTGTTGAGCCTTTACCTGACCAAAGACCATTCCTCCCACTGATGCCCAATAAGGCCTTCCTCTGCCAGTTCTTCAGCATTTTGAGACAGGATCTCCCCAAGCTCAAGACTGACCATGAAGGCCTTAAATGTGCAATCCTGAATAGCTGAGATCATGGCTGGTTCTTGCAGGCCTGGCTTCTGTTACCATCATTTATTTTCATCCATCCACCCACCCACCCATCCATCTATCTACAGACTCTGAGCTAGAACTTGCTGTGTAGACCAGGGCAGCCTCAGCTTTGGCAAACCCTCCTATCTCTATTTTCTGAGTGCTCAGTTTACAGCAGGCTTCCACCCCGCCCGCCCGAGTCTTTAACATTCTTAACTCTCAAGATAAATGAGATGTTATCAGCATAACTTAAATACCTCTGTAGTTCCCACGAAGATACTGTACGAGGCACTGAATCACAAGTTAAACAGGCATTGACAAAACCCCCATTTTAGTTACTTAGACTTAGGTTTCGTTACTTAGGTTTAGAGATGGAGCTGGTAGCTTCGATTAGATGGAGGCTGTTCCGTTATTCTAACTTCCTCACGGAGGCGGAAGGTAATCCCATGGTGGTCAAGTCTGTTGTGGCTGTCACATATCTAGACCATCAACTATTGTAATAGTTTTTTTTAGTGTTGTTTTTGTTTGGGGGTGGGGGTTGTTTGTTTCTATGTTTCAGAAAGAGGGGAGTCAGAACAGTTTCATGTAGCACAGGCTAGCCTCAAACTCAGAGATCTAAGAATGACTTTGAATCCTGATTCTCCAGATTGTGACACCTGAGTGTTTCCCAAGTGTCCCCAGTGCTTAGTTCTAGGGAATATTCTTTTTAAATTTTTTAAATTGTAATTATCAAATAAATAGGCAATGTTAAATTAGTTTTGTAATACTTGCATAATAAAAGCATATTAATCTCCCCAGATCTCAAGTTAATTTTACTGATGTTTACAATTCATGGCCATTTTTGTCTTATTCTTAAAACTTTTTTCCTTCCTTCCTTCCTTCCTTCCTTCCTTCCTTCCTTCCTTCCTTTCTTTTTGAGACAGAGTTTCTCTCTGTAACAGCTCTGTCTATCCTGGAACGCCTTTGGTAGACCAGGCTAGCCTCAAACTCACAGAGATCCCATACCTCTGCCTTCCGAGTACTGCAATTAAAGACATGTACCACCACCACGCCTGGCTCTAAAACTTTTTTCTATATTGAAAATATTCCAAGAGATGAGTTAGAAAACTCTTTCGCAGAATAAATCATTCAATAAAATAACTATCCAGAACCAAACCAAACCCCAAACACAAAATCTGAAGACTTACCAATGACGGGGTTGCTGTTTCTCTGAGCTGGTTTAGGGGGCGGGATGGGGGGTTGCTTGGCAGGGGTCGTATGAGTGGCAGTAGTGTTAGCGCTGGCAGGAGCAGCAGGCAGAGTCCTGGGGGCAGGGGCGGGGGCAGGGCCCACAAAGGACTTAACAGTCTTTGTCACGTCTGTGGCAGCAGTGGCAGCAGGTGTCACAGCGGTGGAGCCAGAAGTGGAGGAGACGGACCTTGCTGTACTGCCAGCCGGGACCTCCTTCGCTTGGCCCTCATTTGCTTCACAAGAAGAGGACAAGAGTCTCTTGGGGGGCAGCAGAGGCTGCTTAGGCGCATGCTCAGGACCAGGCTCTGCTTCAGAGCTAGGCTGGCTTCCAGTTGAGCCTACGCAATAAGAGAGATGGTTTAGAGAACCTAGAAATGAGAACACACGTACAACCAACGCCACTAATGAACTTAAGAGTTTACACATCACTTTCCAGCGGCCTCTGACATGCTTAGGGAGAGTAAGAGAGGCTGCGCCAGGGCAGCAACTCTTCCTACGAGAGCCGTAGTACCACGGGCACGAGATACATGCCCGCCCGCCATACAAGCACAAGGACTAAGTTCAGATCCCCACACTTACATGAAAGCTAGGTTCTAACTACAGTGCTGAGTTCCAGGACAGCCAAGGCTACACAGAGAAACCCTGTCTCAGAAAGCCAAAATAAAGCTGGGCAGTGGCAGTGCATAACCCAAGATAAAATAAACAAATAAACAAAAATAAATAAATTAAGCCCCCCCTTCCAAAAAAGGTGAGGAGCAAGGAGACCCCAGTGCCAGCCTCTGGCACCCACATGTACAGGGACATCCACCCATGACAGTTCACACAGAATTCCTTGGGTAGGACACAAGGACGGCGAATGCTGACAAGAGCCTACACAAGAGCGAGGTAAGCTAGCTCAACCTGAAACAAAGCCACTCAGACCTCTCCTGCAGCCGGAGGGAAATAAGAACAGTGTGGCTTTCAAACTCAAGGCCACTTTTACCAAGTCTCTTCTTTGGCCCGTCCTCTGGGGGAAGATCCCTGAGGCCTCTCTCTGGCTCTTCTTCCTCTGGGACAGGACTGGAGGTCCAGTCACTCCCTATGGGGGTGGTGTGTCCGTTCTTTAGTGCAGCATGGCTCGGCTTGCCTGAATCCTCACCACCTGAGGGAAGAAAAAGTTAAGCAAGGCCTCCTCCACACATGCAGCAGACTTGCAGCTCGGTCTTCACATGATCCTGAACAACTGGGTGGGTGGGGGGCAAAAGCTGTTTCCTGTCTGTGGGATATGTTCTAGCTGGGCTGCCTTGTCTGGCCTCAGTGGAAGAGGATGCGCCTAATCTTGAGGGGCCTGGGTGAGGATATACGGGGGTGGGAGGTGGGGGAAATCTCCACCCTCTCTGAGGAGAAAAGAAAGGGGGGAGGGGACACCAGGACACGGGCGGTGATTGGGATAAAAAGTGAATAAGAAAATAAATTTTAAAAGAAAAGAAAAAAAGAAAAAAGAAAAGCTTAAGTGGCAGGACCAACATGGCCATGTGGGAAGAGCCGGTGACACCCCACTGTCCTAGTAAGGAGGCTCCTCACTGACACATGCACTAACTGGATCCAGCACTATTAGCAGAAGTAGCTTGCTTCACAGATAATCTATTATACATACATATCGCAATCTAAGGAATAGCTCCGGTAGAATGCTTGCCTAGCACATGCAAAGCATGATAGAAAGGCTATAGTCAAAATGAAGAGAATGAAGAAAGATCCATCCTTCTGGGTGGGAAAGAGTTTGAGGGTGCAGCACAGAAAGCAGTGGGGTTTGAAAGAGGAACAGAAGCCCACCACATTGATGAAAGATAGTCTATTTTAACTAAGACAACTGGAAGGGTGGGAAAGGCGGCTCAGTAGTTGAGAGCACACACACATTGCTATTGCAGAGGACCTGCGTGCAGTTCCCAGCATCCATGCCAAGCAGCTCACAACGGCCAGTAACTACAGCTCCAGGGGATCATGCCTCTGACCTGTGTGGGCACCTGCACTAATGTGCACATACCCTAGACAGACACACCAAACATATAAACATAATTTTAAAATAAAATCTTTTAAAAAAGAAATAATAGTTCATATAAAGTCATACGATTGTGATCAGGGACTGCAATGAGCACGTCTGGTAGAGACGAGGTATGCATGGCTATGGTAGGGTAGGACTGTAGAGGGAAGCAGGTGCCAGGCTATGAAGACTACAGAACACAGGGAAAGGGGCTAGAGATAAATCCTGGATGAAACCAAAAGCCCAGGCTTAGAAGTAGGCATAATTTTACTTATTTGTAGAAGGTTGGCTCTAAAAGCTCTTAGGAGGTAGGGTTATAGACAGGCAGTGACTGAACAGGAAAAGCAGCAGAAACTACTGTTTTAATGTTCATGGAACAAAACAGCAGGGGTGACTGAGGGTAGCAGGACTAGAGAGCCTGGTGTCCTTAAACAATACATCAGTGATAACATGATACACTCAGCAATTCCAGACACACTACACTACAGGGATGGCCACTGGCCTGGTGGCTGGGAAGCCCTGTGGCGATCACATACTGCTATAGAAAGGGAATGGGGCAGTTTCTTCCCTTTTTTTTTTTTTTTTTTTTTTTTTTTTAATAAGACAAGAGTTGAAAATAGTGAGGTCAGGGGCTGGAGAGATGGCGCAGTGGTAAGAACACTGGCTCTCTTCCAAAGGACCTGAGTTCAATTCTCGGTACCCACATGGCAGCTCACAGCCATCGGTAACTATAGTTCCAGGGGATCCAACGTGTTCTTCTGGTCTCCAAGGACACCAGGTACGCACACTGTGTACAGGCATACATTCAAGCAAAACACCCATACACAAAATAAAGAAATATAACTATATTAAAAAAAAAAAAAAAAAAAGCCGGGCGGTGGTGGCGCACACCTGTAATCCCAGCACTTGGGAGGCAGAGGCAGGTGGATTTCTGAGTTCGAGGCCAGCCTGGTCTACAGAGTGAGTCCCAGGACAGCCAAGGCTACACAGAGAAACCCTGTCTCGAAAAACAACAACAACAACAACAACAACAAAAGAAAAAAAAAAGCGAACAAGGGGTTGGCTCAGTAGTTAAGAGCTCTGACTGCTCTTCCAGAGGTTCTGAGTTCAAATCCCAGCAACCACATGGTGGCTCACAACCATCTGTAATGAGATCCAATATCTTCTTCTGGTGAGTCTGAAGACAGCTACAGTGTACTTACATAAAATAAATAAATACTTCTTTAAACAAACAAATGAACAGAAAGAACCAAACCAAACCAAACCAAACCAAACCCAGATGATGAAGAGAGGTCAGAGGCTACGTCCCCTTTCTGTCACAGCGCGTGTACTTGCTGGCTTCTCACAGTAACACTTTAAGTAACATCACGGAAAGATTTATTTTTATTTATCTGTGTGTGCACACACATGTATGCTCATCTCTGGATAGTGTTAAGTTAGATCTCACAGCCAGTCCCACCTGATACTGCCCCCCCCAGCCCCACCCCCAGAGATAAGACAGTGTCTTTCAGGCATGTCCAGTAAGCAGTGGAGTTTGGACTACAAGTACTGAAGAAAAGACAAGTGACCTTTTTTTTCTTTTTCTTTCTTTTTTTTTTTTTTTTTTGTTTTTCGAGACAGGGTTTCTCTATGTACCCTGGCTGTCCTGGAACTCACTCGCAGACCAGGCTGGCCTCGAACTCAGAAATCCGCCTGCCTGTCTCCCAAGTGCTGGGATTATAGGAGTGCGCCACCACCGCCCAGCCTGAAGAAAAGACAAGTAATGGCTGTACTCTAAAGCAGAGAAGCCGTAAAGCATGTCTTTCCTTACTTACAGGGTCGCATACACACCTAGACTAGCCTTGAATCCAATCAAGCTGGCTACCTCTTAGAGTTGTTGAGATATTAGGTGTGAGCTACTACACCTCGCTGTATTTTTATTAAATTAATTAACTGGTTAGTTATTAAGCTAGCTTTTCAGACAGAGTCTTAGTATGTATTCCTGGCTGGCCTAGAGCTTTCTCCATATAGATCAGGCTGATCTTTAACTTAGAGTAATCTCCCTGATTGTCTCCTAGGATCAGAGATGTGTGCCACTATGCCCAGCTGTAAATTTTATTTATTTTCTTTTGTTTTTTGAGACAAGGTATCACTGTATATTCCAGAATAGTCTGGAACTCACTATGTAGACCAGGCTGACCTGGAACTCACAGTGCTCTGCCTGCCTCTGCCTTCCAAGTGCTGGGACTAAATGTATGTACCACTGCACTGGCTTGTTTTGTGTGTCAACTCGACACAAGCTGGACTTACCACAGAGAAAGGAGCCTCCCTTGAGGAAATACCTCCATGAGATTCAGCTGTAAGGCATTTTCTCAATTAGTGATGAAGGCAGGAGGGCCCAGCCCATTGTGGATGGTGTCATCCCTGGGTTGGTAGTCTTGGTTCTATAAGAAAGCAGGCTGAGCAAGCCAGTATTCAATATCTCTCCATGGCCTCTGCATCAGCTTCTGCTTCCTGACCTGCTTGAGTTCCAGTCCTGACTTCCTTTGGTGATGAACAGCAGTGTGGAAATGTTTTGTTTTGTTTTGTTTTTTCGAAACAGGGTTTCTCTGTGTAGCCCTGGCTATCCTGGAACTCACTCTGTAGACCAGGCTGGCCTCGAACTCAGAAACCCGCCTGCCTCTGCCTCCCAAGTGCTGGGATTACAGATGTGTGCCACCATCGCCTGGCCAGCAGTGTGGAAATGTAAGCTGAATAAACCCTATCCTCCCCAACTTGCTTCTTGGTCATGAGGTTTTGTGTAGGAATAGAAACCCTGACTAAGACAGTCACCATTCCTGGCTTTTTATTTATTTTTAAAACTATTACATTTATTTCTGAATGTGTGCACGTGCGTGAGTATGCTTTGGTGGTTCATGCCATGGCTTACATGTTGAGATCTGTAGACACCAACTCTCTTGAGGGTACCTTACTTGCTGAGCCAGCTCTCTGGCACTGCACTTTTTAATGTATTAATTTTTAGAAACACCTGCTGTTGTTTTTTTTTTTTTTTTTTTTTTTTTTTTTTGGTTTTTCGAGACAGGGTTTCTCTGTGTAGCCCTGGCTGTCCTGGAACTCACTTTGTAGACCAGGCTGGCCTCGAACTCAGAAATCCACCTGCCTCTGCCTCCCAAGTGCTGGGATTACAGGCGTGCGCCACCGCGCCCGGCCCCCCTGCTGTTGTTTTTTAAGAGTATTAGTTTTGTCTGTGTGTACATATACTATGTGCTTGCCTGGTACTAGGGAAGCCAAAAAAGGGTGCTGGGGCTAGAGTTAGAGGTGGCTGTGAGACACAATGTGGGCACTGGGAACTAAGCCCCGCCTCTGTAAGAGCAGGGAGAGCCTCAGCCACTGAGCCAGGTTTACAGTGCCAACAGCCTCCTCCTCCTCCTCTTCCCCCTCCCCCTCCCACCTCTTCTTCCTCCTCACTTCCTCCTCCTCCTCCTTTTTTTCGAGACAGGGTTTCTCTGTATAATTCCTGTAGACCAGGCTGGCCTTGAACTCAGAAATCCGCCTGCCTCTGCCTCCCGAGTGCTGGGATTACAGGCGAGCGCCACCACGGCCCGGCCAGCGCCTACTTCTTATTTTTAGGAGAAGGGAGCAAGGTGGCAATCCTGCAAACGTAGGGAGCTGCTCCAGGTGTGAACCCGAGAGAAATGAGAAGCATGCAGGCACACCACTGGTTCACGACGGCCACCACAGACAACGTCTCACAGGATTAGCCAGCAACGAGTGTTGAAACACCAGCGCGGTCATGGTGCGACAGGAAGATGAGGATGGAGGCGACTGGGCCAGAACTATCAACCAGCAGCTTGAAATAACTGTCGCCGCTACAGGTGACACTCATCTCAGGAAGACAGAGAGACACAGAAGTTTTGCTCCCAGGACCCTTCACCAATCCTCCTATTTCAGTTTAGGAGCAAAGCAAGGTGCCTGGGAAGAAACGGGGAACCATTTTTTAAGTGCTCCTCCACCGTCACTACAGTAAGAGTAAAGCAGGGGGAACAATTTCAGACCCTAGCAAGAGCCAGCGAAGGAGCAATGCACAGACAGGCAGACGCTGATCGTTTGGAACTCACCCTGCTCGGGGTCTTCCAACAGAACCCCTCTTTTAACCAGCTCTTCTCTTGGTTTTCGCATAGATATTTTTCGCTCTAAAACTAACATTAAATTGAAAAACACAACTCAGAAATGCAGCAGTTGGAAGGTAAACATATCTCTTAGCATTCTAAGTATAAAAGAATAAAGTGGTTCACAGTATTTGTACTCTTGAAGAAAAAAAGAAAAGAGAAACTAACTTTCCATTTAAAAACTTAGCGGAGAGTGGTACCCTAAGCCTATAGTACTAGCACTGGGAGGTGGAGGCAGGAGGATCAGTTCCAGTACAGCTTAGCTACATAGAACATTCTAGATTAGCACAGGCTACACAAGACTGCCTCAAACAAAACAAACATTACCATGTGAGAATAAGAAGCCGAGGAATGCCAGCAAATGCTACGCAGTATTAGGCCAGCTAGGGCGTAACAAGGCTCTGACCAAAACAAAACTAAACTAATTGCTGGAGCTGGAGTTACATTAACAGTAGTGATTGCCTAGCGTGTCCGAGGCCCTGGGTTCCACACTGAGAACCAGATATAAAAAACAAACAAGGCCAGGCGCTGATGGCACATTCCTTAATCCTAGCACTTGGAAGGTAGAGACAGGTGAACCTCTGAGTTTGAGGTCAGCCTGGTCTACAGAGTGAGTAGTTCCCTGTGCTGGGAAAGTGTTCTTCCCCAAGGAAGCCATTCTCACATGACCGTAACTTAGCTAGGGCGTCAGCAGCAAGGAGTTACGGGGGAGCCATGCCGATGGCAAGTGGGCCAAGCAGAAAAGAAGCACCAAGAACTGAGCCGTGAGGCTCCGGCCTCACTGAGTGCTCCCAGCCGTTCCTGTTATTTTCAAATTTATTTCTGAGAGAGGGTCTTACACTGCAGCTCTGACTAGCCTAGAATTCATGTAGCCCAAGCTTGCCCTTCTTATGTTCCTGCCTCTCAAGTATGCCGCACTAAGTTTGTCTTTACTGAACAGCTTTAATCCCATCAAAATACCAGTCTGGGAATGAGGCTATAGAATGCTAAGTGTCAGCCAGGCTTGCTGAAACAGGCCTGTAAGTTTCAGTTATTCCAAAAGCTGAGAGGCAGGAGGATTGTCCCAGTTTCAGGCAGTCTGTGTAACCTGGTAAGAACCTGCATCAAAATAAAATATAGACGGGGCCAGCAGGACGGCTGAGTGGGTAAAGGTACACGCTGCCTTGCCTGGGAGATGGAGTCCTGGGACCCACGTGGTGGAAGGAGGGAATGCAGTTCTGTAAATTAGAACTCCCCTGTGCTGTGATCTGACTCAGCAAACAAGCAAACAACTCAGAGTTTAAAAAACAGCAGCATCCGGACCTCATGGTCCATACCAGAGCACTGAGAGGCCACGGCAGGACTAGAGCTGCAAAGGAGGCGATCCCAGGCAAGAATGAGCAGCAGGCCAACCAAGGCCGTGCCTAAAAACCACAACCACACACACACACACACACACACACACACACACACTCTCTCTCTTACACACACACTACACACACACACACACACACACACACACACACACACACGAAAAAGAAGGTGGCTGGGGGTGTGGGTCAGTGTAGAGCACTTGCCCAGGACGTGTCACACTTTAGATGTTTAATCATCAATTCAAAATGCAAGAGAGTAAAGGTTCAAGGAAGGACTGTTTATCTGTCTAAATCCTGAAAGACTAAATTCTTCAAGTGGGAGGTTATAGACGTTTAGGGATGTGAAAAGTGGGGTGCTTCTAAAATAGGAAACTCAGTGGTAGAGCATGTGCCTTCCAAGCACAAAGCCCTGGTTCAATAGCTAGAATTATATAAACCAGATACAGCACATACCTTCCATTCTAGTGCTAGGCAGGAGAATCACAAGTTCAAGATCATTCTCAGTATAAAAAGAGTACAAGGAAGCCCTGTGATACATGATACTGTCTGGTAAATTAATCAGATAACAGAACCCCCACAAGTGCTTTTGTTGTTACTGTTTCCAGACTGACTTTGAGTTTCCTGTGTGGCCAGGGCTAACCTTAAATTCCTGGCTTTTCCAACCTCCACCTGGCTGGGATTACAGCCTGTACCACCAAACTCAACTAACTCAGGAAATTACTCTTTTTTATGTCTGTGTACAATGTGTATGTTTCTGTGTGCAAGCACACTTGGGCACATCCATGATGTGGGATGCATGTGGAGGTCAGAGGTAGCGTCAGTTGGAGTTGGCCCCTTCCTTTGGCCGAGACAGGGTCTCTTGGCTGGTTGTTTTCTTTCCCCACTGTGACGCCAGCTGGCCCTTAGGCTTCTGGGATTTTCTGTCCTATCTTTTCATCTCCCACAGAAGCACTGATTACAACAGCATGTGTGCAGCTAGCTTTCTGCGGGCCCTGGGGGCTCCAGCTGAGGTCCTCGTGTTTTTATCTGCTCAGTGACATCCTTAGCTCAGTCAGAGAACTTGTAAAATTCGAAGCCTCATTTGTTTGTTTGTTTGTTTGTTTGTTTGTTTAGAGACAAGATCTCCGGGTGCCCAGGCTGAATTGAGACTCAACGTATGACTAAGAATGACCTTGAACTTCTGAGCCTCCCCTCTGTGGGGTCTGCTGCAGAGCACAGGCACACCAGGTTCTCTTGCTCACACCAGGCAGGCGCTCCACCCTCTCCCCTGAAACACATTAAATCTTAGTACCTTACCTTCTGATGTCTCTTTGAATTTATCACTACTTTTTTTTTTCCTCCATTTCCATGGCTTGAAGATCTTGCCAAAGCCTGAGAACTTGCTTTTCCTTTTGGTGGGAGGCGTTGTGTCCCCTGCGTCCACACTGTCCATGACCATGCCTGGGTCTCCAGATGGCTGCTCTGCTTCTGTTCATGAAGAGGAACAGGAAGGGACAGCCAATTTATTATCCTCATATAACCTCTAAAAATGTCCCCTCTCTTCCTGTGGCAGTTGGAAAGAATCAGAGCAATGACAAACAATCATGCAGACAAGTCACACTCCGGACATTACATGGGCAAAGGCCCAAACTCAAAACTTAAATCACTAAAGAAGCCAAACCAATCTGAGCCATCATTTTAGAGGAAAATTCAGTGAGATGATGAGAAGCAGGTCAACATCTTTAGCATACACAATGCAGGCATCTTCTCCTTATGTCCAGCTCTATGTCGATGAAGCAAGGAATGCCACCACCAAGGGAAGCACTGTTAAACATGACCCTCTCAGCAGTTTCCAGGATTCAAATAATTCAGGGAAGAGCAACTCGTTAAGTGTTGACACCTTGTGTCTGTTTATCAGCTTTTTCTCCCCCACACAAAGAGGGCTCTGCGTAACTGTGGGAGATTGGGAGCAGAGGTAGGGACAGGGTTAGAGAAGATGCCCTGACATGGGAGGAGCTGGGGAGAATGGAGGCAACAGTCTACTTTCTGTCACAGTATTACTTAGGGAAGGTCCTGACATAAGGATTTTCCCCATAACATAGTTGACACACTGCAAGCTCAGAACTGAGGTCAAAGGTCTCGAGGCCTCATAAGGAACCACGTGCAGGGCTTGGTTAGCTTTGAAGGGAGAGACAGAAGCAACCAAGGGGTGGGGGCAGGAAGGCAGCAACAACAAAACGCAGGAAGGCAATACAATGCAGCCTGCACTCCACCTACTGTCCCAGAGTTCTCAAGAGCCATCTAGAGGAACGGAAAGGCTGTGGCCTCGCTCCTGGGATTAAATGGCTTTCTACTTCACAGAAATGCACTGCCCACTAGAAGCACACAATGCTGCGGGCAGGCAGTCTGACACATGGACTAAACAGAATGATCTCCTTTGACACTGTAGCTTTGTGTTATTGTTTTCTTTCAATTACTTTTTTTGTTGTTGTTGTTTTTAAAATTAGTTTCTGTGTATCCGTGGGGGTGTAGAAGCAGGGGAGCTAGCTGCACACAGCCCAGAGCACATGTGGAGGACAGAAAAGTAGATCAATCCTCTCTTTCCACTGTATGTGTCGCAGGACTGAACTCAGATCACCAAGCATGGCTTCCAGCACCTTTACCTAATGAGGCATCTTGGGGCTGGTTAAGGTTTTTTGGGACAATGGCTTGTTGGTAGCCCAGTCTAGTCTTGAACATGTGATTTCCCCTGCCTTAACCTCTTAAGCACTGGAATTCAGGTATGAACCTCCACACATGATTTCTGTAAATCTCCTGTTAACATATCCATGAGTATTCCAGGAAATAAACAGAAAATGTTATTTGACTGAAAAGAAAGGCAAATTACATCTAAAGTTTTTTTTTTTTTTTTTTGGTTTTTCGAGACAGGGTTTCTCTGTGTTAGCTCTGGCTGTCCTGGAACTCACTCTGTAGACTAGGCTGGCCTCGAACTCAGAAATCCGCCTGCCTCTGCCTCCCAAGTGCTGGGATTAAAGGCGTGCGCCACCAATGCCCGGCTACATCTAAAGTTTTAATTGGACTAAAAATTATAAAGAAAAGACCATAAAGAAAAGTAGCCGGGGCCGGGCGGTGGTGGCGCACACCTTTAATCCCAGCACTTGGGAGGCACAGGCAGGCGGATCTCTGAGTTCGAGGCCATCCTGGTCTACAGAGCTAGTTCCAGGACAGCCAGGGCTACACAGAGAAACCCTGTCTCGAAAAACCAAACCAAAAAAAAAAAAAAAAAAAAAAAAAGAAAGAAAAGAAAAGAAAAGAAAAGTAGCCGGGCTGGAGAGATAGCTCAGAGGTTAAGAGGTTAAGAGCATTGATTGCAGAGGTCCTGCATTCAATTCCCTGCATCAATCCCATCTGTAATGGGATCTGATGCCCTCTTCTGGTGTGTCTGAAAACAGCTATAGTGTACTATACATAAAATAAATAAATATTAAAAAGAAAGAAAGAAAAAAAGAAAGAAAGAAAGAAAGAAAGAAAGAAAGAAAGAAAGAAAAACAGCCAACATTTTAGCAGCAGAGACACTCCTGCCTAAAAGGGATTTAAACAAGGTATCATCCATCCCTTAGCCTGCTTCTGCTGCCTAAAAAGCATACCTCATCACCCCCTTTGCCTTTTTTCTTTATGTGAGATAGGTCTCTCTGCATAGCTCTGGCTGTCCTGGAACTCACTCTGTAGACCAGGCTGGCCTACAGAAATCCTCCTGCCTCTGCCTCTGGAGTTGCCATCATTTCTGGGCAACTCACTAACTGCTTTACAAAGTAAAGCTTAATTTGATGCTTTTAAAACTTCATTCTAGCCAGGTGGTGGTGCCGCACGCTTGTAATCCCAGCACTCTGGGAGGCAGAGGCAGGCGGATTTCTGAGTTCGAAGCCAGCCTGGTCTACAGAGTGAATTCCAGGACAGCCAGGGCTATACAGAAAAACCCTGTCTTGGGAAAAAAAACCAAAAATCCAAAAACCAAACCAAAACAAAACAAAAACCAACAACAACAACAAAAATTCATTATGGTGAACAATATATTTATGTGTCACCTTTCTTTCAAGGATTCAAAATGACAAGGAGAGGGGATATATCTCAGATTTCCAAAGAATGTATGTAGCTCTAGGTTTAAACCCAATTGAAACACACGCACATGCACACGCCCATTTTGCTTTGTATAAAGCAGGTCACTGAAGATATCACTAAATACAGAAAGTGAAAAACAAAGGGTTTTCTTTTATGCTTCTTCCAGACAGGGTTTCTTTATGTAGCCCAGGCTGTCCTGAAACTCACTCTGTTGACTAGGCTGGCCTCAAACTCAGGGATCTGCCTGTCTCTGCCTCCCAAGTGCCTAGCAGAAACCGTGTTTTCTTTGCTTCTCTCTTCATAAGTATCTAATTTTGCCAAATGTTTGAAAAGAACAGAACCTTAATATTTTCTAATTCATTCATTCATATTAACATTTACTTATTCATCTATCTTTATATTTTTATTTTTGCTTGTTTTAAGCAAAATTTAAAACTTGGGCCTTAAGAAGCTCAGACTGACTTTGATTTTACTTGTAGCCGAGGACAATCTTGAACCCCAGATCCTCCCTGATCTTGCTCTCAAATGCTGAGATTACAGGTGTGAGCCACCACATCCGGCTTCACTCACGGCTCTGTTCTTCCTCCTCCTCCTCTCCCCTCCCTACTCTCAATGACATGCTGCATATTATTTCACTGACTCACATGTCTGTCCAAATATTTAGAATCAGCCCAACTGCCTTTATAATATACAGGACCTGCAGGAAGTAGGACCAGGAATCCTCTTAAAAGCTCTCAGTCAGGTGTTTTGGCATACGCCTATAATCTTAGCAACCAGAGGCAAAAGCAGGAGGATCAAACGTTCCAGGACAACATAAGTCACACAGTGAGACCCTGTGTCAAAAACACAAGGGTGGGGCTGAGGCTCGCCTGTGAGTGTGGCACCAACCTGAGGTCCTACAATCGGCTAAGTACCACAAAAGAAAAAACCCGAAATATCCAGGGTTCTCGTGTCTACCAAGTTTGTTACCCAACCCCCAGATTATTATCATATTATTAACACATGTTAAGAGACGGAGGCAAACAGTTTCTGATGCAAACTTATGCCTTATTGAGGAAGCTAGAAAACCCCTGTTCCAGGGCTGCTCAGCATGGTGCTCTCTCTCCCACAGGGACGACAGGCACCCTGGGCTTCCTAGTCTCATTCACCTACAGTTCAAATTAAATGGAAGGCTTGTTTTGGCTATTTGAAATTTTTTTTTTTTTTTTTTTTTTTGAGACAGGGTCTCTCTGTGTAGTCCTGGCTGTCCTGGAACCCTGTGTAACCAGTGATTCTCAACCTGTGGGTGACAACCCTTTTTGAGGTCTCCCCAAACCATCAGAATACACAAATATTAACATTAAGATTTATAACAGTAGCAATATTACAGTTATGAAGTAGCAACAAAAATAATATGGTTGGGGGTCAGCACAACATGAGGAACTGCATTAAAGTGTCGCAGCATTAGGACGGGTGAGAACCACTGATGTAGACCAAGCTTGTATCAAACTCAGAGATCCTCCTACCACTGTCTCCTGAGTGCTGGGACTAAAGGCATAAGCCACCACCCATGGCCAGAAACACAGACTTTTTAACCACACATATATTTCCATATACAACTATATTATGCCATATATGGTGGTGCACACCTAATAATCTCTACATAAGGGAGACTTAGGGAGGAGGATTGCTTGCTTGAGGTTCAAGATCAGCCTGGGCCACAGAATGAGTTCCAGGATAGAACTACATACTGAAATCCTAACTCTAAATAACCAGGACCAGAGAAATGTTTCTGTGGGTGAAAGTGCTTACAGAGCGAGCATGATATCTGAATTCTCTCACATAATAAAAGGAGAAACTGATTCCCAAATATTTCACACACTCACACTAATAATAACTAAAATAGTAAGGGGGTAGAGAGAGAGCTCAGTGGTTAAAAATACTTCATTGAAGGGGCTGGAGAGATGGCTCAGTGGTTAAGAGCATTGGCTGCTCTTCCAGAGGTCCTGAGTTCAATTCCCAGCAACCACATGGTGGCTCACAGCCATTTGTAATGGGATCCAATGCCTTCTTCTGGTATGTATGAAGACATCATAACAGTGTACTCAAATTATATAAAAATTAATTAATTAATTTTACAAAATTTCATTGCTGGGCTGGAGAGATGGCTCAGCGGTTAAGAACACTGACTGCTCTTCCAGAGGTCATAAGTTCAAATCCCAGCAACCACATGGTAGCTGACAACCATCCGTAATGAGAAACAAATTAAAAAAAAACCTATGGTCGAGGCCAGCCTGGTCTACAGAGTGAGTTCCAGGACAGCCAGGGCTACACAGAGAAACCCTGTCTCAAAAAACAAAAACCAACCAACCAAACAAACAAACAAAAAACAAAAAACCTATGGACTAGAGTGAGCAGGGGCCGGAGAGAGTGGGGCCAGAGCAAGAGGGAGAAAGGGAAGGGGGCAAAAAATTTCATTGCTTTTGCAGAGGTCCCAGGTTCAAGTCCCAGCACCTACATAGAGTAAAACTCCAGTTCCAGAAGATCAGATGCCCTCTTTTAACCTCCACAGGCAGCAGGCACACACACAGTACATGTATACACATACAGGGAAAATATACATACACACAATACAAAATAGGTTTTAAAATTAAAATAATAAACAATGTATCATGAGCAGGACCCACTGGCTCACACTTATCATCACAACACTATCACTATGAAGAGGATCACAAGTTTGAGGGCAGCATAGATTATCTATATAGCAAACCATGTCTCAAAACAAACAAACCTATAAGCAATGTATACTGTGTGTGGCTGGGTGTAGTGTAGTGTTCCAAATGTGCCAGTCAGGTCAAGTCCGCTCACTGTGCTGCACAAGCATTAACACCATGTCGGGCGTGTTGTCTCCTTGTTCTATCAACTGCTGGGAGAGGGCCAGTGACAGCTCTGGTTATCAAAGTAATTGGTCCCTGTTCTGTGTGACAAGGTCTTACTCTGTTGTATAATTATGAATTTAATTATGTTTTCCTCTTTTTTAAAAAATTTAAGAGCCAGGTATGGCGGTACATGTCTTTAATCCCAGAACATGGGAAGCAGAGGCAGGTGGATTTCTGAGTTCGAGGGCAGCCTGGTCTACAGAGTGAGTTTCAGGACAGCCAGGGCTACACAGAGAAACCCTGTCTCAAAAAACAAAAGCAAAAATTTAAGAAATTAATATGTAAGGGTATTTTACCTCCATGTATGTCTGTGCACCATGTATATACCTGGTGCCTGAGGGGGCTGGAAAATGATGTCAAGTCCACTGGGACTGAAGTTGTAGACAGTTGTAAGCCCCCTTGAGGGTGCTGGGAATTGAATGCGGGATCTCTGGAAGAGCAGCCAGTGTTCTTAACCACTGAGCCATCTCTCCAACCCTTTAGTAAAAATTTAAAATCGTGTGTATGCATGTGTGTGCACATGTGGTCTTGTAGGTAGGTAGCTATAGAGCAGAGGAAGATGTCAAATGCCCTGGAGCTGGAATGATAGGCAGTTCGCCAGGCACCGAATGTGAATGCTAGCTCGCTAGCCCAGATGGCTTCCTCTTAAATGAACCCTTTTTATCAATATGAAGCTTCTCCCTCTATTTTGTTTTCCTATTTCATTTGACAACTGTCTTTTGCCTCCTTGAAACAAGATCGAGTCTGGCTTCAAACTCCAGCTCCTTCTCTCAGCTTCTCTAGCACTCAGCACTGTATAGTAGCACATCCAGTCAGCCATCGTTAACTGGGGTACTTAATCCATCTACAGTTAACATTTTCACTGTCAAGTTGGTTTTAACTCTGTCATCCTTGACTTATTAATTGTGATGGTTTGTATATGCTCGGCCCAGGGAGTGGCACTATTAGAAGGTGTGGTCCTGTTGGAGTAGCAGTGGCCCCGTTGCAGTAGGTGTGTCACTGTAGGTGTGGGCTTTAAGACTCTCATTCTAGCTGCCTTGAAGGCAGTATTCTGCTAGCAGCCTTCAGATGAAGATGTAGAACTCTCCACTCCTCTTAAATCATGCCTGCCTGTATCCTGCCACGTTCCCACCTTGATGATAATGGACTAAACCTCTGAACCTGTAAGCCAAGCCCGATTAAATGTTGTCCTTTATAAGAGTTGCCTTGGTCATGGTGTCTGTCCACAGCAGTAAAACCCTAACTAAGACACTAATCTATGTGAATTTAGACCTTTCCTGCTTCCTGAACAAAGAAGGAATCTTATGACCTTTAATCATCTGGGCAACTGTCACATATACACTTCTATATACATGCAACAATAAGCCACAGGAACAGGCAACACCTCTATATTTTCTATATATCTTTTGGGGGGGTTGGTTTTTTTGTTTGTTTGTTTGTTTTATTTTTGTTGTTGTTGTTGTGTTCTTCTCCCGCCCGCCGCCCCCCACCCCCGAGGGTTTTTCTGTGTAGCCCTGGCTGTCCTGGAACTCACTCTGTAGACCAGACTGGCCTCGAACTCAGAAATCCGCCTGCCTCTGCCTCCCAAGTGCTGGGATTACAGGCATGCGTCACTATCGCCTGGCTCTATATATCATTTATGAACACTTCATATATTTCTGCAATTCTGTGTATATCAAGAAGGTTTTAATTTTGTTATTTCTGAAGATATTTCAGTTGTATATTTTCAGTTTTGTTTGTTCATTTAAATGGCTTTGAACAGGGTCTCTGTGACTAAGGTTGGCCTTGAAGCTTCAGCACTCAGTACAAGGACCTGTTCTCTGTTCTTACTTCTGTGGTTCTTGGACTGAACTAGGCCCCTGTGCTTGCTAGGCAAGTGGCTTGCCACTAAGCTACATCTATGCCCTTGCTTTAATTTTAGCACTTTAGAAATGTGTGACAGGCTGGAGGGACGGCTCAGAGGGTAAGAGCACTTGCTTCTCTTCCAGAGGACCCAGGTTTGATTCCCAGCACCCATGTGGTGGCTCACAACTCTGTATCTCCAGTCCCAGGGGATCTGACACCCTCTCCTGGCCTCTTTAGGTACCAGACAACTTAAAGCACACACAAATATATGTAAGCAAAACATCCATACATGTTAAAATAAATACATTTGAAAATATTCATGTGTGACGAAATGTAGATATAATTGAAATCTGTCTAACTTCAAAGCCTGTGGCCCCTTTCCTATCATGCTTTTATTTTATTTTGTTTTTACATTCTCTCATATTATATCCCAACTGCAGTTTTCCCTCTCCCCATTCCTCCCAGTGTCCCTCCACCTCCTCTTCCCAATACACTTTTTAATTTAATTTTAATCTAAAATCTTATTATAATAATATAATAACTCTTATTATATTCCTTTATATTTCAGAAGTTATTACAACTTCTTACATCTGGATTCATTTAGTAACAGAGGCTTATAGCATACAAGTTATAATGGGCAAGGTAATATACATCTGCAATCCCAGCATTTGGAAGACAAATCAACCAATATCAAATATGATATTAAGCTGGGCAGTGGTGGCGCATGCCTTTAATCCCAGCACTTGGGAGGCAGAGGCAGGAGGATTTCTGTGTTCGAGGCCAGCCTGGTCTACAGAGTGAGTTCCAGGACAGTCAGGGCTACACAGAGAAACCCTGTCTCGAAAAAACAAAAAAACAAAAAACAAGTATGATATCAAAAGTTCAAGGGGTAGTATATGAAACCATGTCTCAAACAAAATAAAAGTTAAACAGCAACAATAAAAACAGAATCATGCAATTTACAAAGATGGCACATCATAGAACTCTTGTGCTCTCCACGACCTACACACCTCCGTTAATCTCAAACACACCGAAGTGCTATGACGGGGCTGAGACGGTGGCTTTGCTGGAAAGGTGCCAGCTGACAAGTCTGACACCCTGAGCGTGACCCCACAATCAGACCCTGCTGCGGTCCTCTGACCTCCACAAGCACACCGTGGCATGTGTGTGCACACACACATACAAACAAACAAACAAACAAACAAATAAATGTGATTTTTAATTTAAAATGTCTAAATTATAAAGTGATATTATTAAAATCTTTTTACAAACTAACTTGTCAGTTATGTCATTAAACTACCCTGTGATAATTTATTAATTCTTTATTCACATATCTAAAGAAGGTATATTTTGTTGTTGTGTGTATAAGTACACATGAAGACAAGAGGTCAGCCCTAGGTGACATTACCCAGTAGCTGACCACTTTATTTTACTCTATTACTTTTATATTATTTGATGTATGTGATTATTTTGCCTGCAGGCTTATCTGCGCATGATATATGTTGTGTGTGTGTGTGTGTGTGTGTGTGTGTGTGTTTAAAGCAATAAACAAACAAAAAACACTAATAATTGGCAGTGGTGGTACATGCCTATAATTCAAACTCTTCAAAGTTAGCAGTGTCTTTAGGGTCTAATCTGGGATCCATAGAAAGTTCAAGACAGGGGAGGGAGGGGAGACAGGCGGATTTCTGAGTTCGAGGCCAGCCTGGTCTACAGAGTGAGTTCCAGGACAGCCAGGGCTACACAGAGAAACCCTGTCTCGAAAAACAACAACAACAACAACAAAGTTCAAGACCAGCCTGGATCTTTTCATACAGATTTTGTCTCAAAACAACAAAACCCAAGCCATACCTTTTAACACTTTGTTTGCATCTTCAGGTATTCACTAACTATGTGCAAGTTATGACTACACATAAGTAGATGAAGAAAATAACAGGATTAAACAATGCAACCAAGCTCAAAGACTGTATGAGTATGTATGTGTGCATGCATGTGCCAGGGCTCATGTGTGGAGGTCAGAGGTCAACTTGAAGAAGTTTGTTCTCTCCTTCTACCATGCTGGCTCAGGGATCAAATTTAGGACATGAGACTTTGGCAACAAGCACTTTTACTAGTTGGACAATATTTTCTGCCCTTTTTTGTGTGTGTTTTGTTTTGTTCTAAGACAGAGTGTCACACCCCATCCCTGACTGACCTGAAATCTAAGGTGATACTCCTGCCTCAGCCTTCATAACTATGTAAATAGGCAGCATAATTTATGATACTTTGCCACAGTACTTAACATTTTTGTTCTCTAAAAGAGGCTTACTGTTGGATTTAAGGAATAGTTTCAGAAAACTGCAACAAAATTATAGAGCCAAACGATTTCACTAATGAACAAAGCAGAGAAGGTCTACAACTGCTGGCGATCTCACACAGCCTTGGCCGTGGAATTAGAAAGAACTGGACAGAGGAGCTAGGTAAGATCTCTACACTTCTACCTCAGGGAAAATGTCTTTTCTGTCACAGTTGTGGCAAGAAGTGATGGAGCCTGGGGCTAGCAGACTGGTAAAGTGCTTGCTTAGCCTGGACTAAGGCCCAGCACCACACAAGACGATACTGCGTTACCCCCAGCCTTATGACGCGCGCACTCCGTATGTAAGGATGCCCAGCTGCCCAGAGCTCGGCAGATGGCTTGTCACTGTAGTGTTCACCAAGAGAGCTTGAGTTTGGACCCCCAGAACCTCTGTAACGCCAGCACTGACAGGGTGGAGGTGGAGTTAACAGGACCCTGGAGTCCAATAGCAAGCCAATCTACTCAGGTTCAATAAGAGATCCTGTCTTAATAAAATAAGGGGCTGGAGAGATGGCTCAGTGGTTAAGAGCACTGACTGCTCTTCCAGAGATCCTGAGTTCAATTCCCAGCAACCACATGGTGGTTCACAACCATCTGTAAAGAGATCTGATGCCCTCTTCTGGTGTGTCTGAGGACAGCAAGTAACAGTGTACTCATAAATAAAATAAATAAATCTTAAAATTTAAAAAGAAAAAAAGAAAAGAAAATAAGATAGAGGGGCCAGTGAGATTACTCACAGTGTAAGAGCTGTGATGACCAAGAGCTTAATCCCCAGACACCACAGTGGGAAAACACTGACCCCTGAAAGCTGTTCTCTGATCTCCACACATACACTGTAGAAGTACAAATCACACATGCACACGCACGTGCGAGCACACACACACACACAACTTTTAAACATGTTTAATTAAAAGAGAAGAAACAGGGGGAACCAGCATGGTAGGTAGCATTTGCAACAAATCCCAGGATTTGGGAGGCAGAGACAGGCAGATTTCTGTGAGTCTGAGGACAAACTAGTCTACTTAGGAATTTCCAGGTCAGCCAGCACTACAAATGAGCCCTTTTTATGACAAGGTGTCTCTGTGTACCGCTAGCTGGCCTCCAATACTATGTAGATCCTATGGCCTTGAATTCACAGAGATCTGCCTGCCTCTATCTCTAGAGTACTGGAATTAAAAGGGTATACCATCGACACCCCTCACGAGACCCTTTCTTTTAAAAGAAAAAAAAAAAAGCCAAACAGTAACAACAACAACAAAAAGAAAACCCCAAAACTCAAAACAAAGTGAAGTAGGGTGGGCCCATATTGAAAAAAGCTCAACAGATAGACTCTAGTTACAAAACCAAAAGATCTGAGTTTGACCTCTGGGTCCCACAGGTCGGGATAGAGAACAGACTAGAGCCGGGCCTGGTGGCGCACGCCTGTAATCCCAGCACTTGGGAGGCAGAGGCAGGCGAATTTCTGAGTTCGAGGCCAGCCTGGTCTACAGAGTGAGTTCCAGGACAGCCAGGACTACACAGAGAAACCCTGTCTCCAAAAAAAAAAAAAAAAAAAAAGGAAAAGGAAAAGAAAACAGACTAGAGGGATTGTTCTCCGAACTCCACAAGATTAGTGTCGTACACACATGCCCACACATACATCCACCCACATGCACACATATAATGTAAAACAGAGCAAATCACCAACAACAAATAGATAGTCAGGAGTGACTGAGAAAGTAATCAAAACCCACCTCTGGTCTCCATCTGCATACCTACATGAATATGTGCATACACAGAACACAACACACACAAACATGCACATACATACCATCACATACTACACAACATACACATACGTAATTCCACATATCACATATAAAATATGAAGATTTTTTTAAAGAAAAAAAAAAAAGGACTGAACAAAGACCTAAATGCACTATAGTTCTAAAGTACTGAACTGCTTAGTTTAGTTTATTTATCCTTCTAAAGGATTCAGTGAAACCTTCTAAAACAGCTGCCATAATTAATTCATAAGAAATTAATATCTGAGAGCTGGCAAGGTGGCTCAGTGGTTAGGAGCACTGCTGTTCCTCCAGAGGACTCCCCCACTCCACCTTCTTGTGACTCCAGATTCAGGGGATGCAGTACCCTCCTCTGGCCTCAGTGGACAAGAAGCACACATGTACACAGACATACGGGACAAAACTCCCATATAAGTAAATTAAAAAATATTTTTTTGTTGTTTTTTTAAAACAGAGTTCTCGATGTAGTCCTGGCTGTCCTGGGACTCAGAAATCCACCTGCCTCTGCCTCCTAAGTGCTCAGAGCAAAGTCATGTACCACCACCACCACCACCTGGCTAATAAAAACTTTTAATTAAAATAATTTGTTTATGATTATTATTGATTTTTTTGCCATAATTTGGGTCAAATATGGTCCAAGGTCTAATACATGCTGCAAAGTACTTTAAGCTACATTGTGAGTCTCCCAAAATTTTTGTTACAGTTACTAGTGGTAAAAGTGACTTCTTCCTGTTCCTGAGACAATGTTTCAGGCAGCCCTGGCAAGCCTGGCACCAAGAGTAACCTTGACCTGCTGATCCCCCCTGCCTCCACCTGAACGCTGGGATGACAGGTGTGTTCCACACACACACCAAGTTTGTGTGGTGCTGGGGATTGAGCCCGGGCCAGGCTGTGTGCAGCTGGGGGGAGCACCCTACCTAAGGTACAACAAGGCCCCCTTAGTTCTTTCTTAAAAGCAAAAGAACAGTGATCAGTCTAGAGATAGATCTTAATAAAGATCCACATCACTAACTGTAGCAGCTCGACAACTTAACGCTTTCCCGGCTCTTTCGTTTCCATGGTGAGGACGCACACCTGCCAGTACTTGAGACCACACAGCATTTGTTAGAGAACTGTGGAGCAGCAAGCGCAGGGAGAGCTGATTCTGCACAGGTGGTAATTTATCAAACACAGGAAGGAGAAGGTTGGCTCTAGGAGCAAACCAGCCACATGTCACTGGAAGGGAGAGAAGGCAGGGGCTAAGGATAGCTCTACTTTGGTTTATGATTTTTAAAAAAATTTAATAAAATTTTTGTGTGTGGGATACAAGGTGTCCTAAAACTTAGGCTGGTCTGAAACTTACTATCTGGCCCCAGCTGACTCTCGAGCCCCTGATCCTCCTGCCTCTGCCTCCCAGTTCTGGGGTTATGGACGTGTACCCCACCCCGCCTCTCTGTTTTAACTTACTTTCTCAAGCTGGAAAGTGGTCCTGAGGGTTTCTTGTATTTTTCTGTAGACGTTTTTCTATAAGGCATTTCACTTTTTAAAAAGTGAAGTCCTGAGCTGAGAAAGAGCGCGGTGATCAGAGGACAGCTCACGTTGGCTGGAGTCTCGAGTCTGTGACTATGAGCACTTTGTCATCCACGTGCTCAGTTTCAGAAATAACCTAAAAACACTTTCTCCGGGAAATCAGAAACTAAACTGCAACAAATTGTCAGACACATCTGAGGCATTCCCTGCTTCCTAAACCTGTCTGCCTTTCTTTAGTTACCATAGCTTTTACCTTATCTTACTGGGCTTTTTTGAGACAGGGTTTCACTATGTAGCCTTGGCTAGCCTGGAACTCACTGTGTAGACCAGGCAAGTCTAAAAGCAGAGATCCACTTGCATCTGCCTCCTTGTTACTAGGATTAAAGATATGTCTCCATGGCCAGCTTAGACTTTTCTTTCCTAGTAGAGGGAAAAAAAAAAAAAAAAAAAAAAAAAAAAGGCTTCCTGATGCTTCCTAAATCAAGGTTACCTTATACGAGTTTTCCCTAAATAGCACATTGTCCAGAAACAACTTCAACGCTCCGGCCTACCCTTTTCCAATCTTCTTTTTTAAACCATTTGCACAATTAAGCAGCAGCTACAACACCCTACAAAGATAGGAGAATTGTGCTTACCGAGATGGGCGACCTCATCAGTTCACACTTCCAACTCTGAGCCATAGCCACAGTTCCCGTTCAGTCTGTGCTACCCCCCAACCGCGCCCAAGACAGTAGCACTACAGTTCATACAGCACAGCATCTTACAAGAACAAACACTTGTACAATGGAGAAAGCCTTGGAAAGTGTGTAACAAGTCTAAAAATCTAATCCGACCTTTAAACCGGTCCCGTCTTTAGAACCTGCCAGTTTTACTTCTAGATCACACACTTAACAATCACCCAAACTTGCAGAGTACAAGTAAGATACCTCTGACCTCTAAGGAACAGCTCATATCACTATTTTCCTCAAAGGCAAGAAATAAACCAATAGGTAACGTCCTAGCAGTATAATCTTAAAACAGAACTCCAAAAAATAAGTAAGGCAAAACTGTGAAAGATAAATGAATTTAACTGAGTGGAAACAACTTTAAATTTTTCATTCATTCTCACAAACGTTAATAAATATGCCAAAGTCTCGTATTCCAATTCCTAAGAGACACCAACTTCAGCTGTAAGCCCGCCTCGCTCCTGCTAAGACGTCTATTTTCCTGCCTTCCATTACTCACCAACTGCATCTGGATTTACCGGTCTGGAGACATCAGCTTGCCCCATGATTATAATTGTCTTAGATGGATCCCACGACAACAAACTCTTTCTGACAAAAGCAAACTTCTCTTAAAAAGATAAATCCATGTAAAGGACCAGCAATCCTGTATCACCGCCAAACGCCAGGAAACAGCACGAGAGCTGGAGTTTCTGTTTTGCCGGACACCGGGTACTTGTGGCTCTCACAAACGTCTTCACGCCGGCTCTCTTCACAGAGGAATGCCTGTCATTCCAGAGTGCACTGTGTGTAGAGCACCAGTGCGGAAGGGGAGGAGACAGCCAACCAGCGGCACAGCCCAAAAGCCCACACCTCCTTTTCCTGACTTTGAGCTTGGCTGGAAGACTCTAGGCTCAAAGCCAAAAAAGACAGGGAGCCTGCCCCAAAGTACAGCAAAGACGCTAAACATTTATTCACACCATCAGCAGGGTCCAGAGTAACAGTCAAATAGTCCATTTCAAAGGCTCATTTTAGGTATTGCCTTACTTGCAAAGCATCCAATTATTCTACAATTTTTGTGTTGTATATGGATTGAATATTCATTACCTCTCTTATCTGGTCTTTATTCTTGCGCACGTGTGTGCATGCATGCGTGCATGTATGTGTGTTTGTGTGTGTGTGTGTGTGTGTGTGTGTGTTTGTGTGTGTGTGTGTGCTGGGGCTGGAGAACATTTGTTGCTCTTACAAAGAATATGGATTCCATTCCATTCCTAGCCCTCACACAGCACCTCACACCATGCATAACTCCAGTTCCAGGTGATCCAATGATCTGAGCTCTGTGGGTACCAGGCATATGAAACATATATACATGCAGGCAAAGCACATAAAATAAAATAAATCTAATATATATATCATATATATATATATATATATATATATATATATCCTAAATTCTTTGGAGTCTCTGTAGTAAAAAATGCATGATTATTTACCCCCTCCTTTGGGACAGTTTCATGTAGTCTAGGCTGGCCTCAAGCTGAATTATGTAGGCTGAACTGATGATACTCCTGTCTACCTCCCAAGTACTGGAGTTTAGACTGGCATTACAGGCTTGTTCTACTATACTTAGTTTTGTGGTGCTGGGGATGGCCTGGGGCTCTGTTTATATTAGGCACTAGTCCAGCAACTGGGCTACATTTCCAGCCCCAATTTTAAAAGACTTTCATTCCATTTCTTTATTTGTGTATGTGTATGAGAGAACCTGTACCTGTTGAGGTCAGAAAAGCATCATTTTTTTCACCACATGGATCCTGGAGATGGAACTCAGGTTTTGAGGCTTGGTGGCCAGCGCCTTTACCTGTTGAGCCATCTCAGGGGTCTCCTAACCCCTAATATCAACTTCTTGTATACGTGTATGGTATAGCATGTGCATGTACTCAGAGGCTCGTGTGGAAGCAGAGGTCGGTTGATGGTAGTCTGTCTTCCTCGTCAGCTCCAGGGGTCTCTGTGCTCTATGCTGGCTTACACAACAGGCACTGAGCCACCTCCCCAGTCCTTATTACCAGTTTTGATAGAGAAACAAGTAACAGAAAGCCTCAATGGTAACAAGAAAATGACTAAATACTAAGGCATAAAACAAGGAAAAGCCTTAGAAACAAACACTCAGGGATCTAACATGATACATCCTGACTGCCAGGCTCTGGATACTTGCTAGCAGTAGCATGTCAGCGACCATCTCACACGGCGGCAGAGGGCCTCCCTAGTCATTTGTGCCAGCTCTTCGGCATGGTTTTCATTTGTATAAATTGTTCCTTTAGCTGAAGTTCTTACTCAAACACAGGTGGGGAGGATCTACCCGTCCTTCAAGAACTGCCTAAATTCTGCTTCCTTGGTTGAAGGCTTTCCTTACCATGCAAAGAGAATTCCAATGGATTCACTGAACACTGATTATGTGCCTAGTACTGTATTGGCACCCAAAAGCAAGGTTTTTCCTTAAGTGCTTATAGTAACAGGAGCTATCACAGAATATAACCAGCACACAGGGGTTGGAAGGAGCAGAGGAAGTCTGAGAGAGCACGATGGGTAAGAGAAAGGAACAGTACCAAGAAACATTATCTTCCATACCTGTGGCACAAAGCAGCAAATGGGAGGCAGAGGCAGAAGGTTCAAGTTCCAGGCTAACCTGAGCTACATAAAATATCTCACAAAACTCAAACCAAACAAACAAACAAAACGAATGGACCAAGCCAGTGGTTCTCAACCTTTCTAACTCTGTGCTCTCTAAATGCTGTGACATTTAATACATACAGTTCTTCGTGCTGTAATGACCCCCCAACCATGAAATTATTTTCATTGCTACTTGACATCTGCAATCATAGGCAACCCCTGTAAAAGGGTCACTTGATCCCCAAAAGGGCACGACTCACAGGTGGAGAACCCCGGGACTAGGCAACGGTCTTGGTGGACACACCACCCTGAACTGCAATAATCTTTACAACTGCCTAGTAGACACTCTTTATGAGCAAAGACCATGATGCATTATCCTTAAACTGACTACCAAAGCTTGATGCAGTATTCATGCAGCAAGTCCCCAACAGCCTGCATCTCCTGCCCCTCAGGCATGCCTCCTGCATGCTAGGCAAGCACTGAACTGTGGCCCCACCAAGAAACAGGATTACTCTGAAGCTTTGCTTATGGAACTCAAGAGCAAAAGACAATGTACCTGTCTGTGACCCCAGCATTCTGGGTGCTGAGGCGGGAGGAAGGACAAGTTAAAGCAGCCAGGGTTATAAAACAAGACCCTGTTTCAAAAAGCGTGAGCAATGGAGGCAAGACAAAAACCTGCAGACCATGAAGTATTCTATCATTCCATATGATCCTGAGAGCTGCTAAGAAACATTCCATCTTCTGCACAGGAGTACATGAAAGAACAGAAATGCTAAGTTCTTTATGTGACAGAAGTGAAGAATTAGCCGGGCAGTGGTGGCGCACGCCTGTAATCCCAGCACTTGGGAGGCAGAGGCAGGAGGATTTCTGAGTTTTAGGCCAGCCTGGTCTACAGAGTGAGTTCCAGGACAGCCAGGGCTACACAGAGAAACCCTGTCTCGGGAAAACAAAACAAAACAAAAAAAAAAAACCACAAAGAAGTGAAGAATTAGGGATCACTTTGTTTCAGATCAAGTCAGGAAAAAAAAGCATGAGGGCATAGCTGTGAATGGAGACAATTACTCATGAACTGTAAGCTTAACTCAAGAGACATACCTACAGTTTCCTGGCCAGCTAGCCTAGTGGATATGGGGAGTTTCGAGTTCAGTAGAAGACTATGTCTAACTATGTGTCAAAAAATAAGAGAGAGAGAGCAACAAGCTAGGACATTGTGATGCATGTCTTTAATCCCAGCACCAGGCAAGCAGAAGTACGCAGGTCTCTCAGTTCAAGGCTAACCTGGTCTACAGGAGTTCTAGGACAGCCAGAGCTACACAGAGAAACCCTGTCTCAAAGCAACAACAAAAGATAGAGGGCAACGGATGAACAGACCTGATGTCCCCCTCTGGCACTTGCATGCACACACCACATACACCACATACACCACATACACCACATGAGACGAGCATGACTGAGCAGAGGAGATGCAGTGAGGACTCTGTCCGCCAAATGCATGCACCCCCATGTGAGTCTGCATCTGAACATGTATACTTGCATTTGGGTGCTCACACACGAGAAAACATGGATTTATATGTAAACCATATATACAGACCAAAAAAAAAAAAAAAACAACAACAACAAAAAAAAACCTCATGTGAGCTACTACACAAGTGACTAAAATTATTGTTAAAATCCCTTCCTGTTAAACCAATGATTTAACCAATTCAATATTCTGCTAGGGGAAGGCTCCAGGAAAGGTTGGTCAGGTGTGCCACTTTGTACTTTTTATAATGAATAAAAAGTCAATGCTTGCCAAATAAGGCAAAAAAAAAAAAAATCATGTGAATTGTGTTATTAATAAATCTCACTGGCCACCAATTTTTTTCCACTCTATTGTTTTTTCATGAGCAGAATGTAGTTGGTTTTTATAATTACAATAAAAGAGATTAAGAAGCCTTAGTCTTTTAATGGAAAAAAATAAAGCCGTATGAAATGACACAGAAGAGCCAACTGAACTCGATTAAGGAACCCAGAGATGCCAATGATGCATAGAGACTGGGCAGACAGAGTGGAGGGCCCACTGCGGCTTAAGCAACGTGCTGGACGTTTCCCAACAGGAGCCGGCACTGCTGGTGACTCAGGGGGTGACGACAACTACGGCAGCCCCATCTTCCTTCTCTCTCTTTCACAACACTTTACAACTCAGCTGGCTCACAAACTGTCTCCAAGTGAAGGAGACAGGAAATCAGTGCGGAATCAGCCCTCAGTCGAGTATCTGTGGGTACAGTAACTGCCTGAGAACAGCCATGGCACCTGAAAAAGTTATTCAGGAACTTCTAGTAAGGATTCAGGTTAAGGGGCATTCCTTTCCGGCTCATAAGCAGAAGAATCCAGCCTTTATCCTCCTCTAAATAAAAAGTCTGAGTAATGAACACCTGGTACCACAGTGAGTCAACAGTAATTCCTGCAAAATAACTAAGGACGACTACGCAAATGCTGTTTCTATCAGACTCACTCCAGCTGGTAATTCAAGTGCACTTTGCTGATTTCATGTATAAAATAGCCCTCCCTTCAAAACCTTCAATTTTTAGAACCACAGGAAGTATATTGAGTATATAATTAAAAATGTCCATAAAACTTTTAAAACCAAAGAGAAAAATGTTTTACATTACACACACCTTTGCTTCTAAGTTCCATTTTAAAAGCAGAACAAAATGTATGTGTGCCTTAGGCAGACAGTCTAGTGAACAGAGGAAAGTTCAAGACAACATGCACCTAGGCTTATCTGCCTATGCTAAAGCAGTCAGTATAATTCTATTTTGACTTTTCTGAAAAGCTTTATGAGTGCTGTGGATAAATATGAATCCTGAAAAACAGAACCTTCCAAGAAACAAGCTTGGTGATTGTCATCTCAACCTAAGAGCTATTTCTTTTCATAAAGACTCCTTAAATGAAGCACGATCCCACAGGGGTGGTGACGTATGCCTACCGGTCCCAGCAGGGCAGAGGCTGAGGCCAGTGTAAGCCACAGAGCAAGACTCTACCTCAAAAATATATCAAATAAATAGCCAGTGGGAGCATATCTTTAATCCCAGTACTCAGGAGGCAGAGGCAGGCAGATCTCTGTGAGTTCAAGGCCAGCCTGATCTATATAGTGAATTCCAAGATAGCCAGGGCTACTCAAACAAACCCTGTCTCAAAAAATTAAAATAAATAAAATAAATAGAAAACAACTGGATCCAATAACCATTAAACACTGTACTCATACTCCCTGTTCCCTGGCTTAGGCACCAAGAACCTAAAGGTACTCCCTGCCTAAAATCTAAGGAAAAGCCATGTGGTATTTACTCATCACTGTGAACTTGACTGACAGAGAATCATCATGGAAACCCATCTCAGGCTTTACTTAGAAGGTATTACCAGAAAGGTTTAACTAAGGCTGGCAAGCGGTCACTATGTAAGCCTGGGGGCCTGATTTTCACTGCTAGAATCTACATCAAGGTGCAGAGAAAGAACCAACTCAACCAAGTCGTCCCCTGACTGCCGCATGGTGCCGTGGCATGCACATTCCCACACTACAGAAAAGGAATTAGTAAATAAATGTTAGAAAGGAGGGTAACTTTCTTACTGTGCATGAGCTGGTGTCTTGAACTGAAGAAAGAGTAGAAAGCGGACTGGAGAGGTAGCTCACAGGTCAAGGCACATGCTGCTCAGCTGACAGCCTGCGTTCAGTGCCCAGGCCCCACATGGTGGAAGGAGGAGAGACTCCGAGTTCTCTTCTGTCCTCCACAGACACATACCCGAAATGCACACGCACTCACATAATAAATAAAGAATTAAAGTTGGTTGGTAGTTGGCACATACTTTTAATCTCAGGACTCAGGAAGCAGAGGCAGGTGGATCTCTGACTTTGAGGCCAACCTGGTTTATAAACTGAGTTCCAGGACCGCCAAGGCTGCACAGAAAAATAATAGAATCAAAACAAACAAACAAAAATCCCTCTTAAGGGGCTGGAGAGATGGCTCAGTGGTTAAGAGCACTGACTGCTCTTCCAGAGGTCCTGAGTTCAATTCCCAGCAACCACATGGTGGCTCACAACCACCTGTAATGAGATCTGATGCCTTCTTCTGGTTTGTCTGAAGACAGCTACAGTGTACTCATATAAATATAAATAAATAAATAATTTTTTAAAAATCCCTCTTAATTTATTCAACTTTATTTTATATACATTGGTGTGAGGGTATCAGATCCCCTGGAACTGGAGCTACAGACAGTTGTGAGCTGCTATGTGGTTGCTGGGAATTGAACCCAGGTCCTCTGGAAGAACGGCTAGTGCTCTTAACCGCTGAGCCACCTCCCCAGCTCTGCACATTTGGGTTTTTTGTTTGTTTGGTTTTTGATTTTTTTTTTGTTGTTGTTGTTGCTGTTTTGTTTTTTTTTTTTTTTTTTTTTTTTTGGATTTGGTATTTCGAGACAGGGTTTCTCTGTGTAGCCCTGGCTGTTCTGGAACTCACTCTGTAAACCAGGCTGGCCTCGAACTCAGAAATCCGCCTGCCTCTGCCTCCCAGAGTGCTGGGATTACAGGCATGCGCCACCACCGCCCGGCTTTACACATTTGTTTAAAAATGAAAGCTTCAAGCATGATGGTGCACACCCTTAATCACCACACTCAGAAGGCAGAGGCAGGTAGATACCTGGGAATTTGGGGCCAGCCTGGTCTACACAGGGAATTCCCGGATAACTGGGGTCATTCCTTCTCGAAAAACAGATTGGCAGCTCTCATCCTTTCCTGCTTCCCAGCTGAGATGCCAGGCAACCACTTCCTACTCACCGCTAGGACCTCTTGCCCACCAGGGCAGACCCCATTGAAACTGTCAACAAAGCCAATCCTTCCTCCCCTAAGGTGCTCCTTGGTCACAAGAAGAGCAATTACCACTAAAAACAAGTCTGTTGTGTTGAACTGCAGTGATGTGGAAATAGTAAAGGCAATGGGCTGAAGTACTCCTTTCTTCCTTCCTTTCTTTCTTTTTCTTTCTTTCTTTCTTTCTTTTTTTTTTTTTTTTTTTGTTTGTTTGTTTGTTTGTTTCTTGAGTTTCTCTGTGTAGCCCTGGCTGTCCTGGAACTCACTCTGTAGACCAGGCTGGCCTCGAACTCGGAAATCCGTCTGCCTCTACCTCCCACGTGCTGGGATTACAGGCGTGCGCCACCACCGCCCAGCAAAGTACTCCTTTCTTCTTCTTCTTCTTCTTCTTCTTCTTCTTCTTCTTCTTCTTCTTCTTCTTCTTCTTCTTCTTCTTCTTTTAAGATTTATTTATTTATATGAACACACTATAGCTGTCTTCAGAAACACCAGAAGGGGTTGGATCCCATTAGAGATGGAGCCACCATGTGGGTGCTGGGATTTGAACTCAGGACCTCTGGAAGAGCCGTCAGTGCTCCTAACCACTGAGCCACCTCTCCAGCCCATTCTTTTTTCTTCTTAAAGACAAGGTCCTCAGAGTAACTAAGAAGCTGAGGCTGGCCTTTCACAGTCAAAGGCTCCGAGTATACCAGGCAGACTGATAAGGTAATTCTTTCAGGATTTACTGATTTGGTTCAAATTTTCTTTTTCTTATACAAAAAGCTTTCTATAAATTCTGGGTTCAACAGAATGTGTGCAGTGCTTTAGAACTCAGTGTCTCTCTGTGTGTACTTAGGACAATAATCTCGAGCCTGGTTTTGGTTCTGTCCCTTTCTCTGTAGCCCAGGAAGGCCCTGAACTTCCCATCCTCCCAGTGCTGAGATTACAGACAGGTAGCACCATGCTCACACTGGCTACAACCAATTATTTTTCTGTGCTGGAGATCAAGTCCATCCCTTGTGTGTGCTAGGCAAGTGCTCTACCAGGGCACTGACAGCTCAAGCTCCGCCCCCTTTCTAATCCATTTGATAATTTCTCCCAAGTCACTCTCAGTTCTCTAACTTCAGCCTTTAAGTCTTAGCATTATAGACATGTGCCACTTCTGCCAACAGTGACCTCTAGAATATAAGTATACAGCCCTGGCCGCACATAATATATTATATAGTATAGAGAAGTGTATGCTCCAGGCACTTGGACACTGGAGGCCTGAGAATCAAGCATTTGGAGAACCTGACCTTGTGCCGATTTTCACAACTCTCCCACACCTGCCCTCATCTTCAGTGCTGGTGACCCTTGGAGCTCTGAATTGCAACACATTCCTCCTGGTCTAACCCACCCAGCCACTCTCTCCATCTTCTCTTTCTGAATTTGTCCAACGGCCAGTCTTCAACCTCCAGCGCACATTCCTTCCATGAACCTTCTCATTCCCGAGACTGCATGAGATGTTCATCTATGTGATCACAGTTACTGAGAATGTGCCTCTGCCTTCAGCGGCACATGCAACCTTTGCTGTAATCATCTCTTAATTCGTCACTTTCTTGTTGGACTGTATATTTTTTGAGACAAGTTTTCTCACTGGGACCTGGAGCTTCCCAATTAGACTACGCTGGCTGGCCAGAAAGCCTCAGGGATCTTCCTGTTCCCACCTCCCCAATGCCAGGATTACAACAAGCCATCACACCTGGCTTTTTTGCATAGATTCAGAGAGCTTAAAAGTCTTTACCAACTGAGCTAATTCCCTAGCCTCACAACTATTTTTATTTATATAGAAAGTCAACTTTAGGGGCTGGAGAGATGGCTCAGCAGTTAAGAGCACACTGACTGCTCTTCCAGAGGACCTGAGTTCAATTTCCAGCAATCACATGGTGGCTCACAACCATCTGTAATGGGATCTGAAGCCCTCTTCTGGTGTATCTGAAGACAGCAACAGTTTACTCTATACATAAAATAAATAAAACTTTAAAAAAATGTTAACTTTATCTTACATTAACAATTCTAAATCCCTTTAATCCCAGCACTCAGGAGGCAGAGAAAGGCAGATTTCTGTGAGTTCAAGGCCAGCCTGGTCTACATAGTGAGTTCTAGGACAGCCAGGGATTCACAGAGAAACCCTGTCTCAAAAAATAAACACAAACAAAGTCCAAATCTCTTAAGACTGTAAATTGTATCTTTTCTGTGTATGTATTCTGGATCCCAGTGCATATGGACATGTGTACAGGCCACAGGTCAGTACTGGGTTATTTTTCTCAATCACACTACAATTGATCTTTTAAGAGAAGGTCTCACGTTAAAGCTGGAACTCGCTGACTCAGCTGTCCTGGATGGCTAGCAAGAGCAAGAGATCATCAGCCTGTCTCCACCTGGCCAGCCCTGGGATCACACAGGCCACTGTACTCGGCTGTTAGATGGCGCTGAGGCTCTGAACTCATGCTCGGATGATTGTGCAGCGAGCACCTTACCCATGGAATTATCCCCGGGCCCCTGAAACACTACACTGTGCTTTTCCTTTTCCCTTCAAGGCAGCTGGGGTAGTGTGCCAACTAAAATCTGTTGAAAGAATAAAATCAGTCAGTTAAGTAAGTGTCCAAGAATTCACCATTACCACTTATTGAGGTTAGGATTCTAACCAGCCTTCATTGTAACTAATATTAAAGCACATATTGTAGATATGAATGAGATTATAAGCAGAAGGAGATGGCACACACCTTTGTATGTTCTGTCCTAAGTCAAACTACTCATCTTTTAAAGAATGTCTCTTCAGAGCTGGAGAGAGCTCAGCAGTTAAGACTACTCGTTGCTCTTCTAGAGGACTGGAGTTCATTTCCCAGCACCCACACAGCAGCTCACAGTCATCTGTAACTCCAGTCCTAGAAGATGACACTGTCTTCTGGCCTTTGAGAGCACCAGGCATGTCTGTGGTGGGTAGACATATACTCAGACAAAACAGCCACATACACAAAATAAATCCTTAGCCTCAAAACCAAAACAACACCCAAACCAAAAAAAAAAAAAAAAAAAAAAAAAAATCTAAGAAAATTTTATTTTAATTTATTTTATTAATTCGTTACTTATTAGTAGTAATTTTTCATGTGCTCATATATGTGTTTATGTATAGGTGCACATGCCTGTGTGAGTACACATTTATGCAGATTCATATGAAGACCCAAGGACAATCTCATATGCCGTCATCCGGAACACTGACCATCTCGCCATTAGGTTCGCCTGGCTAGCCAGGGAGGCCCCAAGAACCAACCTGCTTCCACCTCCCCAGCACTGGGTACAAACACTCATCACAATGCCCAGCATTTTCAAGTGGGTTCTAGGAATGCTTTACCAACTGAACCATCCCCCAAGCCTATCTGTCTGTCTGCCTGCCTGCCTGTCTGTCTCCATCCATCCATCCATCCATCCACCCACCTATCTATCTTGGTTTTTGATATGGAGAATCAATCTGTAGCCCAGGCTGTACTGGAATTAATTATTTATCTCAAGCTAGCATCAAACTAGTGGTAATCTTCCTGCCTCAAGGCTCTAGAATGATGGGATTATAGGTGTGAACCAATAAGCAGGCATATATTATTCTTAGAGCTTTAAGGAAAAAACCAAACACTACACGAGAAAGATGAAGTATCATTACTTTTAGCCTCATTTAATCTTAGAGGAATTTATCTCCTACGCCTGAAGGACTGCAACTAACTAAAGTTCATGCTCCCTCCTCCATTTAAATAGAAGGGAGGGGCTGTATTGCTGACATACTTTTAGATTCCAGTGTTAAAATAACATCATAAAAAATTTCCCATCAACTTTAAAACAAGACACACTAGCTAGAAGCATGGCCACTTAAAAATCCCCTTGATCAGACAGAGGTGGTTCTTATTCTTACCCTTCCTAATGCTGAGACCCTTCAGCACAGTTCCTAATAATAATAATAATAATAATAATAATTATTATTATTATTATTATTATTATAAATAATTTTATAAAACTTAAAAATTATATATAAAATTATTTCGTTGCTACTTCCTAACTGTAACCTTGCTACTGTTATTAATCATAATGTAAATCTCTGATACAAAGCATATTTGATATGTGACCCAAAAGGGATCTCGACTCACAGGTTGAGAGCTACTGAGATAGAGGCAAGAAAACCCAGCAAACCCAAAAGCTCCGCAGCATCACAAGTACTTCTAAATTTAGGCACAGTGAGAGCCAGGTGTAGTAGCGCGCGCCTTTAACTTAGCACTTGGGAGGCAGAATCAACAGAATCTCTATGAGTTCTAGGCCAGCCTGGTCGACATAGTGAGTTCCAGAATAGCCTTGAGAGACCTAGTCTCAAAAAACAAACAAAATTAGACATAACAGATACAATAGACCCTTGGGCCACTGTCACTGTCATGCCTCAAGGGCACCCACTGTATTCCACAATAACCTTAGTCTTCCATACTGAATAAACTAAGCTCAAAGGAAACGGACCTTATTTGTTTGACAAATAAATCACTCACTACACAAACAAATAGTTTCTTACATTCTTTAAATTATACAATTTTAATCAATTAAAAATAGGTGTAACAGGCTGGAGAGTTAGTTAAGAGTACATGTTCTTTGCAGAAGACTGGGATTCAATTCTTAGCACATACATGGTGGCTCACAACCACCAGTCCCATGGACCCAATGCCCCCTTCTGACCTCAGTAGTCACCAAGAACACACACATGCATATATATAATGTAGGCAAAGCACTTATATACTTAAAATAGTATTAATTTTTTTAAAAGATTTATTTATTATTATATGTGAGTACACTGTAGCTGTCTTCAGACACACCAGAAGAGGGCATCAGATCTCATTACAGATGGTTGTGAGCCACCATGTGGTTGCTGGGATTTGAACTCAGGACCTCCCAGAAAAGCAGTCAATGCTCTTAACCGCTGAGTCATCTCACCAACCTAATTTTTTAAACTAGTATTACCAGCCAGAAGGTGGTGGCATGCATGTTTAGTCCCAAATACTGAGGAGGCAGAGGCAGTTGGATCCCTGAGTTCAAGGCTAGCCTGGTCTCAAAGAAAGTTCTAGGACAGTGAGGGCTATGTCTGGGGATGGGGTAGGGGAGGACTCTAGAGGATATAGCTCAGTTCAGCAAGTACCTGCCTAGCATGAACAAGAATTGGCCTCAGACCCCAGCATTGCATAAAACCAGTTGTAGCACACATCCGTAAGTCCTCAAACTCATTTTAACTCACTTTATACTAAGTTTGAAGCCAGCCAGACTAGGTTGCATGAGATCCTGTCTCAAAACTACTTTAAAAGGAACATTGAACCAAGCAGAGTAGTATTCTTGGCCATCCTGGTCTACATAGTGAGTTCCAAGCTGCCCAGGGATACATAGTGAGATCCTGTCCCAAAAGTGGGTAAAGGGAGTTGGATCTAAATGGCTCAGTTGGTAAAGACATGACTGTTAGGATTCTAAGCTCCACCGCACAATTACCTGGCAACAGCCAGGTGTGCCCCTCCCCACAATTACCTAGCAACAGTCAGGTAGGCCTGGCCAACTATAAAAGAGGATGCTCAGCCCCTCCTCTCTCTCTTACCCCTCTTACCGCTCTTACATCTCCTCTCTCACCCTCCCAGCTTCTCTCTTGCCCCCTCTTGGGCTCTCCCCCCGCCCCAGTCATGACCGGCCTCTGCTTTTCTACTCTCTCCTTCCTCTGCCTCTACTATCCCTTAACTCTCCTCCCCATGCCCCAAATAAACTCTATTCTATACTATGCCTGTGTGTGTCTGCTCCCTCAGGGGGAAGGGATGCCTCAGCATGGGCCCGATGAGGCACCCCCTTCCCCCACACGGCCACATACCATATTCACCCGCCTCTTTCTCTTTTTATGATCACAACGACTACCAGATTTTGATTCTCACACCCCACATAATAGAAGGAGAGACTCCTGAAAGTTGTCCTCTCACCACTACACTGCTGTGCCAAACACATACACACAAGAATTATTAAATATGAAAAAACTCACAAGTTAAATGTGAAACTCATTTATATATCATATATAATTTACAGGCCAAAGGTAATTTTATACAACATTCTTATATTTGTTTTCAGATTGTGATCCATCCCATTCTCAGGCAGGCAGAATTTTCCAATTATATTAGCATTCAAAGAGTAAGATTACAGATTTTATTCTAGTTTATGTGTATGAATCTTTTTCTGCATGTTTATGCACAATGTGTATACAGTGTCCTCAGTTGCCAGAAGCAACTGGAACTGGAATTGCAGAGACTTGAGTCACTGGGCTCAAACCCAGGCGCTCCGGAAGAGCACCCAGTGCTCTTAACCTCTGAGCTGCCCTCCAGCCCCATTCCAGGTTTGAGATTAGGGACGTCCAAACCCAACTGTAGTGGGAATCCTTATACACACTGTCCAGCCATGGGCATTCTTGTCTCACTACTCTCCTTGTGCCCTCCCCTTTCCTTCCTTCCTTCCTTCCTTTTTTCCTTCTTTCCTTCCTGTCTTCCCACTCTTTGAAAAGACATCACATAATGTAGGTGTGGTCCTCTAGCCTCTGGTGGTGGCCTCCTGCATGCATGTCCCAGTTCAGGGTCACATCTCACTGCCTACAGCTTATTATATCAACACTATCTTTAGGAACAATCACTGTGCTATGAAAATAATAAGCTCGGGCCGGACGTGGTGGTGCACGCCTGTAATCCCAGCACTTGGGAGGCAGAGGCAGGCGGATTTCTGAGTTCGAGGCCAGCCTGGTCTACAGAGTGAGTTCCAGGACAGACAGGACTACACAGAAAGACCCTGTCTCGAAAAACCAAAAAAAAAAAAAAACCAAAAAAAAAAAAAAAAAAAAAAAGAAAGAATGAAAATAATAAGCTCAATCTCCCCAATCCTCAAAATAATTTCAAGAATAACTTGACAAAACTAGGTTTATTAACAAGGTGCTGTCTGCCCTCTAGTGTTCAAACTAAAGATTTCCCGAAGCGCTAGCAATACCTCTGTAACAACAGCTCAGTCACCTGGGCTCATTAAAACCAGAAAAAGTAGCCGGGCGGTGGTGGTGCACGCCTGTAATCCCAGCACTCTGGGAGGCAGAGGCAGGAGGATTTCTACAAAGTGAGTTCCAGGACAGCCAGGGCTATACAGAGAAACCCTGTCTTGAAAAAACCAAATCCAAAAAAAAAAAAAAAAAATAAAAATAAAAAATAAATAAATAAAAAATAAAAAAATAAAATTAAAAAAAACAGAAAAGGTAATTAATTAATTATATGTTGTCTCAGTTAAGGCCAAAAATGTAACCTGAACTTCCTGATTATTGCTACCAGGTCAGAAAGTTCAGCCTCAGTCACATCAATGGCAACAGAACATGACAGAAGAAAATGAACTAAATTAATATCTCAAATACACTTCCTAAGGCCTGGAGATAGAGCATGTGGTAAGGTTTTACAATGCCTGCTTATACACTTGAGATATGTGTCTCTCCTAACCACTGAATCGTCTTTCTAGTCCCTTACATCTAATTTGCAATATAGCAAATATTGGCAAGTTCATTGGGACCCTTATATTAAAAGTATGAATGGAGCCCAGCACTGTCATGCACTCAGGTCTGAAAGTTCAAAACCAACCTGGTCTACATAGTAAGTTCTAGGCCAGCTGGAGCCACAATGAGATCCTAGCTCAAAAAAAAAGCAAAACAAATGTGGCTGGAGAGATAGCTCAGAGAACTAAAAGCACTGGCTGCTCTTCCAGAGGTCCCAAGTAGCTCACAACTGTCTGTAACTCCAGTTCCTGATATCCTCACACCAATGCATATAAAATAAAGCTAAATAAGTTAAAAAAAAACAAGAACACCAAAACCCTGGTGCTGGGGGTGGTAGCAGAGGCAGGAGGATCCTGTGAGTTTGAGGCAGACTGGTTTACATGAGCTCCAGGATACCCAGGACTAGGTAGAGAGATCCCATCTCAAAAGCAAAAACTAAAAATAAAATAAAAACAAAAGCTAACAGACAAGAGTACGAACAGATGCTGAGAGCACACAGTCCGGAGAACGCACTCACAGCTGCAGCAGCTAAGGACAAGCACCAGCACGAGAGCAGGCCGTACTCACCAGAGGGCTCCTCCATGCCACTGTTAGCCAGCGAAGGGAGAGGAGGAGTTACTGAAAAGAGAAAAGGTAAACGCAATACTGAGAACATCAAATTTACCATTTTGTAAGTTTCTTTGAAATAAACCCAACTCACTAACACTTTAATAAGTATCTAATCTAAGCATTATTGAAAAATATAACTTATTAAATAGAACACTGTAACCGGAGCGTTGTAAGAGGGCTCAGCAAATGAAAGCATCTACTATACAAGCCTGACAACCTCAGTGCCATCCCTGGAACCCATGGAAAATGCCAGATGTGGTATGCATCTGTGACCTCGGCACTCTTAAGGTGAAATGGGGCAGAGAGACAAGAAAATCACCTGGGCGCTCCTGTGCCAGCTAGCCTGGGGTATGTGGCCCAGCAGAAACAAGGTAAAGGAAGGCCAGGAGGTAGTGGCTCCTGTCTTTAATGCCAACACTGCCAACACTCAAAAGGCAAAGGCAGGGGAATCTCTAAGTTCCAGGACAGCCAGGGCTACACAGAGAAACCCTGTCTTTTGTTTGTTTGTTTTTCGAGACAGGGTTTCTCTGTGTAGTCCTGGCTGTCCTGGAACTCACTCTGTAGACCAGGCTGGCCTCTAACTCAGAAATTCGCCTGCCTCTGCCTCCCAAGTGCTGGGATTACAGGCGTGCACCACGCCCGGCTGAGAAACCCTGTCTTAAAAAACAACTGGATGCCAGGAGGCGGTGGTGGCGCACACCTGTAATCCCAGCACTTGGGAGGCAGAGGCAGGCAGATTTCTGAGTTAGAGGCCAGCCTGGTCTACAGAGTAAGTTTCAGGACAGCCAGGGCTGTACAGAGAAACCCTGTCTCGAAAAAACCTAAAAAAACAAAAAACAAAAAACAACAGGGGCTGGAGAGATGGCTCAGCGGTTAAGAGTACTGACTGCTCTTCCAGATGGCTCACAACCATCTGTAATGGGATCTGATGCCCTCTGCTGGTTTGTCTAAAGACAGCAACAGTGCACTCAATTTTAAAAACAAAATGAAGCAAAACAAAACTACCAACAAAAACGAAGAGAAGAACTGATAGTTCTCGGACTTCGAGCCCACATTCCCACAATCACTCACACACAGAGAATGATAAATAATTATTTTTAAAATCAACACGGGGGGGGGGGTGGGGGGGGTGGGGGGGGAGAGGACATATAGGACATTTAGTGAGGGGGAACTGGGAAAGGGGAAAGCCTTCAGAATATAAACAAAGATATAGAAAATTAAAATAAATAAATAAATACATAAAAGAAATTAACAAATAATAAATAAATAAATAAATAAATAAATAAATAAATAAATAAATAAACAAAAAAATCAACACTGCTTTCTGGGAGTTTTAAGGGATATTACTGGGATACAAGCATAAGCATAACAAACTAAAATATGAGGAAAATATCTGTCTAATTTTCTTTTTTGTGTGTGTGTTCCCTGCTTTTTGAGGCAAGATCTCACTCCTTTTTATTTTTAAATACATTATCCTCAGTCTCCTAAAACAGTTGGATCTCCATCTTGTATTCAATGGTATGTAAAGAAAAAGGCAAAGTTTTATGTAAACCAAAACATGCCAGCCACATGGCACATCCCTTTAATACCACCCCTTAAGAGGCAGAAACAGAGCCGGGCAGTGGTGGCGCACGCCTTTAATCCCAGCACTTGGAAGGCAGAAGCAGGCGGATCTCTGAGTTCAAGGCCAGCCTGGTCTACAGAGTGAGTTCCAGGACAGCCAGGGCTACACAGAGAAACCCTGTCTCAAAAACAAAACAAAACAAAACAAACCCCTCCCCCCAAAAAAGAGGCAGAAACAGGTGGGTCTCTGTGTTTTGAGGCCAGCCTGATCTACATACTGAGTTCCAGACAGCCAGAGTTACATAATAAAAAGACCTTGCCTCAAAAGCTAATTACATAAATAACAAAACAACTTATATGCACCTCTGAGAAGAAATAAGAAGAATGTCTTTAGGGAGGGAAGTAATTTTGCAGGAGAAATTATCTTTTAAGGTACAGGAATCTAAACTTAGGCGACTCATGTATGAAAATAAAACAACAGAAAAATGTTTTATTTTGTTTTGCTTTTTAAAGATTTATTTATTTATTTTATGTATATGAGTACTCTGTCTTCTGACAGACCAGAAGAGGGCATCAGATCCCATTACAGATGGTTGTGAGCCACCATGTGGTTGCTGGGAATTGAACTCAGGATCTATGGAAGAATAATTAGTGCTCTTAACTGCTAAGCCATCTCTCCAGGCCCCAGAAAAAAGTTTGTCTTTTGTTGTTGTTGTTGTTGTTGTTGTTGTTGTTGTTGTTTGAGACAAACAAAGGGTTTCACTTTGTAGCTGGCTTGCCAATTTATGGAGATGCTCCTATCTCTGCCTCTTGAGTACTGGCATTAGAGGTCTCCAATACCATGTAAACTACGAATTTTGTTTGTTTGGTTTTTTTTTTTGTTTTTTTTTTTTTTTTCAAGACAGGGTTTCTCTGTGTAGCCCTGGCTGTTCTGGAACTCACTCTGTAGACCCGGCTGGCCTCAAACTCAGAAATCCGCCTGCCTCTGCCTCCCACATGCTGGGATTAAAGGCGTGCGCCACCACCACAGGGCTAAGCTATTAATTTTGACTGAATATAAATATTTATTCAACTTGTTGAGGGTCAAATCTGCCTCATCTAGCTCTGTTCCCAGGCCATTTTCCTAGTCAGTCTCTCTGTGGTCTTGTCCTAAGTCGCTCCCTGATAAGCAGTGTGAATGCAAACTCTAATTGGAGTCAATTATGTGTAGAGAGAACTGAGATTAAGAGGGCAGGGCAGGGCAGATACAGGGTCAAACATACAGCACAGATTTTCCCTGGCACAAGGTGCTGCTGGTCCAACTCTTAAGAGTTTCAGTAGGTAGTGCTATGGGAAGGAAGCACACATACCATCCTATGTGTGCTGTGGTATACCAACAGAAGGGCCCTGAATGGGAAAGAACACGATGTTAGTATATAGAATCAAGATACTACTTGACTGGAAGACAAGAAAACAGCATATATGAGAGTGGAATTGAGAAATTACTACTAAACTCAACCGTTGTGACAGAAAAAGAAAAATAGGTAAGAGAGATAAACAGTCAACCGACAGGTAAACAGGAAGGTCTCAAAGTATCCTTGGTAACCTCCAAAGTTCATCTCTCTTGCAGCAAGATGGCATAAAGCTCTGAGAACCAGCCTAAAAAACAATTATCAGAGTAGCTCAGCTCCAGAGGTAGCTAGTTTACCATAGAAGCCGTAGTATATAATCTTATGTGTGCTGTAGTATACCATCCTATGTGTACTGTGATATACCATCCTACGTGTGCTGTGATATACCATCCTACATGTGCTGTGGTATACCATCCTATGTGTGCTGTGGTATACCATCCTAGGTGTGCTGTGGTATACCATCCTATGTGTGCTGTGGTATACCATCCTATGTGTGCTGTGGTATACCATCCTATGTGTGCTGTGGTATACCATCCTATGTGTGCTGTGATATACCGTCTTATGTGTGCTGTGATATACTGTCCTACGTGTACTGTGATATACCGTCCTATGTGTACTGTGGTATACCATCCTATGTGTGCTGTGATATACCATCCTATGTGTGCTGTGATATACCATCCTATGTGTGCTGTGGTATACCATCCTATGTGTGCTGTGGTATACCATCCTATGTGTGCTGTGGTATACCAACAAAAGGGCCCTGAATGGGAAAGAACGAGATGTTAGTATATGGAATCAAGATAGCTGAGCTGCTGCCTGCTGTGGCTTAGATGTGTTAAGAACCTTGTATCCAGGGTGCTGGTACTGGGAAATTGGACCTTTAAGAGCTAGGACCTAATGGAGAGAGAACACTTAGGTACTTTGAGGGAACTGTTAAGTTTTTGATAGGGCAAGCTGTTATAAAGGCATGAGCCTGACCTTTTCCCCTCCTATGTGTGCCCCTTACCACTGCCATGTCATGAGTAGTAAGGTCCTTACCAGAGGCCCTCAGCAAAAGCTGCAAAACTTACTGGCTCACAGCACTTAGGGAAACCTCTGTCTAATCATTACTTAACCACTCAGCCAAACAGGTGCAGACTGCAGTTGGTACACAGAACAAAGAACACATACTTTACAAGTTTAGTCCAAGAGAGTCACCAAAGCAAGACCAAAGAAATCCACAGCAAGGGAAGTTTACTCCAGGGCTGCCAGATCATATCACTTTAAATGGACAATACATATATCCCTGTGTGTATGAGGTATGTGTGTGTGTAAAGCCAAAGAAAAAGGTTTTAAAAAGTTAGAGTCAACACATAAATAGGAAAGTATGGCTTCTAATTAGGCAGGGAAAAGCAGTCAAAAAGGCTGAACTGGGCTAGGGAGTGGTTCTTTAATCCCAACAGTTAGGAAGCAGAGGCAATCCAACCTCTGTGAGTTAAGAGGCTAGCCTGGCCTACATAGCAAGTTCTAGGCCAGCACCGGGGTACATGGTAAAACTGTTAAGAAAAAAAAAAGGAAAGAAAGAAAGAGGAAGAAAAATAAATAAAATCTGAATAAAAGAATGCTAGCTATTAAACTTAAAAGATTTAAAATAAGCTACCAAAAAAAATACTACTAAAACTAAAGAATCAAAGGGCTATCTATGTATGCAGCTCAATGGAAAACACATTTTGGATTTGGTCTCTAACAGCACACACAAAAAAGTCATGTCTAATTAAGTAATGTTTGTTTGTTTGTTTGTTTTCAAACCCTGGCCTTACCCTGAAGTCCAGACTGGCCTAGAACTTTGTGCCTAGTGTGGCCCAAACTCACTGCAAACCTCAGTTAGCCCCCCGGTGCTGGGATTACAGGTGGGAGCCACCACACTGGGACAGGAGTCTCAGTGACGAGCAGTGCATGTGCATGCTTGCTGCGTCCAGGCCCCCAGGTGGACATCAGAGTCAGTACTAAAGCCCAGTGTAGCATACTCTCAGCAGTCCTGCCTACTCTCGCCCCCAGACAAACAGCTAAATGTGCTTACACTCCATTCCGTTCCTATGATCAAAACTACTCCCTCTTCCTAGAATATGGGGCTTGGGAGACAGTTCTCTCTGGAAAGTACTGTCTTATAACCATGATGATCTGAGTCTAATCACCAGAAGACATGTTGACTTAAAAATTAAAATAAAATAAAATGCTAGAACAAGAAGTTTTGGGCTGGAGAGATGGCTCAGCAGTTAAGAGCACTGATTGCTCTTTCAGAGGTCCTGAGTTCAAATCCCAGCAATGACATGGTGGCTCACAACCATCTGTAATGAGATCTGATGCCCTCTTCTGGAGTGTCTGAGGACAGCTACAGTGTACTTACATATAATAAATAAATAAATCTTAAAAAAAAGAAGAAGAAGCCAGGCGGTGGTGGCGCATGCCTGTAATCCCAGCACTTGGGAGGCAGAGGCAGGTGGATTTCTGAGTTCGAGGCCAGCCTGGTCTACAGAGTGAGTCCCAGGACAGCCAGGGCTATACAGAGAAACCCTGTCTCAAAAAACAAAACAAAACAAAACAAAAAAAACAAAAAACAAAAAAAAAAAGGAAAGAAAAAAAGAAGAAGAAGCTGGGCAGTGGTGGTGGCGCACGCCTTTAATCCCAGCACTTGGGAGGCAGAGGCAGGTGGATTTCTGAGTTCGAGGCCAGCCTGGGAGGAGGAGGAGGAGGAGGAGGAGGAGGAGGAGGAGGAGGAGGAGGAGGAGGAGGAGGAAGAGGAGGAGGAAGAAGAAGAAGAAGAAGAAGAAGAAGAAGAAGAAGAAGAAGTAGTAGTAGTAGTTTCAGTAGTAGTAGTAGTAGTAGTAGTAGTAGTAGTAGTAGTAGTAGTAGTAGTAGTTTCCTGAGGCTTGCTAGCCAGACAGCCTGACCTACTTGGAGAGTTCCAGGCCAATAGGAGACCCCATCTCAAACAATGTGTGCATCTGAGGAAGAATATCCAAGGTTGGCCTCTGGCCTCCACATGTAATCATGTACTTGTATGAACACACACACCTTAAAAGAAGGTGGTGAAGAAAGAGTAAGGCAAGGACCCAGAGAGTAACAGGTACCTGAGTTCCTACTTACTCTAAGACCACCATCTATACTGCTTCCTGTCCTGTTTACAAAAACACAATCTTTTTCCAGACAGATGGGGTTTCTCTGTGTAGCCCTAATTATCCTGGAACTCACTCTGTAGATCCAGCTGGCCTCAAACTGTATGTGCAACACATATAAATCTGTGGCCCTTAGAGGCCAGAAGAGAACATCTAATCCCTGGACTTACAATGGTGGATCCACCATTGTGTGTGAGAGCACACAGTGATCTCAACTGCTGGGCGATCTCTCCAATTCCAGCTTATTTATTTATTTATTTAGTGTGTGTGTGTGTGTGTGTGTGTGTGTGTGTGTGTGTCTGTGCACATGCACATACAACAGCATGCATGTAGAAGTCAGCATGCAAGAGTTGGTTCTCTCCTACCACGTATGTGGGTTGCAGAAATTAAACTCAGTTTAACCTAGTTGGTGTTGTCACTGCCTGCGCCATCTCAGCCCCAGGTCCCTATCCATTTTTAAGTGTATCTCTCTTCAGCACCATTACACTGCTATATTTCTGTAATACCTTAGAGTTCTAGAGACTGTGCTATACATCATTACATCATCATGCTCATGAAACATGCAATCTCTACCATACTACAGCAAAACAAAAAATATTTGCTTGATAAAAGACCCATTTAGGTTCTGATACTCTTCAAAACTGTACCTGGCCACTTTTGGTATTCCTCATTCATGGGACACTGAATGAATAATGTTCCAAGGGAACAGCCAGAGCTGAAGCTAGAAACAGCCTGGTGGGTAAGAGCAAGGACTGCTCCTTCAGAGGACTTGGGTTTGATTCCCAGCATGCTCATCAGGGCTCACAACTGCCTAAACCTCCAGGTCCAGCGGACCCAACGCCCTTTCAACAGAACTGGCAGGCACACAGCCCATATGCACATACTCAAGTACACATAAAATTTAAAAAGTAAATAAAGCTTGAAAAAGGAATACCAGAAGACTAAGACCTTATTCTATGCTGGAGATGTGGCTCAGAGGTAATCAGAACTGCCATCATGACAATAACTGTAAAAAAATAAGAATAAACTTTCTTTCAAGAAGAATACTTTCGAAGACGGTCTCCATAATTGTCTAGAGACAGCAGCCATTAAGACACAAAAGGAAGGTGGGAATGCGGGCCTCCCCTCATACACAGGCCCAGCCTGGCAACAGGGCAGCCTCCTCCATCACCCACAAACACTTCTAAGTTTTACAGGGGGATAAACTCTTAATCCAGGACCCACCCACTCACTTTTCCTTGTTAGAAACAGCAGCAGCAAGAGGAGAAGGAAGAGGGAGGGAGAAGAGGAGGGAGAAGAGGAAGAGGAGGAAGAGGAGGAGGAAGAAGATGCTTAAGCCACTTGTTCCTGGAAACATTCCATTAGGTAAAAAAAAGAAGCCATTATCCCCATGTTCAAGATGAAAACCTAAGGCCCAAGGATGTGACATAAACCAGGCATGTGGTACAGGCCAGTATCTTAGCACTTTTGAGACTGAAGCAGGAGGATCATTTCAGGTGCTAGGCTAGCCTCAGATACATAGTGAATTTCAGGCCAGTGTGAGCTATTATATAAAGAAAGACCTTGTTTCAAACAAAACAAATTAATTTTCATAATAAGAGATTAAGCTGGGGCTGGAGAGATGGCTCAGTGTTTAAAGCTCTGACTGCTCTTTGGAAGGTTCTGAGTTCAAATCCCAGCAACCACATGGTGGCTCACAACCATCTGTAATGGGATCCTATGCCCTCTTCTGGTGTGCCTGAAGACAGAGACAGTGTACTCACACATACAAAAATAAATATTTAAAAACAAACAAGGCAGAAAGAAAGAAACAAGCAAACAAGACACGGTCAATGCTTTGGGGGGCGGGGGGGAGATTAAGCTGTCTGTCCAGTGTGTGAGGCTTATATTTACTGTGCATTTGCCATCTGCCTCTTTTCCTACCCAACCTGGATCAGTCTGTAAGGTCTGTAAACCTCCAGGTGAAAACATTTTTACCACTCTGTCCTCAGGGCATAACGCATTAATTTTCATTCATGGCTGAATGAATAAAAGGATGGATCTGAAAATAAAGCAGACGGACATTTAAGGAGAGAAGGGGGACTAAATCCTCCCCCACTAAGGAATCAAAACAAAACATAGCTAACGCGCGCATCCTTTAGTTTAAAGGCTAAACTAGTTTCCAATCAAACACTGAGGTGGTTGAGGCAACAGAGTTTGAGGGTAGCCTGGGCTATGTAACAAGCTCCTATTTCAATCCTATCCAAAGAAGAAAAAACTAATAGAAAGAACGTAGACTAATTACACTGACTCAATTCCACTGGAATGTTATGCATTTTACTTTAACAATTTAGGACAAGAGCTGAAGTAGGTTGCTCTTTCTGATGTCACATTCATGGCATGTGCTGACAAAAAACCGAGACTGAGCTGCAGGTTAAGTCTGACCAAAAGTTTTTAACTAAGCATACTCTAAACAAGTACATGCATTTGAGTCCTGACCTCAGAGGTAGGTTTCAGGAGCCAACGCTGCCTTGCCCACTTCTCTTACATACGTAATTCTTTTTTTTTTTTTTTTTTTTTTTTTGGTTTTTGAGACAGGGTTTCTCTGTGTAGCCCTGGCTGTCCTGGAACTTACTCTGTAGACCAGGCTAGCTGCCTCTGCCTCCCAAGTGCTGGGATTACAGGTGTGCACCATCACGCCCGGCCCACATACGTAATTCTTAACAAACCTTTAACCATCTTCTTTCCTCTTCCCCCCCTCCCCCCTAAAACATGGTCTTACTGTTTAGCCCTGGCTGGCCTAAAACTTATTATGAAGACCAGACTGGCCTCAAATGTAAAAGCTTAAAACCACAACTTAGTAACTCATCACTCTTTTGTCCCGAAGGCCCCATAAAATTGCTATTCTGCCTGGACACAGGATAAGCCAGCCAGAGTGAAGGCAGCAATATTATGGAAAAGACTTCATGGTTCTATCAATTTCAGTTCCTTATAAATCAGCTTGTTAGCCGGGCAGTGGTGGCACACGCCTTTAGTCCCAGCACTTAGGAGGCAGAGGCAGGTGGATTTCTGAGTTCGAGGCCAGCCTGGTCTACAGAGTGAGTTTAGGACAGCCAGGGCTACACAGAGAAACCCTGTCTCAAAAAAAAAAAACCAACAAACAAACAAACCAGCTTGTTTGGAATGGAAAATATTTCCATAATTTTTCTCTTATATTCAGATCTCAGCAAATTAAAACAGTTTGTGGAAATATGATTGGTAGCTGCATTAAATCTGAGGAAGCAGAAAGCCCTAGGCTTGCTATTTGGTGCAGCTATCCTGCTGGGCTAGCTGTGCGGCTTTGGGCCAGTTACTTAACATTTTAGAGGCAAGGTTGCACCAACTGTAAAGTGAGAACCAATACCTCACACGATTGTGGTGAGGAGGTAATATACCACGTGTATTAATAAGGCTTATACAACATATACAATGCTTCAAAAAGAACATGGACACCACTCTCCTGTTTGAGTAAATGAGCCAGGAAGTAGTGATCCTGCTAGAAATTCAGTTTATGAGATACGTTGGTGCCGCCATAATAATCTTAACACTCGGAAAGGCAAAGGCAGGTTAGGAGAGCTCAAACCCAATCTCAGGTATATAAATAAAACTCTATTCCCAATGATTGGAGACTAGCTGGGGCTAGAGGCAGAAGCTCAGCGGCAGAGCACGTGCTGCCCACGGTCAAAATCCTGGATTCCATTCCTAGCCCAACAAAAAACAACAACAACAACAAAGAAAAGGTCTGGGCTAGCAAAATGGCTCAGATGGTAAAGGCTCTTGCCCCACGAGCCTGACCATCTGAGTTCCATCCCAAGAACCCACATTAAAGTAAGAGAACCATCTCCACAGAGTTCTCTAAAGTGGCAGCTGCATTGTCTCCAGTTCCCACCCTCCCAGACACATTTAAGACACTTTTTTTTTTTTTTTTTTTTGGTTTTACGAGACAGGGTTTCTCTGTGTAGCCCTGGCTGTCCTGGAACTCACTCTGTAGACCAGGATGGCCTCGAACTCAGAAATCCGCCTGCCTCTGCCTTCCAAGTGCTGGGATTAAAGGCATGCGCCACTTTTAATAGGTCTATATAGACCTAGCTGGTCTTGAATTGACGCTCCTCCTCCTCCTTCTATAGCCGAGTGAGTTTTAGGGTTACAGGAATATGCCACCACGACTAGTTAGGAAAGACAATCAACAGCCTGTATCAAAGACATTATTTATTAACACAATCTAAGAGTCTCAAAGTCATTTCCACTATAAAAAGTCAAACAGAATAATGGAGACTTTATTTGCCTAAGTGTCTAGAGTTGGAATTTCGCCTCAAAACGCCTTTCCTGATTCATGTAAAGGAGTCCCAACTATCTTCACTCAAGGATTTTTCAAAGGGTATCTACCTTGGCCTTTAAAAGCTTTATTCCTATGCTAAGTCTCCAGATTAATTATCTAACCAAACTGGATCAAATACACGCAATTCAGTGGTGTCCAGTAAGAACACATTTTATCATTCTTTCCCTAAATCGCCTTTATTATTTTTTCCAACCTGGTTAAGAAAAAAAAAAAAAAACTGCTTTCTAGAATCTATTGGGTTTCCAGGTTTTTCTAGAAAGCAGGTGCTTTCAGTGAGCTGACTTTTTCTTTGTGGAGAAAGGATGTAGTCCGGAGAGTCGAGGAGCTGCGTGGGAAAATCAAGTGCCGAAGACTGCAGGCAATGAATGATGTCCTGGTAATCACTCTCCTCCGATTTTCAGTAGGTTTCCGAGCAATGATTCTCTTGAGTTCTTGGCCGCCGCCTTCCCCCGCACCCCCGCCCCCGCCTTCCCCCCCCCCCCCATTGCAGCTGCCACACGTATCGCAGCAACTTTCCACTCTTTCTCGGTTTCCGGGATTGAGACTCCAAGTTTCACTTCTTTTTCTTAGACTCCATCCACCGGAGGTGAAAAGCGCCTTGAGTTTTGATCCCTAGCTACCGGAGGCTGACATTTAGAAAGAAGTTGGACAATAACTTCCAGGCTTCCACTGAAACTATGCCAGGCTCCTAAGCCTCTGCTCTGCCCTGCTTAGCCAGGATGCAGAAGTCTGAGGGAGGTCACTTTTGAAAGATGGACTTTGACCCGATCCAGTTACAGTAACCAGATCCCCAGGGTGCAGTCCCCAGCAGGACGTGCGGGCTCCCCGGGAGACCGCGACTCTGTGCACTGCCACAAAAGGGGGTAAAGCGGTGCAGACAAAAGGGCCCCGGGGAGGCTGGGGGGCGGAGAGCACGAGTCTGCGCGGGCCGGCCACAGGCGGGGACAGCGCCGCGGGACCGTTGTGGGAGGGCCGAGGAGGGAGGAGGCTACGGCCCGCCACGCCCTGGCTGCAAGGACCGCCGCCGGAGCCGTTACCCCCCTACCCTGGCCAAGACCACGACCCCCAGCCCAGCCGAGACCGCCGCTGGCGCGCGCGCGCGAGGCGCTCACTTTCCCAAGTTTGGGGAACTTACCCAGGTCGCCGCTGCCTCCTCGGGCTCCACGGCACTTTCTCCCGGAAATCCTACCTGGTCTCTGGCCGCCTGGCTCTAGCCAGAGCCTTCGGCCCCAGAGGAGGAGGGGGGGGCGGAGGGAGCGGGCCGGACAGTGAGGGTAGGAAGTGTCGCCGCGGAGCCTCTCGGGACTTGTAGTCCACTGCAAGTGGCCGTGGCCAGCGGCGTGGCGAGCGGGACAAAATGGCGGGAACTGCCGGCCCTCCGCCGCGAGGCGCCTGGCCCCCTACTCTGCCGATCTGGGCATGCGCCGCCTGAGGCCGGTGCACTGCACATAAACGGATTTGGGCCGCTTGCCCAGTTCTGAGCAAGTCGAAGATCTCGGGGCTTGGGAGGAAACGTTCAGGAACAGACTCTCCCAGCGATGCCCAAGAAAGGATGTGTGTGTAGAGCTCTACAAAAGAAGTCCACTCTGTCTCAAACTATTGAGAGCCGTTTGAAGTGCAAAAAAACTTACAAGTTACCCGCAGTGTTTTATGAAAGTACCAAACCCAGCCCATTAAGCGCAGACATTCTACATCCACACTCCCAACTGTTTGCATTCCACCCCCCCACCCCCACCCCCACCCCCACCCACTATCACCTAGTGGAAGCCACCCTCTATTTCTAAGTGGCACTCATTCTAGGCTTCAGGGCTATATCATCCTCCAAACTTCTTTGCAGCTGCTGGAGGATCTTTGTAAACACCAAACCCATGGGTCATACCCATATTAAACCTAAATGTATACATGTGATACTTACAGAGGGAAACATAGGAGAAAAATTTATGCCTTTCAAATACACAATCCATAACATTAAAAAGTAGCAATAAGCCGGGCGGTGGTGGCGCACACCTGTAATCCCAGCACTTGGGAGGCAGAGGCAAGCGGATTTCTGAGTTCCAAGCCAGCCTGGTCTTCATAGTGAGTTCCAGGACAGCCAGGACTATACAGAGAAACCCTGTCTTGAAAAACAAACAAACAAACAAACAAAAAAAGTAGCAATAAATTACAACCCAGTTGTGGTGGCACACACCAGTATTCATTCCTAAGTGCTCTAAGACAGGGGCTAGAATATTGCTGTGAGTTTAAAATCAGTGTGGTCTACAAAGTTCCAGGCCACGCCAACCAGAATTTGTTTGTCTCAGAACAAACAAACCTGGGGTTGGCAAGATGGCTCAGGAGTTAAGAGCACTGACTGCTCTTCCAGAGGTCCTGAGTTCAATTCCCAGCAACCACATGATGGCAGCTCACAACCATCCCTAATGGGATCTGATGCCCTCTTCGGGTGTATCTGAAGACAGCTAGAGTGTACTCACATGCATAAAATAAATAATTAACAAACAAGCCGGGCGTGGTGGCGCACGCCTGTAATCCCAGCACTTGGGAGCAGAGGCAGGTGGATTTCTGAGTTCGAGGCCAGCCTGGTCTACAGAGTGAGTTCCAGGACAGCCAGGGCTACACAGAGAAACCCTGTCTCGAAAAACCAAAAAAAAAAAAAAAAAAAAAAAAATGCAGGCCAGACAGATGTGGATAGTATTATAATAATTATAATAATAATAATAATAATAATAATAACAACAACAACAACAACAATAATAATAGCTAGAGAGACTGGCTCAGAGGTTAAGAGCACTTGCTGTTCTTCCAAAGGAGCTGAGTTCTGTTCCCAACACTATACATCAAACAGCCTACAACTGAAATTGCAGCTCCAGGGGCTGTGAACCTCTCTCTGGCTTAGTGGGCACCTGTGTGTACGTATGGCATACAGACAAATACCTATACATAGTTAGAATTAATAAAAATAAATCCTTAAAAATAATAATGCATAATAAGTATAATTGTAATAATTACATGTCACCAAAAATTAAGCTTTGGGGTTTTTTTAAAAAGATTTATTTATTGTTATTGTTAGTAAGTACACTGTAGCTGTCTTCAGACACCCCAGAAGAGGTGTCAGATCTCATTACAGATGGTTGTGAGCCACCATGTGGTTGCTGGGATTTGAACTCAGGACCTCCGGAAGAACAGTCGGTGCTGTTAACTGCTGAGCCATCTCTCCAGTCCAGCTTTTGGGTTTTAAGATCATATAAGAATAAAAAGGCAAATTCAACACATTTACAAGTTCCTTTCCAGCTTCAAGGAGCTCTCTCATTACTTCTCAATGAACTTCAATTGCTTGCCCTTCTAAAACAGATAAAATAAAGATGAATAATAAGGCAAGCCCCAGACCAGAATTAACATAGTCACGACAACAAAATATAATCAACAGAAGACCCATATGGAATATATGAGAAAACTATCTCAATTAAAAGATAAGGGGGGGTGGCGGGGGGGGGGAGGCTGGAGGACATAAAATATATAAAATAAATAAATAAAATCTTAAAAAAAAAAAAAAAAAGGTAGCCCAGGGACTGGGGGTGTAGCTGAGTGAGAGGCTGAGTGAGAGAATGCTTGCCTTGCACATGAGATGTTGAAGGTTAAAGTCGTACTACAAATAAATAAATAGATAAATAAATGGCACCTTTTTTTTTTTTTTAGGAGGGGGTGTTTTCAATTCAGGTTTTCTCTGTATAGTCCTGGCTGTCCTTGAACTCATTACGTACTGTGCTGGCCCATAGTTTAGAGATCCAGATTTATCTGCCTCTATCCCCTAAATACTGGGATTACAGGCATGTGGTAACTCTGCCCAGTGACACTCTATTTTTTACAGAAGGCTTGAATACACTTTGTAGCAAGGGAAATAAACAGTTAGCAATTAATACATAAAGGGTGTTAAAACAAGTACAAATTAAAACCAAATGAGGTAGCCTACTAGGAGAGACCAGTAGAGTGAAGAGGCTGGGGCTGGAGAGATGGCTCAGGGGTTAAGAGCTCCAGTTGGTCCTAGTACCTACACGGCTGTTGACAACCTTCTGTAACTCCTGTTGTAGATCTGATGTCTTCTTCAGTCATCCATGGGCACTGCATGCATATGGTACACATACACACGGAGGCAAAACATTCGAACACAGATTAAAAAATAAGGAAATCCTTTTTGTTGTTGTTTTTGTTTTTGTTTTTGTTTTTGTTTTTGTTTTGAGACAGGGTTTCTCCGTGTAGTCCTGGCTGTCCTGGCACTCACTCTGTAGACCAGGTTGGCCTCGAACTCAGAAATCTGCCTGCCTTTGCCTCCCAAGTGCTGGGATTACAGGTGTGCACCACCACGCCCGACGTAAATCTTATTTTTAAAAGCACTTCCCTCTTGAGCCAGTGAGAGGGCTTACCTGGTAAGAGCTCCTTACCACCAAACCTTATGTCCTGAGTTGGGTCCCCAGAGCCCACAGAGCAGAAAGTAAAAACTGATTTCTCCAACCCCCAGATTTTCCCTGTAGCCCACATGTGCCCTCCAATTAATTAATTAATTAATTGATGTACTTTTTTAAAAAGTACTTCCTTTTTATATTGCTGTCTCTAAAATACCAGGTAATGAATGTCAGAGTGTACCCCGTGTCATCTTGTGAAGGGGAGGTGTGCAGTCTGGAGAGGTGGCTCAGCAGTTAGAGCACTGACTGCTCTTCCAGAGGTCCTGAGTTCAATTCCCAGCACCCACATGGTGGCTCACCATGGGATCTGATGCCCTCTTCTGGTGAAGACAGTGACTGTGGACCCACATATATAAAGTAAATAAATAACTTAAAAAAGAAAGAAATAGAAAGTAGTGGTATGTATAGAAATCATAACAACTCTGGAAATGCAAACATGAGTTGTGGACACCAGGTGGTCACACCCTTCAGGCAACATTTATTATTAAATTGTAGTTAAATGTACTGTACAAAAATGTATGGCTTGTCATACTTAAAATTGCTTTTCAGAAAAATGGTTCCTTTATTACTGATAAATTATTTCTGTGCTGTCAAAAGGAGCTAGTTCAAACAAAATTAAAATATATATAAACTCAGGCTTATTGGGAAACTTCTCAGAGCGTGTGAGTTCACTGGTCCCAAGCAACCAGGCCAGGAAAGTTGCCATGAGGAGGGAGACATAGGGGAAGAGGAAGAGAAAGTAAGCCCTGCAGAGAGGGAGAGAAGAGAGACAGAGAGACCAAACTTTCTAGACTAAATAGGGATGGAGGATAACAGGATAGAGGGTGTTGCATGCCAGAGGGGTGCTGGGAGAACCTGGAGGGCAGGTCTGCTTTAATGTATAAAATGTGCACCTCAGCCCCCTGTCCCAGGTCTGAAACCCAACAATTAGAAGGAAGAGCCAGGAGTGGTGGCGCACACCTTTAATCCCAGCACTCAGGAGTCAGAGGCAGGCGGGTCTCTGAGTTCAAGACCAGCTCAGTCTACAGAGTAAGTTCTAGGAGCGCCATGGCTACACAGAGAAACCCTGGACAAAATAATACTAATACGTAATAATGATGATGAATGATGATGAGGAATTATAGAGGGAGAGAGACAACGGCACTAACAGCTTGCAAGACAACTTCAATCTCTTTTTATAAGATGTATATTAATTATACATACGCACATGTACCTCGGTGCGGTGTGCAAGTGTGCGTGAATGTCGGAACATGTGTAAATGGATACGTGTGTGCATGTGTGCCTTGGTGGGGAGGGGAGCCAGAAGTCCTGGCAGGTGTCGTCGCTTGCTCTCCAACTTACACACCGAGGCAGTCTCACGGTGAGCGTGGAGCTAGCCAGTTCCAACTAGTCTAGCAAGCCATCTCGCCCCAGGGATCCGCTCTCTCGCCTCCAGAGCGCCACGATTGCCCGCAACGGCCACGGCTGCTCACCTTCTCCGTGGGCATTGGTGAGCCAAACTCCAGTTTTCACAGTGAGAGGCAAGCACTTTATCGGCTCAACCCTCTTATCTTTTGTTTAAGGCTTTCCTGTTCTGTTTGCTTCTTGGAATAGCATAACGGCCCGGTACAATAAGGCCTTGTGTGTTGGGCCGTTTTGACCTTGTTTAAATGTTTTGGTCTGTACTTGTAGATTTAGGGAGGAGAGTTGAATGACACTTGTCAGAAACAGCCCTTGACTTTGTTTTATCTTGGAATACAGAGTTTCAGGTATCCCAAACTGGCCTCAAAGTCACCACATAGCTGAAGAGTACCTTAAACTTCTGATCCTTCTGCCTCCACCCCGGCCCCTCCCCCATCAAGGCTGGGGTTACAGTTGTAGGCCACCAGGTCTGCTTTCTGTGGTGCTGAGAATTGAACCCAGGGCTTTGTACCTGTGAGACAAAGTCCTCTGGCAACTGAGCTGCAGCCTCAGCCTGGGAAAAGGCATTTTGTTATCTGTGCCATTGGGTTCTGAGAACAAACCTTTTCTCTCTTATTTTTTTCCTCTCCATTTTTTTTTCTGGTTTTTTGGATTTGGTTTTTTCGAGACAGGGTTTCTCTGTATAGCCCTGGCTGTCCTGGAACTCACTCTGTAGACTAGGCTGTCCTCGAACTCAGAAATCTGCCTGCCTCTGCCTCCCAAGTGCTGGGATTACAGGCGTGCCCCACCACCGCCTGGCTTCTCTCCATTTTCTAGAAACAGAAAAGTCTCAGTGCTTGCTAACCTTTATTCTATAGATTTATTTTGTTAAAAACAAATGAAAGAAAGAAAGAAGGAAGGAAGGAAGGAAAGGAAGGAAGGAAGGAAGGAAGGAAGAAAAAAGGAAAGGAAGGAAGGAAGGAAGAAAGAAAGAAAGAAAGAAAGAAAGAAAGAAAGAAAGAAAGAGGGAAAGAGGGAAAGAGGGAAAGAGGGAAAGAGGGAAAGAGGGAAAGAGGGAAAGAGAGAGAGATAAGAAAAGAGCCAGGCTGTGGCGTCGCACAGCTTTGATCCTAACACTTAGGAGGCAGAGGCAAACGGATCTCTATAACTTTGAGACTAATCTGGTCTACAGATAGAGTTTCAGGACAGTCAGGGCTACACTAAGAAACTCTGTCTCAAAAAATGTTTTTTCATGTTGTTTTTGAAAAATAGAATTTATGAAGTGAAAAGTTGCCCATTATGTGTGTGTGTGTGTGTGTGTGTGTGTGTGTGTGTGTATGTATTTTTTTTTAAGACAGGAGCTCAGGTAGCACAGGCTGGCTCCAGTACTTGGTCAAGGATTACCTTGAACTCCTCTGCCTGTCTCAGTCTCCTGAGTGCTGAGATGACACACATAGGTGATAACTTAGAGACTGTTAGTGTTGCTGCCACCTGCAGGCCACAGTGCTCACTAACAGGTTCACAAATCCGTCCACCGACCCCCTATGAGGTGGGGAGGCTTTTGGAGGTTTCTGGAGAAAGTTCTTTTTGTTGTTATTGTTCTTGTTGTTGTTGTTTGGTTTTGTTTTTACCAATTTTCCCTTCCCCAATCACCCTACACAAAACAGAATTGTAATTAGGGGTTCCTAACAGTGGGGTCTGTGACGTCAGATTAGGTTTGCAACTTGTTCTCCACTCCCATGAGTAACGCCTCAGTTTCCTCATCCATAAAATAGGTATGATAACAAACAGTAGTTCCTTCACAGAGTTGTGATCAAGGATGGGAGAGGGGCCGATGAAGCACAGTGCCCCACACACAGCGATCTTGCGACAGATGGTAAGGGTTGTCAGACACAGCAGCGCCTAAACAGACAGGTGGTGCCCGAGCACAGCAGATGAGACCTTTAGCATCTGTTTGTACCGCTTACACCTTGTGACCTCGGGCAATGTCTCAACCTTGCTGAGCCTTCCTTGACTTACAGGTGGCTTAGGGGATTAATGAGGTCATCTATGTGAAGTACTGAGCCGGAGCCTGGTGTGGAGTCGACAGATAATAAATGGGGTGACGATGGAATGATGATTAACACAGAAATAGTTACCAAGGATAGCTACAGGTTGAGCAGCCCAGATTGCAGAGAGGCAGGCTCCGGGGAAGTCATAGCCTCCAGGCATTCTTCACATTGTTGGCCAGCTTTAAAAATAGACATTCATGCACGCACTTGGTACACAGATATATAGACAGGCAAAACACCCATACACATAAAAGAATCATATTTTTTAAATTAAAATTCATCTGGAGAATTCCAGGATGGCTCAGTGGTTAAGAGCACTGACTGCTCCACCAAAGGTCCTGAGTTCAATTCTCAGCAACCACATAGTGGCTCACAACCATCCATAATGAGATCTGATGCCTTCTTCTGGGGTGTCTGAAAACAGCTACAGTGTACTTACATATAATAATAATAAATCTTTGCGGGGGGGTGGGGGTGGGGGTGGGGGGTGGGGGGTGGGGGTGGGGTGGGGTGACACACACCTTTAATCCCAGCACTTGGGAGGCAGAGGCAGGCAGATTTCTGAGTTCAAGGCCAGCCTGGTCTACAGAGTGAGTTCCAGGACAGCCAGGACTACACAGAGAAACCCTGTCTCAAAAAAAATTTTTTTTTTCATCTGGGTGTAGGGGTGGTTGCTTGTAATCCCCCACCTACAAGGGAGGTTGACATAGAAAGATTGTTAGTTTGATACCAGTCTGGGCTACATATGTAGCATGCCCCTCTCTCAAAAAGAAGCAAACCACTGGGCAGTAATCCCAGCACTTGGGAGGCAGAGGCAGGCAGATTTCTGGGTTCGAAGCCAGCCTGGTCTACAGAGTGAGTTCCAGGACAGCCAGAGCTACACAGAGAAACCCTGTCTGGAAAAAACAAAAAACAAAAAACAAAAACAAAAAGCAAAAAAGAAGAAGAGGAGGGGGAGGAGGAGGAGGAGGAGGAGGAGGAGGAGGAGGAGGAGGAGGAGGAGGAGGAGAAGGAGAAGAAGAAGAAGAAGAAGAAGAAGAAGAAGAAGAAGAAGAAGAAGAAGAAGAAGAAGAAGAAGAAGAAGAAGAAGAAGAAAACCATAAACCAAGCTGTATGGGCTAGATTATCTATAATCCCAAGAGCCCAGAGGGAGAGGAAGGAGGGCAGAAAGATCACAGCCATGGGTCTAGGATTTGGTTCAAGCCTCTAAGCCCAACACCACGAAAGGCTAGAGGGCTGGCCTTTATCTCAGTTGGTAGAGAGCTAGCCTAGAGTGGACAGACCTTCAGCTTCCAACACCACATAATCAGGCGAAGCAGCACAAGCCTGTAATCCAGCACTTGAGAAGTAGAGGTTGAAGGTCATCCTCCGATGCACGGCCAACCCTTGGCCCAGCCTAGAGTGCAGGAGGACCTGTAACATCCATCAGCCTAAGCCACACAGTGAGAGCATGTGTCTCAACAGAAACAAGCCGGGCAGTGGTGGCGCACGCCTGTAATCCCAGCACTTGGCAGGCAGAGGCAGGCAGATTTCTGAGTTCGAGGCCAGCCTGGTCTACAGAGTGAGTTCCAGGACAGCCAGGGCTGCACAGAGAAACCCTGTCTTGAAAAAACAAAACCAAACAAACCAGAAACAAATAGCAGAAACTACATATTTTGCTCCAGCGTCTTCCAATGTAAAGATCTGACCATATGTGACACTCAACTATGAAGAAGATGGTGGTGATGGTGTACAATGGAGAAAGCTGATGGATTGTAAGAAAGCCAAGTGATGTTCCTTGAAGAAGAGATATTGAACCAGAGGCACAAGTCGGTAATGATGGCAAGCCAGCCTGGGCTACATATGTGTTCCTGGATAGTCCATCCTAGGCTACATAGGGAGACCCTGTTTCCAAGAAGAGGAAGGAGAAGGACAAAGAGGAGGAGGAGGAGGAGGAGGAGGAGGAGGAGGAGGAGGAGGAGGAGGAGGAG